>BPUM01000159.1:265000-414615 GCA_020521455.1 Prunus kanzakura
ATGGTTAATGAATTAATTTACAAATCCTCATAGCCATATTTGGGTCCAAGTGCAAATGTCAATTTTAGAAAATTAGTGGGTTAATCAAAATTGCTCATTATTTTTCTTGGACATTGACAATAAGAAAAATGGTACAAAACCATCCAATTTTTCTCAGGGTCATCTACCCATGCAAATTTCAATGAGATTAAATTCAAATCTCTCAAATACAAATCCTCAGTTAGTGGGCCACATTTACCCATTAATTTTCAATTTTTCCCATGGGTCATCTTCCCATGCAAATTTCAATGAGATTAAATTCAAATATCTCAAATACAAATTCTCAATTAGTGGGCCACACTCACCCATTAATTTTCAATTTTCTTCCCATGGGTCATCTACTCATGCAAATTTCAATAAGATTAAATTCAAATATCTCAAATACAAATTCTCAATTAGTGGGCCACACTTACCCATTAATTTCCAATTTTTCCCATGAGTCACCTACCTATGAAAATTTCAACATCTCCAAATTGTCTCAAAGACACAAATTTTTAATTAGTGGGCCACACTTACCCGTTAATTTCCAAATCAATTCTGAACTACGTTGGTTTGATCCCGTCATGGGTACGTAGGCAGTCTAGCATCCTAACAGATGCAACAGCAACCAAATTTGAATCTCAGGTTCATTCTTAACCAAATTCACCCCAAACACACATCAAAATCGAATCCATGGTTTATTCAGCTAAATTCACTCAAACACTTTTTCAATCAAATTCATTCAAATTCCCCCTTTTGCAATGAGTCATTTATTCATTGCAATTCCTTGAACTACGAGTGACTTGATTCTCGCAAGGGATACGTGTTGCATTCCTAAAAGGACACAAATTAATGTGCAAACAACCAATTAAAAATACCCGCAAGTGCACGAATCTAAAGGAGTATAGATTATGTAAGTACGGGGTCGATCCCACGAAGAACTTGTCGGCTTCCTATAAGTTATAATTTGAGTATGTAAAGAACACTTAATTGACACACCAAAAATGCACAAATGCAAAATGGAAACTAAAAATGAGTAAAGAAGTATAAAAGAAATGAAGCAACACAAGAAAATTAAAGAAAAACACAAACAGCATTTTCTATCGCCATTTTATCACCACTTTATCACATAATCGAAATTCTGTTTTTCAGTTTCGACCTCTGTCCAGTGTTTGACCTATAACTTTCCAACCGTATGTCCAAAATTCACGTTCTTTATACGGTTGGATTCAGCACAGAAAATACAAGAACACAACGCAGACCAAAAATCCAAAACAATTATGGAAACAAATAAAATTTAGTGACAAAGACACAAAACGTGTCAAACACACAACTCACACACACATTTTGGGGGGGGGGGGGGGGGGGGGGGGTGGTTTTAAGTGACCTATTTCTATTGCATGAAAGTAAATGGACTTTGAATTTAAATGAAAATGGCAGAGATGAATTATCAAAATGTGAAAGTAAAATGTAACAAACACTAGGGTTTCGGAATCCACCCTAAACAATTCTACCCAATTTCATGAATACTCAAGTGATGAACTCTAAATGTATTGATGAAAATGTTCGCAATCAAGACCATGGGTCGTGGCTCAAGACGCATTGATTCTCTCTAATATACGTAAAGTGCATGGTTCGTGCTACAATACTTGTGCCCTCCTCATAACCGAACCTAGGTATGGTTCGTACTTCGATTCAATTACAAGGAAAACCCATTAAGTTCAAAGAGAATATGAACATCACAAGAATCCTAATAGCATGGTGTTTACATTAGGTATTCAAGAAACCAATTCACATGGATGGTTCTTACTCCATCCATCTATTGCTTAGGAAAACATGAAGATACACATAATCCCAACAACCTCAAGAAGCATGCTTTCAAAGGTAATCAATCAAGGAAAACACACATCAAGGATAGATTATTTGGTGAATTGGAATTCATCAATTGTTGTCAAGAAACCAATTCACATGATGCTCACTTAAACAAGTTCAATCATTTGTTGCTAATTAGAAATTATGTTCTTGGTTATCTTACACAACTTCTCAACTTTAGCTACATGCATACAACCTAAGGTGATTAAGCAAAGGAAGCAAACACATATCATAAGATTCAATTAGTGAATAGGGTTCATCAACAACATCTAGAAATTCATACACTCAAGCATAAAAACAATAGAGTATTCATGTTTAGGGCTTCAACCTAAGCCCTAGCTATGGAGTTTAGTTGCTCATACTTATTCCAAATATAAACTCAAAACAAAATTAGAAAGAAGTTACAGATTTTGTGAACATGGGAACTCAAGGTCTTCAATGGTGGAAATCTCTTCCACTCTTTGCTTTGTTGCCCTTGTCTTCCTCCTTGAGCTCCCTAGCTCCAAGCTTCATCTCCAGCTCCAAAATCTACTCCTAAGTTGTAGAATAATAGAATGAATTGGTTACCCACGTTCAAAAGCCTCTCATACTTCAGATTGCACTCACCTTTCCATTATGCCTATCAATTTCAGCTCATAGATATCATATAAAACTCATGCTTTAGTTAAAGCCTTTGCCCTTGTCCCCTTTGCCATAATGAAGCCTTGTCTTCACAAAGATGCTAATTGCTTCAGAAAATATCTCATTCACTAAGGTAATTTCTTGTTACCAAGTGTTATGGTAACAAGAAGAATCAAGATGACACAATGGAGGTAAAAGCTGGCCAATTTCGGATTTACAGAGCTGTGGTAACATGCTGGATTGGTTGGATAGGCAATACTTGTCCAATGAAGCTCAAATTTGGATATGTTGTAGTTAACATCCATTGGAACAAGTTTTATGAAGATCATCACCTCATCCGAGCACCAGAGCATGTTGATCCCAGGCCAAGAAGTTGACCTATGAAAATGAACAAAAACAGAATTTGAAATCAATAATGCCCTTTTAGCTCACTTTCATTCTTACCAAGGTAAAATCTAAGAAAATACAAAAAGGAAGTAAAAAGCTATAAAATGTCAAGAACTAACTCAAAATAGTAGGTGAATAACATGAAAAATCATGTGTAAAAATGAACCGAACAATACGCAGGCACCCTGAGGTTCGACTTAGGGGCAGTCGCAAAACCAAACACACACGTTCTGTTTCTTTATGATGGAATCAAATGGTGTTCTCTTGAAGCAAGGGATTGTAATTAAGAGACACTACGTCTCGAATGGGTCGAACATAAAATAATAAAACCCTATTATTTAATTATGGGTGGTGGAATTATGTTGAGAGGTTAACATTTTTCTTCAACAGTTCAAACTACAGAAACATAGACATGAACCTTAATCTCAATCATATTTACCACTTGTTTAGTGCTACTAATATTAATATAAATATATATATATATATATAGAGAGCTTCCATTGAGGGATCCCTCAAATAAGCTTATTTGAGGGACACCCCTTGTAGGCTCCACTCCGGATTGTATTTCACTAATCCAAACCGTCTATTTTGTAGATACTCATTCAAATATCATCTCTACAAAAAATCACTTAAATCCGATATCATTGGACCACTCAATTGTGTTATTGAAATTTGAGTACTTTCTTGATGCACTGTTGTTCGTTGATTTTGTAGGACACAATTGGATATCGAAACGGTTTCCGATTTGTCTAATTTTTTGTAAGGATGATCTATAAATGAAGACCTAAAAAATAGATGATTTGGATCATTGAGAAAAAAATTGTAGGGTACCCTAAAGGGCATCCCTCAATAGAAGGGGACTGATATATATAAGTACCTTATGCGACTTCATGTCATCCATGAGTCTCCCAATTACAGATGCAGCCTTTTCAATCTTAGGGTCACTAAACACCCAATTCATGGAGTCTTTTGTAACAATATCTCCCATTCCAATAAAGGATATCATTGCTAGCGGAAAGTAGGATGTGTCAAGTGCTGCTGACATATATTCATCCATTGTTGGTGTGTATTTCTGGTGGAATCATTTGGCTTCTTGGAAGTAAGCTCTAACTTGAACTTTCATCTGACAGACCAAGCCAGCCATGTAGTAAATCTTCAATCTATTTTTAACATTATATAGGACAAGAAGTTATATTGCATATTTCTATATAATTAATTGTGTATCAGCACCATTATTTTTTCCTTCCCCTTGATTGAGACTTATCGCCACTACTACAAAATAGTTAAACCACGACACAAAATAGATGACGGTGCATCTTCAAACCGTCGTTATGTTTTAAAAGACGACGGTGTTTTTAAAACCGTCATGATATATCATCTTATACACTGTTCGGTTCATTTTTACACATGATTTTTCATGTTATTCACCCATTATTTTGAGTTAGTTCTTGACATTTTATAGCTTTTTACTTTCTTTTTGTGTTTTCTTGGATTTTACCTTGGTTAGGATGAAAATGAGCTAAAAGTGCATTATCGGTTATAAATTCTGTTTTTGTTCATTTTCGTAGGTCAACTTCTTGGCCTGGGATCAACATGCTCTGGTGCTCGGATGAGGTGATGATCTTCACAAAACTTGTTCCAATGGATGTTAACTACAACATATCCAAATTTGAGCTTCATTGGACAAGTATTGCCTATCCAACCAATCCAGCATGTTACCACAGCTCTGTAAATCCGAAATTGGCCAGCTTTTACCTCCATTGTGTCATCTTGATTCTTCTTGTTACCATAACACTTGGTAACAAGAATTTACCTTAGTGATAGAGATATTTTCTGAAGCAATTGGCATCTTTGTGAGGACAAGGCTTCATCATTTGCAAGGGGACAAGAAGACAATGGGTGAAGACTTTGGCAATACAATATTAAAAGTAAAAGCTGGAAAGGAGGAGAGAGGGAAGCAAAAGGAAGTGCAATCAGATTTTGGAGGAGCATTGAACGTGGGGGAGGGAATTCATTCTATCATTTTACACATTGAATCAGATTTTGGAGCTGAAGATGAAGCTTGGAGCTAGGGAGCTCAAGGAGGAAGACAAGGGCAACAAAGCAAAGAGTGGAAGAGATTTCCACCATTGAAGACCTTGAGCTCCCATGTTCACAAAATCTGTAACTTCTTTCTAATTTTGTTTTGAGTTTGTATTTGGAATAAGTATGAGCAACTAAACTCCATAGCTAGGGCTTAGGTTGAAGCCCTAAACATGATTACCTTATTGTTTGATGCTTGAGTGTATGAATTTCTGGATATTGTTGATGAATTCCAATTCACCAAATTAATCTATCCTTGATGTGTGTTTTTCCTTGGTTGGCCATCTTTGAAAGCATGCTTCTTGAGATTGTTGGGATTATGTGTATATTCATGTTTTCCTAAGCAATAGATGGATGGAGTAAGAACCATCCATGTGAATTGGTTTCTTGAATACCTAATGTAAACACCATGCTATTAGGATTCTTGTGATGTTCATATTCTCTTTGAACTTAATGGGTTTTCCTTGTAATTGAATCGAAGTACGAACCATACCTAGGTTCGGTTATGAGGAGGGCACAAGTATTGTAGCACGAACCATGCACTTTACGTATATTAGAGAGAATCAATGCGTCTTGAGCCACGACCCATGGTCTTGATTGCGAACATCTTCATCAACATATTTAGAGTTCATCACTTGAGTATTCATGAAATTGGGTAGAATTGTTTAGGGTGGATTCCGAAACCCTAGTGTTTGTTACACTTTACTTTCACTTTCTGATAATTCATCTCTGCCATTCTCATTTAATTTCGAAGTCCATTTACATTCATGCACTAGAAATAGGTCACATGAACCAAACCAAAAACCCCCCCCAATGTGTGTGTGAGTTGCGTGTTTGACACGCTTTGTGTCTTTGTCACTGCATTTTGTTTGTTTTCGTAATTGTTTTGGACTTTTGGTCCTCGTTGTGTTCTTGCATTTTCTGTGCTGAATCCAACCGTCTAAAGAACGTGAATTTTGGACGTACGGTTGGAAAGTTATAGGTTGAAAACTGGACAGAGGTCGAAACTGAAAAACAGAATTTCGATTTTGTGAAAAACGACCGGTCGTACTAAACAAACGACCGGTCTCTTGTGCATAACGACCGGTCGCCAGTCTATAACGACCGGTCGCTCTTCACACATTCGTCAAATTTTGATTCTGTAAAAAATCGACCGGTCGCTTGTACCTAATGACCGGTCTCTAGTCACTGTTCACGACACTGTTCATTCACTGTTTAAAGGTGATAAAGAGGTGATAAAATGGTGATAGAAAATGCTGTTTGTGTTTTTTCTTTAGTTTTCTTGTGTTGTTTCATTTCTTTTACACTTATTTGCTCATTTTTAGTTTCCTTTTTGCATTTGTGCATTTGTGGTGTGTCAATTAAGTGTTCTTTACGTACTCAATTTAGAACTTATAGGAAGCTGACAAGTTCTTCGTGGGATCGACCCCGTACTTACATAATCTATACCTCAATAGATTCGTGCACTTGCGGGTATTTTTAATTGGTTGTTTGCACATTAATTTGTGTCCTCTTAGGAATGCAACATACACTACTAGCGTTAGATTGATTTTTAAAAGACGACGCTTGTCACTAACAAGCATCGTCTTTTAAAACACGCTAAACAAAAAAAAGGCCACTTGATTTTTAAAAGGTGACGCTTGTTAGTGACAAGCGTCGTTTTTAAAAAATCAAGTGGCCTTTTTTTTGTAAAGACGACGGTTTTTTTTTAAAGAACTGTCGTCTATTATATGTAAAGATGACAATTTTTTTAAAAGAACTATTGGCTATTATATGTAAAGACGACGGTTTTTTTGAAAAAACTGTCGTCTATTATATGGAAATACGATGGTTTTTTTGAAAAACTGTCGTCTATTATATGTAAAGACGATGGTTTTTTTTGAAAGAACTGTCGTCTATTATATGTAAAGATGACGTTTTTTTTTTTAAAAAACAAAGTGTCGTCTTTTAAAACACGCTAAAAAAAGGCCGCTTAAGTGAATTCGCGCTCGATAAATTTTCAAATTCTTCCCCGTCTTTGAAAACCTTATCTCCCATTAACAAGCGTCGTCTTTTAAAACACGCTAAAAAAAGGCCGCTTAAGTGAATTCGCACTCGACAAATTTTTAGATTTTCCCCTGTCTCTGAAAACCTTATCTCTTTCTCCTTGAAACCCTCCTGAGCTCTCTAAAACACCCTCATGAAATGTTTGATTTGAAAGTCACCTAATCTCTCAAAACATTTCTATATCTTGCTAGTGAATTCTAGATTAATCTCTTTGCGTTTCTGGTATGTTCTTTGTCTCCCTAATTTCAGATTTTCTGTCTCTCTTGATTTGTCTGGTTTGTTTATATATATTTTTTATTTATGGTTTCTTTTTAGATTTTCTGATTTGGTTCTCAGGAGATGAGGAGGAAGCTTGCAGATTTATAACTTTTTCTTTTGCAGGTTTTCTATTTGAGTCGTATGTTTTTTTGTTGTTGAAAATTTGTTACCTTCTCTTTTCACCATCATTTTATTTATATATTTTTCCTTTTGCAGGTTCTCGATGGTCTTTTTTATGCTCATTTTACAAGTTTTCTATGGAAATATGGTCCAATGGTAAAATTTCTCTTCCACTTAAGTTTATGTGTTTATAATCTTAGCTTTTTTTCTCTCTCTGTCATTTTGATTTATTTACAGGGATGATGGAGGAGACTTCAGTTGTGCATCATTTGTATGTTTGGATGAGGAAGGCTTGGATTAGGAGACGTAGGTCTTGTTAGGAAAAGATTGTACTACTTAATTGGTAGGAATTATGTTTGTTGTAGAATAAAGATTGGTTAACTATGTAATAACTATTGAATCTTCAAGTTTTATGAAAGAAACTATTTTGGAGTGTATATATTCATTAATAAAGCATTATGGTTGGTTTTCCAGTTAAAATCGTTGTATAGCATCATATGAAATCAAAAAGAACTAAAATGTAGCAGTTTGGGAACTTATTAGACGACGGTTTACATAATAAATCATGGTCTTTATAGATAATTAACGACGGTTTTTATAAACCAATCGTTGACTTTATAGATAATTAACGACGGTTTTTATAAAACAACTGTCGTCTTAACCTACAATCCACGACGGTTTTCATAAAAAAACCGTCATCTTAACCTACAATCCACGACGGTTTTAAAACCGTTGTCTTTCCTCCTATAATTAACGATCTTTACCTCTAAACAACGACGATTTTCTTTAAAAACTGTCGTCTTTACAGATAAACAACGACGGTGAAAAGCCGTCGTAGTTTGACACCCAAAAAGATGGCGGTTGTTCTAACGACGGTTTTCAAAGCATTACAATGATGGTGGATCCCCGTCGTCTATTTCATTTTTTGTAGTAGTGCGCTTCTCTCGCATAGTGGATGCAGTATAAGTTTCCCTTGTTTATAAGCTTTTCTTCAATTTCAGTGTAGAGATCCAACAATGCTTGATAACAGACTTAAATGTACTATGGCAGATGTTCCATGGCAGATATATCCCACCTGATGATGATCAAAATAAGTTAGACTATGTCAACTGGCTCATTATGTGTTATGAATAATAAGGGACATGTCTTGAAGGGTCCTGGGATTATCTTAGAAAAATTACATTGACAGGATACTCAAGAGGTTTAATATGGAGCACTGCTCAAAATGGAGAGTTGCCTATAGGAAAAGGTGATAAGTTGAATAAAGATCAAAGCCCCAAGATTGATCAAGAAGGGAAGGAATAAAGGACAAACCATATGCTTCACTTCTGGGATGTGATGTATGCACAAGTCTGTGTTCTCAGTAGGTTTCAAGCAAATCCTGGAGAAGCTCATTGGGTGGCAGCCAAAAAGGTTATAAGGTATTGAAAGAGAACCAGAGCTTTTATGTTAGTATATCATCAAGTGGAAAACCTTGAAGTGATTGCATATGCAGATTCAGATCATCGGGCTGCTCAGACGTTTTTCTCCTAGCAGGAGGTGCAATTTCCTGGAAAAGCGCAAAGCAAACCTCTATAGAAACTTCCACCATGCAAGCAGAGTTTATAGGCTGCTATGAGGCGACTAGGCAGGTTGTGCTTAAAAATTACATTGGGCACATGAAGGTAGTTGACTCCATAGAAAGAACTTTGAGGATATATTGTGATAATAAAGCAGTTGTTTTCTTTACAAGGAATAACAAGAGAACTTCTGCATGCCATTTGCTTTCACAAAGAGAATTCAATCAATTTTCTCTTTCCTTTGAAGCATCTGGAACTCACAAAATATTCATGAGCTGATTATTTCGGATCTTCACAATTGGCTACGGACTTCATGGGACATCGATTACAACTTACAAGTCCTTACAAACTCCAACACACAAGGAACATCAAATTTTTTATATTGATAGTACCAAGAGCAAACAGACAATCTCCAAGTTACTTTATTCAACCAGTATATAGTAAGGCTGGCTTCTTAATTTACTACCCGGCCTAAGCAGACCTTTATTCCTTTGGCTAGTTGGAGAGACCTTATTTAATTTATAGCAAAGAGAACAGGTCCAAATTCTAGGCCAACTTTAGAGACACGGGTTCAACAAACAGAGAAACTACAGAATCCTTAAGAAAAATTCCAGCATGAGTGAAGCTATCATCATGCTTGTATATAACTTCAATTGCACGTGCAAGATTCAGAATTCGCAGCAATAGGGGTATGGGGGAAGACGCAATCCCATGATCTTCTACCATTCAGAATTCGCAGCAAGATTCAGTATTTTGGATGATCTTCTACCATTCAGGAATAAATTATTGATAATGGCTCCGAAGTGGAAGTTGTTGGTGAGAGGCTCGGACCTACCCCTACTCATGGAATCGGCAAGGGGCTCTTGACTAGTCTGCCCCTGCCGTTGATGGTCGTGTACAGCGATGGTAGGCAAGTTGGCTCAGGCCTGCATTCTGAGCCTCATGCGGGGGACGCTAGGGCGCCGGAGGCTTCTTCTAGTTGTCGTCCGGAGGCCTCCACTTCTGGTCGTGGAAAGACTTCCGAGCCAGTTCCCCAGCCGAGGGTGACGATAGTGAACCGAGGGAACCCTAGGGTACCAATGGGGGTGCCGAAGGAGCAATTGTTCAGTGTAGACTATTTGCCACCCAACAAGATGTGTGTCCGGGAGTTAGATAGGATCCGTGCCGAATACAGGATTCCTGATTCGGTAACGATGAGGATTCCGATCCCCACCGAATCCCTGAGCAATCCCAAGGATGGCGAGGTTACGTTCTTCACGGACGTCCTTCTGCAGGGCGTCAGGCTGCCGTTTCAGGCTCCGGTTCAAAGGATTCTGGCCCAAATTGGGTACGCCCCTGGCTAGTTTAATCCGAACTTCTGGGCCGTTCTGATGGGGGTGATCACGGCATTCAGCCTTGCCGATGAGGGGGAGCCCACTTACGAGCAGTTCTCCCACCTATATAGCGTCACCAAGTCCAAGAAAACCGATCATGGAGGCTGGGTTCAGGCGAACTGCCTCAGGGCTTCCGAACGGGGCCACTTCCTTACTGTCGTGCCGACTTCCCTGAAGTCTTGGAGGAATCGGCGGGTGATACTCTCTGGCGATTGTGAATCGCCCTCGGGAGTGCCCGTTCGCTTTCACATCCCTACCACTTTTCAGATCGCCGGTAGGTTTCTACAATGTCGATCGGTAGGTCACTGGTTTTTTTTTTTCAATGGACTTGTCCGTTCTTGTTGTTTTTTCTTTTTGCAGGCAAACTGAAGTAGCCCACGGCACCCCCGTCAGAGGTTCGGCAGATAGACAGAGTGAGGCTGAAGGTTCCTGCCATCGACAGGGAGTACCCACAGTTCCTCTTCACCGAAAACCTCATCAAAGCCCGCCTCGTTAGCCCTGCCGAGAGTAAGATCACTTTCCATTTTCCATTTTCCCTTGCTTTTATCGAGTCCCTTCGGCTAACTCCTGTGTTTGGTTTCATGTAGTGTCCGAGACCAGGAAGACTGTCGAGGCCAAAAGGATGTCCGAGACCTAGAAACGGCGCTACCAGGTGGCCACAAAGGGGAAGAAGCAACGGCGGCAGCCAGAGGCTTCTACCGAGAGGGTTGTGGAGGCCGACCTTGAGGAGCAGCCCCTGGCCGAACGGCAGAGGCAGCGGAATGCCGAACCTGCAAACAGAAGGGTGCCGGTAGACGAGCCGATACTCAGCTCGAGCCTGGGTGCCGATGCTACCTCGTCCAAGGTGTCCGGGAAGCGGCCCCTGACGGTAGACCTGGATGCAGCCTCCACTCCCAAAAGAGTGCGGCTTGCTGACCACCCGAGGGCCATCTTCGCGGTCGAGGACGAAGAGGGGCCTACCGAAACAGTCACGCTTACGTGTCCTTCCAAGACGATCCAGTTTGCGAACCATATGATCGTGGGTTCGGCAGATGGACTTGTCTAAAATAGACGAGTTGCCGAAGAAGGCCCTTAGGGAAGAGGCGGGGCGCGCCTTCGTCTCCAGGCCACGGTAACCTGTCCCTCTCGTTGTCTCTTTTTCGCTGTTGTTGTTGTTGTGTTTTTTTTTTTTTGTTTTTGGGTACTAATTTGTGGCTTCACGTTTCAGGCGTCTATGGACATGTGGCTGTGCATGAAGAGGGCCATCACAGCTACCGAGTGCGCTAAAAGAATGTACGAAGATGGCCACTCGAAGGTTGCCGAGGCGGGCAAAGCCATTCAGGACCACGCGAATCTCCTGCAGGATATGCACGCTGCTGAACGGCAGATTAAGGCACACGAGGTCAAGCTTGCCGAGATGCGCGAGGCTCTGGATAGCGCTTTGTAGGCTGCTAAGGATGCCGAGGAGGCGAAAGGGGCTGTGCAAACGACACTCGAGGCTTCCGAGCGGTCAAAGGCAGCAGAAATCGAGGCTGCCGTTCGTGAAGCAGTGGGGAGCTACTGTTCCTCTGCGGAGTTCACCGCCCTCTTGGACAACGAAGTGGGCTCTGAGATGGCGGACCTCATCTATCGCTTCAAACGGTTCAACCCCGGGCAGAAGCTGAATTTGAATTTCGCTGCCAATCCCGCTCCTCTACCGGAAGGCATCACAGAGGAAATGATTGAGGAGCACGAGGGGGAGGATGCTCCCTAAGATGGCCCGGATGCCGAAGAGGTTCCTGCCTCTGCCCCCGATGCCAATGCCGAGGCTGCTGAAGTCAAGGGTGGCCAATCCACTGAAGCCTGAGTTTATAATTTTCTAATTGTATTTCGTTTTGTATCAGTATTTGCCGTTGGCAAAATTTCCGAACACATTAATGCTAAGGGAATTTTTAATTCAAGCACTGTTTTGTTTAACAACTTGTGTTTGACTTATTTTGAACCTTGCCTATTTTGTTATTGCCGTGGGCTAAAAACGTCTTAGGGCAATTACCAATTGGGTCGTTGGCCACTTTGAAGTTCGGCAGGGGCCAAGCCGGTGGCTTTTAGCCAGTTCTTTTGTTTTGGATTAGCCAAGTGTCGTTGCTTTCGGCAATCTAGGACACTTGCCAAGTGTCGTTGCCTGTCTTTTGGCCATAGAAATGCCGTAGGCAAGTCTAGGACACCATATTGCCGTTGGCTTATCCCAGTGCATTGTACTGCCGTTGGTTCGTACCCACTGCATGTTGTTATGAAAATTAAAAAATAGACAAAGCTAAAATGGAATCGGTAGTAGACACACAAGATCGTAGCTTTCAATTGCCGCGGGCAATGTTGTTGTGGCTCGTGTATAATGAGCCCTATCAAAACATTTCATTTGAAAAAATGCCGATACGCTATAACGTTCCAAACATGTGCAACTCTGGATAATCTCATTTTATATATAAGTGTCGTAGGCAAAAATACAAATTCCACCCTCCCGTTGGCTAGGGGGTTTTACTTAAAATAACTCTTGAGATGCCCCACATTCCATGGGTGGCCGAGGGTCTTCCCATCTGTGCCTCGGAGCTTGTAAGTGCTGGATCTAAGGATGCCGATGACTTCATAGGTTCCTTCCCAGGAAGGTCCGAGAGTTCCTTCCGTTGGGTTTTTGGTTGCAAGCGAAACCTTGCGCATAACCCAGTCTTCGATTCTGAAGGAGTGGGGCCTGACCCTCGAGTCGTAGTACCGAGAGACGCGCTGTTTGTATGCCTCGTTCCGAAGGTTGGCTACTGTTTGGCGTTCTTCGATTAAGTCTAGGCTTAATGCAAGTGCAGCCTCGTTCGACTTTGGTTTGAAACCTTCCATTCGGTAAGATGACTCGCTGATCTCGACTGGGACCACGGCTTCTGAGCCGAATGCAAGGCTAAAAGGAGTTTCCCCTGTGGAGGTTCGGTAGGACGTTCGGATGGCCCATAGAGCTTCGGGAAGCTTCTCCGGTCAGGCGCCCTTGACACTGTTGAGTTGCCGTTTCAAGAGTTTCTTGATAATTTTGTTCACGGCTTCTACCTGACCGTTTGACTGAGGATGAGCTGGGAAGGCGAAGAATAGGTTGATTTTGAGGCGAGTGCAGAACTGCCTGAAGAGCTCAGAATCAAACTGTCTGCCGTTATCAGTGATGATGGCGTGGGGGATGCCGAAGCGGCAACAGATGTTGATCCAGACAAATTCCTCGATCCTTGCTGCCGTAATGGTGGCCAAGGCTTCGGCCTCAACCCATTTCGTGAAATAGTCCATGGCAACGACTGCATACTTAACCTGTCCCTTGCCTTGCGGCATTGGCCCGATTAGGTCAAGTCCCCATTGGGCGAACGACCACGGACTTATGATCGGCGTAAGGGGTTCGGAAGGTAGGTGCGGAATATTGCCGAACCGCTGGCATTTGTCGCACCTTTTTACCATCGCAATTGCATCCCGATGCATGGACGACCAATAGTAGCCCTGCCGGAAGGCTTTGTGGGCCAGGGATCTGGAACCGGAGTGATCGCCGCAGACACCACTGTGGATTTCCCGAAAGACATATTCGCCCTGCTCTTCGGTGATGCATTTCATGTAGGGGGTCGTGTAGCCACGTTTGTACAGAATGTCGTTGATGACAATGTACCTTGCCGATCGGTAACGAGGCCTCCTTGCTTGTGCCTTGTCCTCCAAGAGGGTACCGTTTGCTAAAAACAGGTATATTGGTGACATCCAGGTGTCCTCGTACCGTACGCTACATACGTCAACGGATGTGGTGCTTGGCTGGGCTAAGATCTCGACAGGAACCTTTCGGCCAATCTTGTCGTTAATTGCCGATGCCAGTCTGGCTAATGCGTCGGCATGGCTGTTTTCTGATATGGAAACCTGCCGAATCTCATAGGCCTAGAACTGCTGGAGTAGTAGATGTGCTGATGACAAGTAGGCTGTCATAGATGCGTCCTTTGCATCGAAATCGGCAGTGATCTGGTTGATGATGAGTTGTGAATCGCTGTGGATGCTGACCTGCTTAGCCCCCATGCTCTTTGCTAGCCAAAGGCCAGCTAAGAGGGCTTCATACTCTGCCTCGTTATTGGACGTTCGAAAACCAAATCTGATGGCGTATTCCATCTTGGTTTCGTCGGGGGCGGTGAGTACCAGTCCAGCTCCGCACCCATGCTGGTTTGCCGAGCCGTCCACGTGCAGGATCCAGACAGGAATTTACTGGTCTAAATGGCTGCCGTTCGGCAGGCTTTCCAGTGGAGGGGTTTTCCCAGGTTCCGATGCCTCCGAATGTGTCAGTTCGGCGATGAAGTCCGCCAAGGCCTGTCCTTTCTCGGCAGGTCTGGGTTTGAACTGCACATCGAACTCTCCTAACTCGATCGCCCATTTCACCAGCCTGCCGGATGTTTCTGGATTTTAAAAAACCTGCCGAATAGGCTGGTTGGTTAGGACGATGATGGTATGGGCCTGAAAATAGGGCCGCAACCGCCGGGCTGAAATGACCAGAGCTAAAGCCAGCTGCTCGAGTGGGGGGTACCGAGACTCTGCCCCTTGTAAGGCTTTGCTGATGTAGAAAATCGGTAGCTCTGCCTTTTCTAGTATCCGTATCAGTATTGAGCTGACGGCAGTGTTTGATACCGATAGATAGAGAGAATTTCTCCAGGGAGGGGTTTAGACAGTAGCGGCGCCCTGCCCATGTAGTCCTTCAAGTCTTGAAACGCCTTATCGCATTCTGCAGTCCACTCTATATGGTGTTTGCCCCCTTTCAAGGCTTTGAAGAATGGTGCACACTTGTCTGTGGCTTTGGAGATGAAACGAGTGAGGGCTGCCACTTGCCCGGTAAGGCTCTGGATGTCCTTTTGTGTCTTCGGCACCTCCATGTCGATTATGGCTTTGATTTTATCGATGTTTGCCTCGATACCCCTATGGCTGATCATGAAATCGAGGAATCTCCCAGAAGATACGCCGAAGGCGCACTTCATTGGGTTGAGTCTCATTCGGTAATCCTTCAAGATGCCGAACATGAGGGATATGTTTGCCAGATGTTCACCTGCCGTTCGGCTCTTTACTAGCATGTCATCCACATAGACCTCCATTGTGTTGCCGATCTGCTCGGCGAAGATTCGGTTGACCAGTCTCTGGTAGGTTGCCCCCGCATCCTTCAGGCCGAACGACATGACGTTATAACAGTATATGCCTTTGTCTGTTATGAACGCCGTGTGTTCGCTGTCGGTAGGGTGCATGAAAATCTGGTTGTATCCAGAGTATGCGCCCATGAAGCTGAGCAGTTAGTGACCGGCAGTGGCGTCAACCAGCTGATTGATGTGTGGCAACGGGAAGCTATCCTTCGGGCAGACCTTGTTCAAGTCGGTATAGTCCTGGCACATTCGCCATCCGCATTTTGCCTTCCGAACCATTACAGAGTTCGCCAGCCAGTTCGGGTATACGGCATCCTGGATGAAGCCTATGGTCATGAGCTTGTCCACTTCGTTCTTCATAGCCTTATACCGTTCGGCATCGTAGGATCGGCGCTTTTGCCTGACAAGTTTAAAGGCTGGTGATATGCTCAGCTTGTGACTGATGACGTCAGGGGATATACCCGGCATGTCGTTGTAGGACCAGGCAAAAACTTCCGAATTCTGTCGAAGGAACTTGATGAATTCGACAGGGAGGGTGGCATGCAGCATGGTACCGATCCGTACGCACCGGCCTGGCTGACCTTCGTCTAGCGCCACGGTTTCAAGATCCTCGGCAGGTTGTGCCACCGGAGTAGGCGTTTCTTCCCTAGGATCATCCACCGGGCTATTGCCGTTCGGCAAGTCTACGACCGTGAATGTCTCTTCGTGGGGCTATGCCGAAGGCGATTGGCAAGCTGACACTGCCGATTGGCTGGACTAAGTCTCCCGAAAAGCTGAGGAGGGGCGAGAGTTTCCGGTTGACCTGGCTGTTATCTATTTCGAGTTCTTTAAACGCATCGGCGAAGATAACGTTTACCAAACTTCCAGTGTCGATCAAGATTCGTCCGACATCGAATTCGGCAATCTCGGCTCGGATGATCATGGGGTCGTCATGTGGGTAGATGATCCCCTCTTCTTCTTCCTCAGAGAAGGTGATAGGCTCCCACCGGACCTTCGGCATCTTGGTGTGCCGGCTACTTTCAATGCCGAGGACCTGAGGGTACTGGGCCGCTCTGACATACTGCTTTCTTGACCAGTTAGATGCCCCGGCGAGGGTTGGGCCTCCGCTGATCGTGTTGATCATATTGATTTGCCGATTGGCGTTCGGTACTGGCGCCTGTTGTGGCCTAGCTATGTACTGATCCAGTTTGCCTTCCCGAATGAGCTGCTCGATAATTTTTTGTAAACTTATGCAGTCCTCAGTATTGTGGCTGTTCTACTGGTGGTATCGGTAGAATTTTCCTGTATCTCGGCCGTCCTGCCGATTAGGCTTCCGGAATGCTGGCTTCGGGATGATCTCGTTTTCGTTCATCAGCACCGCTTCGTAGGAGGTGTTGAGCAGGGTGAACACCTTCGTCCCCTGGTTATGCGCTGGTAATAGCGCTCGGTAGCTGTCTCTGCCGTACCTGCTCTTATTTTTCTTGGAATGCCCATTTTGAGAGCTTTTGGCGTCTTTGCGCTTGTGGCTCTCAAGGTATCCGGCAGGCTGCGCTGTCGACGTGAATGGCGATGCCTGTGCCGTTGCGGACCGCTGTATGGGTTCGTTTTGCCGAGTCGTGGGCTCGGCCCTCCAGTTGAAGTATTCGGCTTTGGCGTGGATTGCCGCTTGCTTCATGAGCTCATCGTATGTACGCCAATTGCTGCTGTGTACCAGATACCGAAAGTGTGAGGACCGTAGGCCATTCTTGAAGGCGCCGTAGGCTTCCCTATCATCTGTATCCGGGCATCTCGAGTATCCATGGCTGAATCGTGCGGCATATTCACGCAATGGCTCGTCATCTCTCTGCCGGATGGTATATAGGTCATCGGCAGAGTACAGTCTGTCTGTCTGAATCATGAAATGGTTCAGGAAGATCTGCTTCAGCTCATCGAAGGAATCGACTGTCCCTGGTTCTAAACGGTAGAACCAATTTAATGCCACCTCCGTGAGCGAAGAGGGGAACAACAGGCACTGTCCTTCGTCGCTTAGCCCTCGGCACCCGACGACCGATTGGAAAGAGTGAAGGTGTGTCAGAGGGTCCTCCACACCTGTGTAAGCGGATATGCCCAGGGGCTGCCCATCCCTATCTTGCCGTGAGCGCCTTATACGCTCGGTGAAAGGTCCTGGCCGAAGCTTTCCCCAATCAGGCTCCTGTGAACGAGTCCTCTCGTCTTCCATTCTCTGCATCCTCTGTTGGAGGAGGCGAATTACCGGATCTCGGCTTGGAATTTCCTCTGTAGTGTGCCGTTCCGATCGCAGTGGGGATCTGATCGGATGGACCTCGGAGTACCTCGTCGGGGTTGCCGAATGGTAAGTCAATGACTGACTTGTGGAAGAGACGTACTCATGGTCGGAATCTGCAGATGATTCCAAGACCTGTATCCTCCGTAGAGGTGACTTCCTCCCGAGGTCTCTCAGTCGGGGATCGTCCAGACGTGCATTTATCCTGACAGGTGATCCTTGCCGTTCGGTTTGCCTTTCGGCTTCCCGATCCAAAAGCCTGTGACGGCAATCAGAATAGACCTTCTTCGGCACATGGGGCTTATTTTTTGGTGCCGGGACTACCAATTGTTTAGACGGTGCAGGCGTTGCCTTTGCCACCTTCTTGCCCTTCTGCTGCTGTTGGGGGGTCTGTAGACTCTAAGACGATCGATCGGTCTGAATGTTTTGTGTTTGCTGCTGGTTAAGCAACTGTTGTGTTTCGTCTACTCTGGACGAGAGAAAGTTGTTGTGTTCTTGTAACCTGGCCATGTCCTGCCGAAGGGGGGTTAGTTGCCGGCGTGTATGGTTGTGGTGCTGGGCTAACTCCGCTTGGCATACCGTACGGCATTCCCTCCTGCGGTAGGAACGTAGTTTTCGAGTTGGTCCCCATATGTTTGGGATAAAGGGTTGATTTTATCATTTCCCACAGACGGCGCAAAACTGTTGACGCCAAAAAGTGGTTCTCTGACTTAAAGGGTCAACGTAGTAATTTTATGCCTTCGATATCCTTGATGCCTCGGTAGGGAGCGTGATCTGCAATATGAGAAAACGCACTGTAAGACCTAGGGCACCGATGTGGTACCGGCTGAAGGCTCTTCGATGCTTAAGTAAGTTCGGGATTAGAAGGTTCAACTAACAGATCAATAGGCTTGTATGCCGTAAGTTCTGATTACCTCTATTTCGGGGTAGTGGGCCTCTTTTATAGGCCTTGGGAGGTGTGCACTTTGCTGATAATTTCGAGGTGGGACTGTGGACGTCGCTTGGGAGCATGCCACGTGTCCCAGGAGAGGATGTTGCCCTAATGGAGCGATCGGTAGGCAAGGTGCCGAAGGCTCCCTGACTAGGCTCGATTTCTTCCACGTGTCTTATTCTTATTGACTGTTCATTTTGGGTATAAACAAAAATGATTAAAGAAGACAGATAAATCAAAACTCAAGAACTGACATTTCTTTATTAAAGTTGAACTTCGTCTGGCCAAACATATCTATAAGAAGATACACACATGCAAAATAAAAGGTGAAAATCTTAGGAGAAAGAAACACTGCATACACACACATTATTCCAAACAAACTGGGCGGGCCCAACATCCCCTTCCCTAAAAAATACTCGATCAAATCCACGCTTGTACAAAAGGCCATATTATCCAACTCACAGCGGCACAGGATTAATACAGACTGAAGCAACACTATCTTTAGTGACCTTCCCAACACGTGTGAAGCCATCTTCCCCCTTGTAAAGAAGATCAGCCACTCGTGTTAAATTCAGAACCCGCTTAAGCACAGGCATCGGCACAGCAGTTGGTCTGAGAAACTCCTCGTTTATGTCCTTCCACAAATCCATAATCTGTTTCTTAAAAACATCAACTGTCTCTTGCTCTGACACCCCATATTGCTTCATGTAGCAATCAACACTGGAAGCAACATGCCCTCTTTCTTTCTCAAACTGAAAAAATAAAATCCAAAATTAATGTCTTTTCAGCTCATATGCGTGTACATAATTACTATAATTTATACGTACGTTGGTCGAAACAATATCATCCATGAGCCTGTAAATGGTGTTTGCAGCTCTGACAATTTTGGGGTCATTGAGCAACCACTCAAATGACTCCTTCGTTACAATATCTCCCATGCCAAGTAAAGAGATGGTTGTAAGGAAGGTGTAACTTATAGAAACCGTTGCAACACTCATATACTCCTCCATGCTTGGAATTCGTCCTTCGTGGAGCCACCGGGCCTCATTGAAATAGGATCGAGCTTGATCTTTCATCTGAGGCATATATAACAGTGAAAAATGATCAATTGAGCAAGAACAAAAGTGTATATTTTCAAAAGCAAATGAAGTTGTGATTCAATCATGTTTCACATACAGCTTGTATTGCGTAAGGAACTCGGTATGATCTTCCTTCCTTGACCATCTCCTCCTCAATTTCATTGAAAAGATTCAAGAGTGCATGGTAAAATATTTTCATGTAGTCAGGGAGTTCATTACTGCAATTGAGATCCCACCTGAAACAGATAATTAAATTAGGAGAGTTTTGAGACAAATTAAATGAATATTCTCTAACAAAAAAAGCAAGAATTAATTGTTTGTTTCTAATTATTAACCTCTCAATTGCTTCAGTAAAGATCACTAGTTCTTCAAATGTGCCAAATGCATCGTAGATATCATCCAATACCGTTAACAAGACATTCACTTTCGTCATAATTTTTCTCCCCACAGAATACTGAGGCTCAAAATACACTCCCACTATCCAAAAGTACAACTCCACCATCCTATCTCTTGCAAATGGCAGCTTCCTTTCAAAGTCTAGTGCTCTCCACCACCTAAACATTTATATGTAAACATATTACTCCCAAATTGAACTTTGCAAAGTAGATCCCTCATGTCATGCACACAGATATGATTAAAAGAGAGACTTCATTATATTACCTAGTAATCTCTTGTAGCTCCTTTTTGTGTAAAGGCTGAACAAGATTGAAATCTAACTTTGCAAGTTTCAACAAGCACTCATTATGTGAAGCTTCGTCTTGGTAGATCGACATGTAACGCCTGACACCTAATCTCTCTAGACTTTTTCTCAGAGGTCTCTCTAAGGCCTGAGTTATTTGTGCAGCCAATGGAATGCTTACACGGGTTGTTGCGGACTCAAGGTGAGTGGTGGTGAAAGCAAGAGCCTCTTCTAGTATATCTTCTCCATGCACCCTCAGATGTGTTGCTTCATAAAAGCTTAGCATGCCAGACACATCAGCAATTAAGCTTTCCTTGAAGCTACCATTTTCATCTTTGAACTTGTTGAATATATCTGGTTTTGATGGTCAAAAAATGGACAAAAAGATAAGAACTAGAATAATAGTAGCCCAAAGTCTCTCACACCACACTCCACAAGTATGTCAATTAATTCCTATATAAACCTACCGCATGAAACATTATGTCCATGTTGTCTGAGTAGTCGAAAACAAAGAGCAACATTGTATAGATCACCATCATCATCACTGTCATGGTCATGAAATGTAGTATGCATGCGTTCCAGTGCTTCTTCGATTTCTCTTTCGAAATGGTATGCCACGCCAAGGCGCTGGATTGCATCGATTAGCTTGAGCTGATGTGAAAGATCACCTGCACTAGTTATGAATACTTCCCTCCTTACAACTTCTTTTAGTTCGTCAACCTGCCCTTGCTTATGAGCATGAGTTATCTACAGCAACAAATTAAATCAGTAAAAACATGTCGAAGAAGTTTTTATAAAATTGAAATAACCTGCATATAGTTAATGAGAAAGAGTAATGTTCTCTTGCGAAAGACTTTCGTGGGCAAATTATGAATCTAAACCACACAATCAAACGAACATCATAAATATGTGAATTAGATTCATAGTATTTGTTCCAGAAGAGTTATAAAAAGTTATCTATGATATGTGCATGCATGATATCCATTACATACCATGTCTTGTGAATCATCATAATTGATGAACTGATCTCCCCAAATGCTTGGGTGAAAATTTGCTGTCCTACGAGCAATTTCATTTTGTGGTTGAGCTACTGAACCAACTTGGACAGACATAGTTTGCATGCTTTTTTTTTTTGTAGGGAAGGGAAAGCTTAGTCGGTGTTGATCACAATGCTTGTACAATCGTGTATATGTAGGCAAGCATCGGGATGTAGGCTTAGTTAAGCGGACAGACATAGTTTGCATGCTTTTTTTTTTGGTAGGGAAGGGAAAGCTTAGTCTGTGTAGATCACAATGCTTGTACAATCGTGTATATATAGGCAAGGATCGGGATATAGGCTCAGTTAAGCGGAAATCAAGAAATAAATTAAAATCTGCATGCATACCAGAAAGTAGATTAATATATATAAAAAGTTAATAGTATGCATGGCGATTGGCGATTGGCGATTGGCGAGTTGCAACTGTTGTCTCAGGTTCTTCGAATGGGGTTGTTTTTAATTGTTGTCTCACGTAAGACAACACTTAAGGGGCCAGGGTGAATCAGCAAGATTTGTTTGCTTCCTTTGTTTTTATTTTTTTATTCTTTTGGGTCCTTTGAGCAACCTATGAGATATTTGCACGTTTTTTTTTATGCAAGTTCAGGGTGGGAGAAAGATATATATGCATTAACACATATGCATATGTTAATGTCCACATGGCGACGTCGTTTCTGGATGGACGGCTGAGATTAATCAACAGAGCCCCAGGATGGGAAATGTTATGTGTTGTTCTGAATGGAGATGGCGAGCTCAATCCTTTTGACCGTTGATGTCCACTTCTAATTATCTTATTATTTGCTGTCATTTCTACAAAAATTATCATATTATTTGCTGTCATTTCTAAAAAAAAGTTGCTTATGTTGTGTTTTGAAAATAATTAGCTGTAAAATAAAGCACCTCTATGTTTGGTGAATAATATTTTTAAAGTGCTCTTAGTACAAAAAGCAGTGTCAAAACTGTTTGGTAAATTTTAATATAAAACTATTGCAAATGTGAATAATGACTAAAATAGATATGATGTTGAAAGTGTTATGCGCTAATCATGTGGTGGTAATGATGGTGGTGGTGAAAGAGATAGAGGTGAAGATGGTGGTGAAAGAGGTGGTGATAGAGGTGGTTTATAGAAGGTGATGTCAATAATTCAAAACTTTTTACCTACCAAAGGTTCGGAACAATACGTAATGCATTTTATGGGATTTTTTTTATGTACGTATGCGATTGGATTGGACTTTGATGTAAAATTGGATTGCATTGGCTTACAATGGAACTTCCACTACAAGTCCCTACAACTCCAATTACAAGTATATGCTAAAAAGTTAAACAAATTTTATTTCATTCATAGCATCAAGAGCAAACAGAAAAACCAAACTAATTAATTCAAATAATGGCTCCAATCATGGAAGACTGGCTCCTTATTTAACTACAGGACTTGGGTAAGGGATATTCTGATTCTACTATGATATTTCTAAACAAACACTGATTTGGGCATTTGCGTGTTTTCTTGTAGGTACTCCCTTCTCTCTCATTTGTGGCAAGCGAAGTATGGTGATCGGCTTCTCAACATGGACATAAAATTACTTGTTGGAGGACCAGAAATTTTATGCTCCAACAGAGGACAAGTTCAAATTCTAGGGGCACAGGTTCTACAAACAGAGAAACTACAGAATCCTTGAGAAAAATTCCAGCATGAGTAAAGCCATCATCATGCTTGTATATAACTTCAATCGCACGTGCAAGATTCAGAATTCGCAGTAACAGGGGCATGGGGATGGTGGTGTTCTGGATGCACGTTTCGTTTATGTCCTTCCATGCATTATTCACTTGCTTGCTTAGTTCGATATTTGCTTCTTCTTCTGTGGCACCATATTCTTTCATGTAGCATTCCACAGCTGAGGCAACATGTCCTCTCTTTTGCTCAAACTGCATGAATATAGACATGAAGGTTAAGGGTTGAAAGGTGTGAGTTATGGGGGACAATTCAAATAATTAAGAAACGAAAAAAACAATGTGTCTACATTAGAATTTGAATGTGTAAACTAAACCCAACCTTTGGTTGAATTTTTGGATTTACCTCAAGTTAAAAGTTTGGTTTTGAGATCTATCTATAACTCAAATAAACTACTGTTATTTTAATTAGTACTTCTGATATTATAAAAGTACCTGGTGGGACTTGATGTCATCAATGAGTCTACAATTAATGATGCAGCCTTTACCATCTTAGTAGGGTCGTTGAACACCCAATCCATGGAGTCTTTGGTAGCAATATCTCCCATTCCAACTGTTTGTACCCAATTTTGTTCAATGGACCAAAAGTGGTCACCTTCCCAGAAAAGGAACGCAGCATAGGCCCAAGCCCAATAATGGGTTACAGGTCATATTTTTTAGAAAGGGGCTTTTCCTGACTGAAAATAAAAACCAAGACAAGAAAAAAAAAAAAGAAAGGGCCAAAGCCCAAGGACAAAGGGCCCAAAACGATTGGACCACTGACAACTGAAAAAATCGGAAACTGTTCCAAACCCACGCGAGATTAGAGAAGGAACATCAACATTAAATGACGATTTGACTTTTCCCTCTTCCAGTGAAAAGCCAGCCGTCCAAGGAAGCCACCAAGCCAGAAGCCAACTTGCACATCAAATCGCCAAGTACGAGATCGCTTCAAACCAGGAGGCCAATACGAAAACTGGCGGTTCTCGTCAGAAAGATCGACCTCCCCCTCTACAGACCAGTTCAGAGCGTCAAATCAACAAGCTGACTTCGGGTAGCAGGCAAATATCCTTACCCAATCATCATCATTCGAGAGCTCCTCTGCCTCTATAAATAGAAGACTTCCAGCACAGAAGAAGGGGACTCTCTCTCCAAAACCAGACGCAACGTCTTGTAAAACGCTTAAAAAAGCACTCAAAGCATCCCAGTTATCCCAGCCAGACTTCAGAGAACCAGACGATCTCTGTGTTCATCTTTTATTTCTCTGCCATTCCCATGGTACGATTAACCTCCCAAAATGTTCAATTTAAATTTGTATAATATGGTAGGCTATGAACCTTAGATCGCAGTGATAATGTATTTCTTGGGTTAGAATCAATGAGTATGAATTTATACTGTCTTTCCCACTAACTTAAGAATTAAGTAAACGAAAACGATGGAATTCATGTTTATGGAACCCTGTTGCGCTCATGTTTACTTCTGTTTCTGTAGTTGCAATATTTAAATCATTTCATTTTCGTTTCATTCAAGTTAACAGTACGAAAGGCTCTTTAGCCCGAATCGGGCCACTTAGGCTTGAGGGATATAAACTAATCGGGCCCGAAAACCATACAGTTGGGCCCGAAGCTCTGTTTAAAGTTATATACATATTTGAATTTAGGTCTACAAGCCCATGCAGGGTGTTGGCTGACCAAGAACCTTGTTTCTTCGCCTTGCTTGGATAGGTGTTGCTCGCACTAGCCACAGCTGACGTATATACGAGAGAAAGAATTGTGAAGTCCTCTTAACCGGGGCATAGAAAAGAACTGACCCAGGCCAGTACCCCACCTGGTGCACAATGGCTTGAGCAGAAGATCAGGAAAAAGGCGCAAACTCCACATCACACTAACCACACTTGCTCATACCAGGTCTGTTGGACTGGTCGTATCTCCAACAGTGGCACGCCTATCAAGCAGAACTCATGAATCAGAGGAGGTTTAAAGGTTAAGCCCAAGACAGGGCTGGACCGGACTTCTCATCAACCTGATTCAACTTTCAATACCGTTGAATATTGAAGTAACATCTGCGCAGGCCAAAAAGATACAATCGGGGCATTGGTGTAGGTCCAACGATCCCTGTGTTCTTCCGAGCAGGCCCAACGCGACGTTAGGCGAAAAAGATCACTCAACAGGAAAAGAGACCAACACCAACAAAGGATGTGGTTGCCATCATGAAGTAGGATGTATCAAGCGCCGCCGACATGTATTCATCCATTGTTGGTGTGTATTTCTGATGTAACCATTTGGCTTCTCGGAAGTAAGCTCTAACTTGGACTTTCATCTGAAAGACCAACCATTTAATTAATCTCTAATCTCTCTATAATTTCATCACACACAAAAAAAAAAATATAGGGAAAAAACGTTTTTAGTCACCGAGTTTTACACGAAAATTCAATTTCATCATTGGGAAAAAAAATTAAGCCTAGTGACCAAATTGAAATTTCATCCAAACCTAGTAACCAAAAAAAAAAAAAATTAACCCAATACATATAATCTATTTATAAAAAGAAAAAGACAGAGAATGGTAAAATATTCAAAATACGAAAAAATGCACTTAGTTAAAAAAAATATATTAAGAAATGAACATATTTATTACATTTAAATTGACTTACTAATATTTAAAAATAAAATATTTATATTTATTAAATAAATAAATATAAAAAAACTATAATTGGTAATGGGATAATATTATAGGCACGAAAATATTAATTCATGTGGCTTACTACTTCTCTTGCGTAGTGGATGCTATATAAGTTTCCCTCATTTGCAAGATTTTCTTCAATTTCAACGTAAACATCCAATAGTGCCTGATAGCAAACTTTCATGTACTCCGGAAGATGATCCATAGTAGAGATGTACCACCTTATCATACAAATAAGATGATATAAGACTATGCATGTGTTGTTAGGGCTTATTCAGATACACTACGAGGAGCTGTTATTGACACTCCAAAAAAGTTGTCTTCTCATAATTGTTTTGGATGAGTGTGTCTGATGACTATTTTGGGGTGTCATTTGTAAAATTTCCTCCACCACCGATGTTTTTTTCAAAATACTAATACTAACAAAATAAGGACTATTATTTTAAACCTTTCAACAGCTTCAGTAAAGAGCTCTAATTCCTCATTTGTGCCATACACATCATAGATGTCATCAATGATGACTAACAAAGCAGTAACTTTGCATAGTGTTCTCCTAGCAGAGTAATATTGGGGCTCAAAGTGTACTCCCGAAGTCCAAAAGTAGCTCTCAACTATTCTGTCTCTTGCAAAAGGTAGCTTGTTTACGAAGTCTATGTCCTTCCACCACCTGCATGAATTAATTACATTATACTAATGTAAATATATAGGAGATTAAAAATGATCACGTGAGGCCACCACCTGCATGAATTAATTACATTATGCTAATATAATACATTAACCTTGAAATTTCACTTAGTTCTCTTTGATGAACTTGTTGCAGTAGATTGAAATCCAACTTTGCGAAATTCAGGAGAGTCTCGTTCTGTGAATCGCGTTCCTGATAGAGAGACAGGTAATGCCTTGTTTCTAGCCTTAGCAAGCCCTTCCAGAACGGCTGGTACATGGCATGAGTTACTTGTTTCAAAAGTATGGGGCTTAAACGGTGCGTTGCATATTCAAGATGAGTGGTGGTGAAGGTTAAGGCCTCATCAAGTATATCCTCTCCGTGGATCCTAAGATGTGTGGCTTCGTACAAGCTTAAAAGTCCTACTACATCATGTCAAACAAAGTAGGGTAAATATTCAGTTATGCTCAAATACGCTCATATTATTATTCTTCTCCAATATGGAGGTATTTATACAAGTACAACGATGTGTTAACCCTAAATAAAATAAGAAATATATCTAAATTACAATAGGAAGTAAACCTCTATTACAATAGGACTAAATAATAATTGGTAAGTAACCAAAATTCTAATGAAATAAGGAACCAAAATCCTAACTAAGTAAGGACTCGCCAACACTCCCCCTCAAGTTGGGCAAAGATATTTCGCACGCCCAACTTGACAAGCGAGTCACAGAACACCATACTTGAGAAGCACCAATTGTAGAGAAGGTCTTTTTGTCAACTACGAGTGAAACAAGTGACAAACTAAAGCAAAGTTCGCAGCGGAAACACAAGAGCAAACCCTAAAAAATAGGGCACATAGCAAAACACAGAAACCCTGTGAGCACGGCAGCAGATAAGGCAGAACATAGAAGCCCTGTGAACATGACAATAGATAAGGCAGAACACAAGCCCTGTGAGCACGACAATAGATAAGGCAGAACACAGAAGCCCTGTGAGCACAGCAGTAGATAAGGCAGAAACCAAACCCTAAAAATAGGGTAAGGCAAGGTAAGGCAAATAAAGGCCAAGCAAAGGCAAGATGGCAAGGCATGGCAAAGAAAGTCCAGATAGGGCAACAAAACCCTAAAATAGGGTAAGGCACGACAAAGGCAAAGCCTTATCCTAAAAATAGGGTAAGGTAAGGCATGGCAAGGCAAAGCCAAACCCTAACAAATAGGGTAAGGCAAGGCAAAGAAAGGCAAAGCCAAAGGCAAGGTCAACGGGCATGACCACAGCGGAAACACACCAGCAAAGGCATGAGCAACAAGGCAGAGACATAACAGGCATCATCAACAGCAATACAAGACATTGGCACTAGCAAGGGACTCGCCAACACATCATTCACCAGAGATTCCTTAAATTTCCCATAACCGTCCTTGAAATTATTGAATATATCTGCATGATGAGGCATTTTTAAAACAAACCCTAATTAGAGGAAGAAAATTAATCCATAATAATAAAACAAACCATGAGGGCTACGTACCGCACGAAATATTATAACCTTGTTGTCTGAGTAATCGAAATCGGAGCGCTGCAGTGTAAAGCTCATTATCTGTTTCTTGGTCCCCAGACTCAGTACTGTCGTGGGAGCTGTTGTGAATTTGCTGCAGAAGTTCCTCAATCTCATTTTCAAAATGGTGAGAGACACCCAAGCGCTGAATGTCATCAATCAAGTCCAATTTTTGTGAAGGCTTTTTAACTGGAGCCATTATGATCATCTTCACCTTTTCCTTCAGTTCTTGGGCACGTTGCTTAGCTTTGATGTTTGTTTCCTACAAAAACAGATTGAAAGGCCATTAAAAAGATAGGAACTTCAGCATGGTGCATGCAAATTTAAACCATGAATCTTTAGTAATGAATATATACATATTTATTCCCTCCTTGTTCATTAAAAAAATATGTACATATTCAAAATAATTGTTGCAGATACGAAGTACATATAGTATTAGCCTACCACAGAAGCATATGACAGAAAATGATAGCCTCAAATGCTCGGAGAAAAATTAGCACAACGTCGATTAACATCATCAGGAGTGGCCTTAGGGGTTTGAGGTTGATCCGATGCAAGTGAAACTTGAACAGACATTGTATTGTTCGTTAAGAATCTGGAAGAGATCGTAGGTAGAGAATAATGATCTTAATTGCTCAAGGATTGGTGTGAGTTGAAGAGCTATGGTTCTTACCTATTTATATTGAAAGCGTCTGTCTTTGTCTCTCCCTCACCCTCTCTAACCTAGCTATAAATCTATAGAAGAGCACAACTGGAAGATACCCAACAATTGTTAAATATGAATCCCAACTGAAATTAAACGATCTCTCAGGAAGTGTTGGGATTTTGAATTTCTTTCACAATTTTAAGCATTTGCTCATGTTTTCTTATTGAGTTTGTTTGAATATAGTACATATTAGAACACATTTTATTCAAAAAGCACATGAGAACATTGATAAGACGTCGAAGGCTGCGGAGGTGGTGAGATTTTTTCCTTAAGCCCTTAGAAGTCATTTTACAAAGGGGTAAACTTGTCTTTAAAATTTTGAAAATAAGGTGAGTAGGGAAATAGGACAGGTGGGTGGAGAAAAGGGGTACTCACCAATTTTGACCAATTTAACCACAATATGATGAAAAGGTGCCATATTTGATTGGAGGATATGTCTCAAGTTCAACTCATATGAATGCAGAGATTGTGTATATCATCGGTCTACTACTACCAATATTATTGATATTATCCCCAACTTAGCCACTTATAACCTATCAGACCCATTAAATCGGCACCCTCCACTACAAGAAAATCAAGCATTTACGGCACATTATTTACGCCTTGTTTTTCTGTTAGGTATGGCGTGCCAGCTATGTCCGCCGGAAACTCTAATACCATGTATGGCGTTCTTTCTACGCACGCCGTAAAAGAGGTTAGCATCAATGGCATGCTTTTTATGCACGCCGTGAAATCCAGTTTTTTCCCTCCAGATTTTTTCGCGTGCCGCCCTCTTTTTCACCAAATTTAAGTTTGGTGTGTGTTATAGGGATTTAAGTTTGAACCAAACCCTGTTATTCCTTCCAGAAACCCTCGTATACTCTCTCCAATCCTTACCAACTCTTTAACCCAAATCCTCTCTCATCTCTTCTGAGAGTGCATTTCTCTCTCTCTCTCTCTGGCTCTCTCTCACCAAATCCCACATTAAGCATCCCTTTGTTCTTGACTTTCTTTTCAATTGGGGGAAAATAAACCATTACTTTGGTTCCGGGATGAACATCTGATATGTTCTGAGCCACCTCTTTCCCAAAACAATCTCTTTCCTCTCCCTTCCTCTCCCTCTCTCTGGTATTTTGTTTGATTAAACCTTTCTGCAGTCAGTAAGGGTTTCAGTAATTGATTTGAGAGGAAATTATTTCAAATCCGTATCTCGTTCTCTCGGTTTGACTCTCTCTTCACCAGCCTCTCGTTCTCCATTCCCTAGCAGATTAGCCTTCACTCTCAACAGGTAACAACCCCCCTTTCTCTTACTCTCTCTTTCTAATTGTGAATGTGAGGATTTGGAATTTCAACTTGGCATTGTAGTTTAGGCTTATTTGGGTATTGAATTAGGTTATATTATTTGGCTAATTCAATTGTAAGTCCCAAAAATATGTTTGGTTTTGTATAGAAATAGGGGTAATTCTTTTGAAATTATATTGTAGGTTTTTCTTTGAAAGAGATTTTGCTCTAATTTCTTTTCCCTGTTTCATTATTGTTTTACTTTTGATTTTTCCCATTACAATAGAGTCATGTGTGGCAGATAGCAGGTGTTCAACTGGTGGTCTGGATCTGCCTTAAAATGGTGCCCCCCCAAGTGTTCAATGAAAGGTCTGAACAAAGAGAGTTTGAGGCAGGTGCTTTGTTTTGATTATGACTATGATTTTTTTTCTTGGGCTGAGTATTCCATGTGTTCTTAGTCCGCTTATAAACTTTAATGTGAACCTGATTGTTGTCACCATGGATATACTGCTGCATAATCTCTGGTGGTGTTTCTTTAATTTCTGGTTGCATTGGCATTTAGTCTTGCACATTTGTTTTGCCTTGAAATGACAAAAATCAGAAATCTTGTAAGTATGGGTGAGGCTAATTTCTGTGTAGTGTGTTTCCTTGAACAGAAGTGAGGCTAATTTCAAAGGTTAAGCACAAAAACCTTGTAAGTCTGGATGAATTTTGTGAAGAACCATCTGGTATGTATGCATTGTCTAAGTTTCAAGTCCTCCCCTCTGTTTCCATAAATACTTCATGTGTATTAATATGGTGTGTACAGATTATTTTTATTTCCTTGTGTTATTGTGAATTGTTTTCTTAGCTGAAGTGGTAAGGCATGGATGGGAATGAGGAATCTATCATGTAAAGAAGTATATGACATGGTAGTAAAAGTTGGAAATTCCATTTGAAGTTGGTGTGGAGGAGATATCATCATCTGTTCTCATTGGCTAATTTTTTATTTTATTTAATACTTTGCAAAGTATTATGCGTACATTATGATTTAATATAATTATGGCAGATTGTAGGGAGACAAATGTGGTATGCATGATGTCAACTGCCCAGAACGTTCACTATTTCTTCATGATCAGTTTGTCAAATGCAGGAATGTGTCCAATCTGCAATGTGGTAAGCTTCAATATAATCTCTTTTTTTCCCTGCTCTTTTTCTAAATCTGTTGCTGGCTGATTCAAATTAGTATCTCTGACTTTGCATATTATCTCCTCAGTGTGAATATAGAAAAAATTGCATACATGATTATATATGGCCTCTGCTGGTGCAAGGTTGGTAGAACAACAATCCAGCTTGTATATTGCTCCAAGTTTTTCGATATCAGTGTTTCCCCGTCATCTGTTGTCATTTTTGTAGTAGTGTTTATTGAATTTGAACCATGTATATAAGTTTTGTGTATGTTTAGATGCCTTATTATTTACTCTTGCTCAAGCGGTGATTATGTATTTGGAATTGGTATAGTTATCAATGAAATAGTTCTTTCTTTAAGGTTTGGTTGCTATACTTTTCTTTTTGTGAAATCATGTGTGTCCAGGGGAATATTTGATATAAGCATATTTGTTAATATGAAATAAGGGTAGTCATGAAATTAATTATTTTTTTAAAAAAAAAAACTCAAACACGGTGTGCTTCTCAGGAATAGAGTGCATGCAATGTGTGCCATGAAAGATATTTTGCGGCATGCAAAGCACGCTGTAATTAGTTGTCCAAACTTCATGAGAGCTTAGTCATGGCGTGCATTATTAACACTTGTGGCAAGCCAATGCATGCCGTAAAAGAAAAATACTTTTTACGGCACGTGGTAGCACGCCGTGAATGGTCATTTACGGTGCACTTTGCACACCGTAAAAAGCCAATTTTCTTGTAGTGCTCTAATACCAAATTATTTGAGAATTTATGCACATATATATTAATCTCCATAAAGAGGGATTTACAAAGGGATTCAGATCCTTAATTTGCTGCGATTTTCTTTGCTAGAATGCCCTTGACTTTTTTTAAAATATAAACTTTACAACATCATTAAATAAAATCCAAGGGTTAAAAATTGGAGACATATATACATATAATACAGTGGGAAAAAAAAAAAAAAACCAAATAATAATTTTTAATTTGGCAACATAAACACCGTTCTCTCACCATCCCAACTTACCACCGTCTCCTGTGTCTCTTCCAATCTCCCAATCTGCCATCCTCATACCCACCGATCACTTTCGAAACCCACAAAATTCTTTCTCCTCTCACAGCAAAGTAAGTAAATAACCGAAAGACACTAGCTATATAGCTTCTCCGGTATTGCAGGCTGTTGCTGTGGTAGGCAAAAACTCTCAGATGTTTATGAGCCAATTCCAAAACCCAAAATCCAAATCCACAAAAACCAAAAACTATATGTACGTAGTCATTAAAAATAAATATAAAACTTAGTAGTTGGGTCTTTTACTGAGAATTAACCCATCAATAATTCGATCGATATATTGTAAAACATGCTGTCATCAAGGCTGTTCCTGATATTTTGAGGGCCTTATGCTAAACTTAAATTGGTGACTCACATAATCTAATATAAAAATACTTATAACTAAAAGTCATCATCAATAAACATGTAATGACAAAAACATACCTTACTATCCAAAAATCATTCACATTGTATTTGTTATCTTTATTTGAAGAATTAAAACTATTACAAGAGTTTTTCTCCAAAAGAAAAAAAAAATACACAAGTACAATACTAAATGTCTGAAAATTGATCTTCTTGAATTTTTATAAGAAAAATCATTAATCAAGTTTTTCTAAAAGTTCACTTCCAATTGAAATTAAAGCTAGTTTGTAAATGATTGAAAAAATGAACCAAAGAGAGATTGATGAATGATGATGATTACTTACTAGAAATCAAAGTTTAAGAGAAAGAAGTCATGAATTAAAAGATGCGTAGAATGACTTTAATGAGACTTGTGTTAGCCCTTCTATTAAAAGATATATGCTACAAAACCAACTTCACCACACACACTTTTGTGATAATATGCATGCACCTGTAAAGTATATATACCATTTTTATAATATTAAAATATATAATATAAAGAATTTTTTTTTTGGGGGGGCCCTCAAAAATTAGAGACCCTGTGCGGTGGCGCCACTTGCACCACCCCAGGGCCGCCCTTGGCTGTCATGATACGTCTTTGTGTCCCACCGTGAAAACATGCATCGAAGAGGAGATTAAAACGTCATTTTGATTGATTTGAAAAGAGTTTAATTACCATGCATGCACCTGTGGTTTTCATAGGGTCAAATTTTCATATGCTCAATCCATGCTTATCATATTCCCATTACTTTAAGTAAGAGGAAAGAGAAAGTATTTTTGTCCACTACCTAGGGTCGTTTGGTACGGCGGACTGTTATGAACTGGATTAAATCCTAGGATTGTCTTGGATTAGCTCGGATTGGACTAAGCTGGATTAAGTCCTGACCTACGTTTGGTGTTGCGTCGCATCCATTTATTTATTTTGAAGCATCTAGTAATGGTGAATTGATGGTTAGTGAAAAAAGACAATATAAGTCATGCTAACCAAATAAGTCATATTCACAGCGTTCGTTTTTTTAAACATGTGATTCTATCAACCTATGAAGAGCTGATATATTGTTTTGACGAGTTTGCCCATTCTGCATGCCATTTGCTTTCATAAAGAGAATTCAATCAGTTTCCTCTTTCCTTTGAGGCATCAAAATATTCATGAGCTGATTATTTCGGATCTTCACAATTGGCTATGGACTTCATGGAACATCAATTACAACTTACAATTCCTTACAAACTCCAACGCACAAGGAACATAAAAAAATGGAGTGTAAGTGGGTAAAATTGGAGTGGGGAAATCACCACTCTTATTATATTGATAGTACCAAGAGCAAACAGACAATCTCCAAGTTACTTTATTCAACCAGTATATAGTAATAAGGCTGGCTTCTTAATTTACTACCCGGCCTAAGCAGACCTTTATTCCTTTGGCTAGTTGGAGAGACCTTATTTAATTTATAGCAACTTCAGAGACACGGGTTCAACAAACAGAGAAACTACAGAATCCTTAAGAAAAATTCCAGCAGGAGTGAAGCTGTCATCATGCTTGTATATAACTTCAATCGCACGTGCAAGATTCAGAATTCGCAGCAATAGGGGCATGGGGAACACCCAATCCCATGATCTTCTACCATTCAGAATTCGCAGCAAGATTCAGTATTTTGGATGATCTTCTACCATTCAGGAATAAATTATTGAAAATGATTAAAGAAGACAGATAAATCAAAACTCAACAACTGACATTTCTTTATTAAAGTTGAACTTCGTCTGGCCAAACATATCTATAAGAAGGTACACACATGCAAAATAAAAGGTAAAAATCTTAGAAGAAAGAAACAATACACACATTATTCCAAACAAACTGGACGGGTCCAACACCCCCTTCCCTAGAAAAGACTCGATCAAATCCACGCTTGTACAAAAGGCCATCTTATCCAACACACAGCGGCACAGGATTAATACAGACTGAAGCAACACTATCTTTAGTGACCTTCCCAACACGTGTGAAGCCATCTTCCCCCTTGTAAAGAAGATCAACCACTCGTGTTAGATTAAGAACCCGCTTAAGCACAGGCATCGGCACAGCAGTTGGTCTGAGAAACTCCTCGTTTATGTCCTTCCACAAATCCATAATCTGTTTCTTAAAAACATCAACTGTCTCTTGCTCTGACACCCCATATTGCTTCATGTAGCAATCAACACTGGAAGCAGCATGCCCTCTTTCTTTCTCAAACTGAAAAAATAAAATCCAAAATTAATGTCTTTCGGATCATATGCGTGTACATAATTACTATAATTTATACTTACGTTGGTCGAAACAATGTCATCCATGAGCCTGAAAATGGTGTTCGCAGCTCTGACAATTTTGGGGTCACTGAGCAACCACTCAAATGACTCCTTCGTTACAATATCTCCCATGCCAAGTAAAGAGATGGTTGTAAGGAAGGTGTAACCTATAGAAACCGTTGCAACACTCAAATACTCCTCCATGCTTGGAATTCGTCCTTCGTGGAGCCACCGGGCCTCATTGAAATAGGATCGAGCTTGATCTTTCATCTGAGGCATATATACCAGTGAAAAATGATCAATTGCGCAAGAACGAAAGTGTACTATATTTTCAAAGCAAATTAAGTTGTGTGTAAATCATGTTTCACATACAGCTTGTATTGCATAAGGGACTCGGTATGATCTTCCTTCCTTGACCATCTCCTCCTCAATTTCATTGAAAAGATTCAAGAGTGCCTGGTAAAATATTTTCATGTAGTCAGGGAGTTCATTACTGCAATTGAGATCCCACCTGAAACAGATAATTAAATTAGGAGAGTTTTGAGACAAATGAAATGAATATTCTCTAACAAAGAAAGCAAGAATTAATTGTTTGTTTCAAATTATTAACCTGTCAATTGCTTCGGTAAAGATCACTAGTTCTTCAAATGTGCCAAATGCATCGTAGATATCATCCAATATCGTTAGGAAGACACTCACTTTCGTCATAATTTTTCTCCCCACAGAATACTGAGGCTCAAAATACACTCCCACTATCCAAAAGTAGAACTCCACCATCCTATCTCTTGCAAATGGCAGCTTCCTTTCAAAATCTAGTGCTCTCCACCACCTAAACATTTATATGTAAATATATTACTCCCAAATTGAACTTTGCAAAGTAGATCCCTCATGTCATGCACACAGATATAATTAAAAGAGAGACTTCATTAAATTATATTACCTAGTAATCTCTTGTAGCTCCTTTTTGTGTAAAGGCTGAACAAGATTGAAATCTAACTTTGCAAGTTTCAACAAGCACTCATTATGTGAAGCTTCGTCTTGGTAGATGGACATGTAATGCCTGGCACCTAATCTCTCTAGACTTTTTCTCAGAGGTCTCTCTAAGGCCTGAGTTATTTGTGCGGCCAATGGAATGCTTACACGGGTTGTTGCGGACTCAAGGTGAGTGGTGGTGAAAGCAAGAGCCTCTTCTAGTATATCTTCTCCATGCACCCTCAGATGTGTTGCTTCATAAAAGCTTAGCATGCCAGACACATCAGCAATTAAGCTTTCCTTGAAGCTACCATTTTCATCTTTGAACTTGTTGAATATATCTGGTTTTGATGGTCAAAAAATGGACAAAAACATAAGAACTAGAATAATAGTATCCCAAAGTCTCTCACACCACACTCCACAAGTAAGTCAATTAATTCCTATATAAACCTACCACATGAAACATTATGTCCGTGTTGTCTGAGTAGTCGAAAACAAAGAGCAACATTGTATAGATCACCATCATCATCACTGTCATGGTCATGAAATGTAGTATGCATGCGTTCCAGTGCTTCTTCAATTTCTCTTTCGAAATGGTATGCCACGCCAAGGCGCTGGATTGCATCGATTAGCTTGAGCTTATGTGAAAGATCACCTGCACTAGTTGTGAATACTTCCCTCCTCACAACTTCTTTTAGTTCGTCAACCTGCCCTTGCTTATGAGCATGAGTTATCTGCAGCAACAAATTAAATGAGTAAAAACATGTCGAAGAAGTTTTTATAAAATTGAAATAACCTGCATATAGTTAATGAGAAAGAGTAATGTTCTCTTGCGAAAGACTTTCGTTGGCAAATTACGAATCTAAACCACACAATCAAACGAACATCATAAATATGTGAATTAGATTCATAGTATTTGTTCCAGAAGAGTTATAAAAAGTTATCTATGATATGTGCATGCATGCTATCCATTGCATACCATGTCTTGTGAATCATCATAATTGATGAACTGATCTCCCCAAATGCTTGGGTGAAAATTTGCTGTCCTACGAGCAATTTCATTTTGTGGTTGAGCTGCTGAACCAACTTGGACAGACTTAGTTTGCATGCTCTTTTTTTTTGTAGGGAAGGGAAAGCTTAGTCGGTGTTGATCACAATGCTTGTACAATCGTGTATATATAGGCAAGCATCGGGATATAGGCTTAGTTAAGCGGACAGACATAGTTTGCATGCTTTTTTTTTTGTAGGGAAGGGAAAGCTTAGTCTGTGTAGATCACAATGCTTGTACAATCGTGTATATATAGGCAACGATCGAGATATAGGCTCAGTTAAGCGGAAATCAAGAAATAAATTAAAATCTGAATTCCAGAAAGTAGATTAATTAATATATAAAAAATCACGCACTAGTATGCATGGTGATTGGCGATTGGCGATTGGCGAGGTGCAACTATTGTCTCACGTTCTTTGAATGGGATTGTTTTTAAGTGGCCAGGCCGCCAGCAGTGGCTGACCTAGACTTTCATTCATCTGGAGGCTTAAAAAAAGAGATATTTAGTCAAATACCCATTCTTAGCACTAAAACTACAAATAAACCCCACACCATTTAATTTCTATAAACAAACCCAAAAAAAACCCAAAAAATGACAATTGGCCTTATTGAATTTAATTTTAATTATTAAATTACTTTGATGTTCTATTGAGTATTTTGGGTTTGTTTATATGTTTTGGGGTTGGGTTTGTTTTGAGAAATCAATGGCAGTTTTGTAATTTAAAAGAAGTTAAAAGCCTTTTTATTATGTTATAAATGAGTTTTGGGTGTGTTTCTAAAGTCCATTTCATATGGGGTATTTTTATAATTTGGACTCCTATATTGGGTATATTAGTGAATTTCCCATAAAAAAATTCAAACAATATATAATCAAACAAAAAATATTTCAAACTTTGAATATTAATAGCATTGTCTAATAAGTAAATTTACAATTGTCCTCGACAACTTTTCATATTCTGAAAACGTTTCATATAAATAAGAATATAATAAAATTAGTTTGTCAAAAACAACTTAGTACTAACCTATAAAATCAATTGAAGTAGCGGCCCGCCAGGGTGAATCAGCAAGATTTGTTTGCTTCCTTTGTTTTTGTTTTTTTTATTCTTTTGGGTCCTTTGAGCAACTTATGAGATATAAGGACGTGTTTTTTTATGGGGTCTGAATGAGATATATATGCATTAACACATATGCATATGTTAATGTCCACATAGCGACGTCGTTTCTGGATGGACGGCTGAGATTAATCAACAGAGCCCGGGATGGGAAATGTTATGTGTTGTTCTGAATGGAGATGGCGAGCTGAATCCTTTTGACCGCTGGCGTGGTTCAAATTTGATCCAGAAAAAAAAAAATTCATTTTCTTGTTATTACCGAATGGTCATATTTGTCTCTGAAAGGCAAGTCTCAAAATCACACGTTTGTTTGTTAGAGAGATGGGATGGAAAATTAAGAAAAACTATTGGGCCTTTCTCATACAAGACAAAGCCCAATGATCGGCCGAATTGACGTCCACTTCTAATTATCATATTATTTGCTGTCATTTCTAAAAAAAAGTTGTTTATGTTGTGCTTTGAAAATAATTAGCTGTAAAGTAAAGCACCTCCATGTTTGGTAAATAATATTTTTAAAGTGCTCTTAGTATAAAAAGCAGTGTCAAAACTGTTTGGTAAATTTTAATATAAAACTGTTGCAAATGTGAATAATGACTAAGATAGACATGATGTTGAAAGTGTTATGCGCTAATCATGTGGTGGTAATGATGGTGGTGGTGAAAGAGATAGAGGTGAAGGTGGTGGTGAAAGAGGTGGTTTATAGAAGGTGATCTCAATAATCCAAAGGTTCGGAACAATACGTAATGCATTTTGTGGGATTTTTTTATGTACGTATGCGATTGGATTGGACTTTGATGTAAAATTGGATTGCATTGGCTTACAATGGAACTTCCACTACAAGTCCCTACAACTCCAATTACAAGTATATGCTAAAAAGTTAAACAAATTTTATTTCATTCATAGCATCAAGAGCAAACAGAAGACTGGCTCCTTATTTTACTACAGGACTTGGGTAAGGGATATTCTGATTCTACTATGATATTTCTAAACAAACACTTATTTGGGCATCTGCGTGTTTTCTTGTAGGTACCCCCTTCTCTCTCATTTGTGGCAAGCAAAGTATGGTGATTGGCTTCTCAACATGGACATAAGATTACTTGTTGGAGGACCAGAAATTTTATGCTCCAACAGAGGACAAGTTCAAATTCTAGGCCTATAGGGGCACAGGTTCTACAAACAGAGAAACTACAGAATCCTTGAGAAAAATTCCAGCATGAGTAAAGCCATCATCATGCTTGTATATAACTTCAATCGCACGTGCAAGATTCAGAATTCGCAGTAACAGGGGCATGGGGATGGTGGTGTTCTGGATGCACGTTTCGTTTATGTCCTTCCATGCATTATTCACTTGCTTGCTTAGTTCGATATTTGCTTCTTCTTCTGTGGCACCATATTCTTTCATGTAGCATTCCACAGCTGAGGCAACATGTCCTCTCTTTTGCTCAAACTGCATGAATATAGACATGAAGGTTAAGGCTTGAAAGGGGTGAGTTATTGGGGACAATTCAAATAATTAAGAAACGAAAAAAACAATGTGTCTACATTAGAATTTGAAGAAAAAGTAATCTTATCTGATACACTTACGAGGCAAAGGACTTAGATCAACAACAACTTATGTGTAAACTAAACCCAACTTTTGGTTGAATTTTTGGATTTACCTCAAGTTAAAAGTTTGGTTTTGAGATCTGTCTCAAGTTCTCTATAATTCAAATAAACTACTGTTATTTTAATTAGTACTTTTGATATATAAAAGTACCTGGTGGGACTTGATGTCATCCATGAGCCTACCAATTAATGATGCAGCCTTTACCATCTTAGGGTCGTTGAACACCCAATCCATGGAGTCTTTGGTAGCAATATCTCCCATTCCAACAAAGGATGTGGTTGCCATCATGAAGTAGGACGTATCAAGCGCTGCCGACATGTATTCATCCATTGTTGGTGTGTATTTCTGATGTAACCATTTGGCTTCTCGGAAGTAAGCTCTAACTTGGACTTTCATCTGAAAGACCAACCATTTAATTAATCTCTAATCTGTCTATAATTTCATCACACACACACAAAAAATATAGGGAAAAAACGTTTTTTAGTCACCGAGTTTTACACGAAAATTCAATTTCATCATTGGGAAAAAAAAATTAAGCCTAGTGACCAAATTGAAATTTCATGCAAACCTAGTAACCAAAAAAAAAAAAATTAACCCAATACATATAATATATTTATAAAAAGAAAAAGACAAAGAATGGTAAAATATTCAAAATACTAAAAAATACACTTAGGTAAAAAAATATATTAAGAAATGAACATATTTATTACATTTAAATTGACTCACTAATATTTAGAAATAAAATATTTATATTTATTAAATAAATAAATTTATTTTAAAAAAAAACTATAATTGGTAATGGGATAATATTATAGGCACGAAAATATTAATTCATGTGGCTTACTGCTTCTCTTGCGTAGTGGATGCTATATAAGTTTCCCTCATTTGCAAGATTTTCTTCAATTTCAACGTAAACATCCAATAGTGCCTGATAGCAAATTTTCATGTACTCTGGCAGATGATCCATAGCAGAGATGTCCCACCTTATCATACAAAAAAGAAGATATAAGATTATGCATGTCTTATTACGGCTTATTCAAATATATACTACAAAAAGTTGTCTTCTCATAATTGTTTTGGATGAGTATCTGATGACTATTTTGGGGTGTCATTTGTAAAATTTCCTCCACCACCGAAGTTTTTTTCAAAATACTAATACTAACAAAATAAGGACTATTATTTTAAACCTTTCAACAGCTTCAGTAAAGAGCTCTAGTTCCTCATGTGTGCCGTACACATCATAGTTGTCATCAATGATGACTAACAAAGCAGTAACTTTGCATAGTGTTCTCCTAGCAAAGTAATATTGGGGCTCAAAGTGTACTCCCGAAGCCCAAAAGTAGCTCTCAACTACTCTGTCTCTTGCAAAAGGTAGCTTGTTTACGAAGTCTAAGTCCTTCCACCACCTGCGTGAATTAATTACATTATGCTAATGTAAATAGGAGATTAAAAATGATCATGTGAGGCCACCACCTGCATGAATTAATTACATTATGCTAATATAATACATTAACCTTGAAATTTCACTTAGTTCTCTTTGATGAACTTGTTGCAGTAGATTGAAATCCAGCTTTGCGAAATTCAGGAGAGTCTCGTTCTGTGAATCACGTTCCTGATAGAGAGACAGGTAATGCCTCTGTTCAGAAAAGATGTAACTGAAAAATATCAACAAATGTGTCTTTTCATATTGCAACCATAAGCCAAGAAGTGTAATGTTTCAATTACCATGAAACAATACAACTTAAGCCAAGAAGTGCAATGTTTCAATTTCTATAAAACAGTGCAACTTTTCACATCAAGTATTATTATTTTATTCACAATCAAAATAAATAATATTTTATTTTTCCTCAGTTAAGAACATGACTATTCCCAATTGATACATACCAATTCGTAAAAGTCATGTACTTAAAGTCACGAGTCCCACAATTTAACTTCCATTCAATTATTAAAAAATTAAATATAAATATTATAATTTTCTATATCACGGGGCCCAAACGGGACCGGTATGCGTAAAAAATCCTGCAAAAATTCAGAAATCTTGCAATTTTTATATATCAAGCTTGGTACAAAGTTTACAAACAATCAAGATTCAAGAGTCATGTTCAAGACCTGCCAAATTATATGATACATTGAATACATTCACATTGGCTTTCACAAATCAAGCTGAATACAACAAAATAAACAATCAAGAGTCTTGATTCAAGACCAACCAAGAAATGGAAATCTCATACAAAGTTCAAGGGAAATGGTAATCAAATCTCACACGGACTTTTACAACAAATCAAGTCTAATACAAACAAAACAAACAATCAATCAAGAGTTCAAGTTCAAGACCTGTCAAATTACAAAGCAAGACATGGAAATCTCACATAGGCTTTTACAAAACAAACCAAGCCAAATTAAGTACAAACAAAGACAAAGACAAAGACAAGTTTCGAGGCATCTCACCATTCCAAATTCCCAATTGGGGCTTCAGGCTAGGGTGGAGCTCCATATTCAAGAATAATATACTTGCAAAGCTGCATCAAACTGAAGTTTCAGATTCAATCAGAACAATTTCTATAAACACAAAACCAAAATCAAAACAATTTCTCAATTTTGAAAACAAATTATTGCAAACCAAAACAACTTTCCATATATGAATATCTGAGATCGGACTAGAATAGCGGTAGCAAAGGGAAACGGGTTTGCTGTGGTAGGCAAAAACTCTCAGATGTTTATGAGCCAACTCCAAAACCCAAAATCCAAATCCACAAAAACCAAAAACCATAGTACGTAGTCATTAAAAATAAATATAAAAACTTAGCAGTTGGGTCTTTTACTGAAATAATATTATCCAACTTTAACTGAGAATTAACCCATCAATAATTCGATCGATATATTGTAAAACATGCTGCCATGACACGTCTTTGTGTCCCACCGTGAAAACATACATTGAAGAGGAGATTAAAACATCATTCTGATTGATTTGAAAAGAGTTATTTGATTACCTTGCATGCACCTGTGGTTTTCATAGGGTCAAATTTTCATATACTCAATCCATGCTTATCATATTCCCATTACTTTAAGTAGGAGGAAAGAGAAAGTATTTTTGTCCACTACCTTTAAGTTCTTTAACCATGGTGTAGCATTATCATTCTATTAGCAATAATGCTAGGGACGGCAGCAGATTATAGCTCTTCAGGATTAGTACCTAATTCTGTACATTTAGTTAGCTACATTCCAGCTTAGTTAGTCACACAGTCTTTGTATTAACATTGGTATAAATACCAGAATACTTCATTTTGTAACCACTGGTTCATTCTAATACAAAGAGACGATTTTTCTCATCAAAGCACTACAAGAAAAATGCCCATTTGCGATGGTCGACGCGGCCCTCACAAATACATGTAATTTTACGCGCGGGTGATTCCCGCCAACATAATTGCAACATTTTAATTAGTAACGTAGCATCTCACATCACAAATAGGTTTGGAAGTGTTAAATTTGCGACGTTACTTGATTGCCGTCGTATATCTCCTCTTAGGATGAGAGACAAAGTGTCGAAACTTAAAATTTTTAGAAGGCGCTTCAATTTTCCGCACGAAATCAAAACCCGATATCTTCTGATTTGTCATAGCCCCAAATCAATACCCTTATGCTTCTAATTACTCTTAGCCCCAAATCGATACCCAAAAAGGCCAGAGATCACTACAACAATCGGTTGGTTTCTCTCTCTTTGTCATTCTCTATCTCTCCCTCCCTCTATCAGTCTCTCTATTGGGCTTCTCTAATTTATTTGTGTTTTGAATTTCATGTATTGCTGCAAAATTTCTAGGTTTTCAAGTAATTCAAAGAAACGATTCTAACTTTATCAACGACTTCTAGATTTTGGAAACCCTTCCTCCTCTTATCAAGGTATGCATTTGGTGTGGATTTTTTTCTCAACTTTATTTTTCATTAGTTTTATGCTTTTCCCAATCATGGTTTATGGAATTGCTTGGTTTTGCTCCCTTTTCCTGTTTGGTTTATGGATTTTCTATTGTCTTAGTGTTTGTCTTTGGGATTGTATCACGCCTTGCCTTTAGCTCTCTGTTGTTTGGCTTTGACTGAATCTCTTCTTTACAAAAAAAAAAAAAAAAAAAAAACTGTTATTTGAGTATTTGGTGCCATATGATTAATGTTGATTTTATTTAGTCCTATTGATCATATTTTGTTTTTGTATTGTATGGAATTTGGTTTTGTTGGAAAATTGGCTCGCATAAAGGATACCATGTGACAAGACCCGTCCCGAAATTCCTCGGAACCCGAGACGAATCCTGTGGAAATTCCGACATCTTACCGATGTCGGGCCCACCTACAAAAAAAACCGAGACTTTGTGCCGAAAATTCGGCAGAGTCTCCCCTGTAAATTGAACATTCCCCAAAAATTTCAACCTGCATAAAACACATTTTAAAACACCAATTGGCAGCATGCACAAGTTAACGACATGCAATCACATAATAGGCCTCCGGCCTTCAGACAATTCAAAACCAAACCATTCATGATCTCAAACAATTATACGATCACTCCCAAAAATCATTAAACCAGATTCAATTCCAATAACCACAACAAAAATCCGATCACACATTTAGAGTCGATCGAACCTTTTAAATGCAATAAAATTCCGCGGCTGCACCTGGTGAGACCCCAGGCTGCCTACGTACCCTTGGACAAGGGATCAAGCCACACGTAGTTCTCATAATCAACAGTCACAACTCTGATAATGTACAATTATTTAAAACAAAACCAACGATACATTTCATATTTAACACAACTCCAATTCCGACAAAAATACAATGAACACATTCTCAATCTCTTTCTTTATATCAATTCAAACCCCACGACCATACCCTATCCAAGGCGTATGTACAATGAACACATTATCAAATTATTCCATTTATAACAGTTCAATCCCGCAACCATACCCTATCCAAGGCGTATGGTGCCAAACAACACTGCCCAAATCCAGGGCTTATACGTTCATACATGTACAAACTCACAAATCTCATACCAGAGTCAATACCACATACACGTATATGTAATATAATAACACCCACCTCTCACCATCATCATATACCAGGGGAAAACAATCCAACAGGGGATCGTTTGACTAGTCCACATTTAACAGCCCTCAAACGACATGTGGCTAGGGACGAGCCGTCCAACTGGGGGACTAACTCTCAGCCAGCACGTACGGACGAAGAATCAAGACCCGTACGTCTGTAAACAGTCCTACGCGCGCAGACTACCCTGTTAAGGGTCCTCGAACCCCTGATCAAGGGCGTTCGAGTGCCAACATATTCAAACCATATCCACAATTTTTTTTTCGGCATCCAGCAATTCCAGGATTCGTGACCAAGAAAGCCAACACACCCGAAACACGGCACATGTGTGAATAGTAACCAGGGAAGGTACGTATGATGGTGGAGTTCGTAATCCCTTATATAAATATTATAAAAATAATATTCCCTTCCTTAATTCAATTTTCCCACAATACCTATTCATAGTATAGCTAATAAATTCTCAAGCATATTCTATATCCAGGGGGGGGTATCTAAGGTAGTGCTAATAGCACTCAAACTAACATCCTAATCTCACATCTCTTCTCATATAAATATATATAATTCCTAACATTCCAAAAACCTCAACCATAAAATAAAGCATCCAACAATTTCCCAATTAAAAGTAATAAATTAATATTCTAAACCCCATAAACAACTTAACTCCACAATACTCAAGACCTGTCACTAGGGCTATTATAAATCCCCCTAGGAAGGTAAAACTACCTTGGAAGACTCTCGGTCAACCAAGGGTCAAACTACCTAAACTTGGTCAAATGGGCCCACGGGGCCTATGACCTCCAAACTCCGATCCAAAAGTTCCTATGTGTCCTACAAGGCTTCGGGCACACGTCAAGCAAGTTTGGTCCAGATCGGACGGTCGAATCGCTCGCGATCGCACGATCGGACAGTTACTGAAATCTTGACCCTAGGGTTCGCATTTCCGGAGTATCCGGGACTCCGTTTTACGATCCGTCGAATCCTACACAATCCTAAGGATACCCAGGTTGACATATAATAAATTCAAGACCATCCAACGGTCCAAACCTGTCGAACCCGGATAATGCGTAATAGGCGATATCCGTTCGAGACTCATACGGTATCCAAATCGAGATCCGTAAAATCCTACGCGCTCGTGAGGACCAGGGGATCGCATTGGGACTTAATATCCCTATGCTACAGTGTCCACGCGCCGCCACACGCGCTGGCAGCGCGTGGGTGTCCAAAGCGATATCGCATCGCCGGAAAATCTCAGAATCTCGGGCCAAGACTCCTACCCTAGGTAATACCCCTAATTTGGAGTCACTTTTGTTCTTGGACATACCCCAAAAAGTCGACGGAAGTGGCTGAAAACTGAGGTCGAAACCGGCAGATTTTTCAATTCGAAAATCGACTTGCCTACGCTAGAAATTTCTCAATTCCTATCCAACCAGCAGCTAGATCATGAAAAGTAGTCGAAATTTCATACCTCATTCGCCCGATTTGGTGGAGAATTGAGGGAGAACGAGCGATTGAAATTCTGTCAAAAACCAGCCGCGATTTTCTGCATTTTCCGGTGGCTGGAGCTGCTGGCGACGGCGGAGGAGAGCTGGGGTTCGACGGAGGGGAGGTGCCGGTCGTTTTGGGTCCGATCCCGGCCGGAGTGGAGGCCGGTGGTGGCGGTGGCGACGGTGGAACCGTCGCTGCTGTAACAGGGGAGGGGGTTCGCATGAGAGAGAGAGAGAGAGAAGAGAAATTCTGGTTTTAAAACCAGTTTTTCCAAAATTACAATTTTGCCCCTCCTTCCATTTTTCTCGTATCTCTCTCGTTATAACTCGGATTCGAGTCCGTTACGTGTCTACGGACTCGTTTCGACGTGGTCTACGCAATGGTATAACCGGAAGTCCCAAATTCCTTCCCGAACTTAAAATGACATTTTTGCCCCCTTTAAAAAATTAAGTAAATATTTATTATTTTCCAAAACCCTTAATTAATTCAAATCATTTTATTTTTATTGTTTATTTCAATTTATTTTCTCATCCAAATTTATTTTCTCTTAATTTAATTAATTTAATTCTTTTTCGGACCGGGATGTTACACCATGTTTCGGACTCACGACCGGTCGCAGGACATTTGCGACCGGTCGTTTTTTGCACAGAATCGAAGTCTGGAGCATAGTCGACTCGCAACCGGTCGCCAACCATTTGCGACCGGTCGTTTTTGCACAGAATCGAAGTTTGAGACTCTATGCAAAAGCGACCGGTCGCTCAGTGCGTGCGACCGGTCGCTCAGTGCGTGCGACCGGTCGCTCAGCACGTGCTATTTCAGTTTTCTTGAGTTTTGAACTCTAATTTCAAGGGCTATCGCCTCCCACCTACTTGCAAGGACTCTAGGGGTCAGTTCTAAGTCAGAAGAACGTTGGCAATCAGTTGGGAGGTTTGAGGTAGCATTGAAGGACATTGGAAGACTTGTTTCAAGGTGTAGCTACCCTATGGTTCCATATAGGGTGGCTGCACAAGTAGCCATCAATACATAGCTTGTGGCTGGCCTAACCTGTGGTCCATGTCAGGTATTCAAGGGCAGAACGTGGGAGACAAAGCAAAGGTCTTCTCTCAAGTCTAGAGGCTCATGTATTAAAGGAAAGAGAGAGCAAGTCAGAAAAAGTACAAGAGAGTTAGAGAGAGTTGGAAGAAAAGTAGCTGGGAACTAATGAGTCAAGAAGAGGAGAGAATTCTCAAGTGTATCAAGGTGTTGAGCAAGGGTGTGAGAGAAAAAGATTGTGAGGGTAGTGTTCTAAGGTGGTTTCCATTTGTAAACCAAAGTTGTAACCTATCTTCATTAGTGAAATTTCTCAAGGGGATCACCAAGAGATGATGTAGGCAAATTGCTGAACCTCTATAAACACTTGTGTCTTTTGTGCTCGAGTTATTTTCTGTGTGTGTATGTAAGATTCATCCATCATTGAGTCTTGTCCAAAGTCCATCAACAACAAGGTCTAAAGGGGAGTAAGTTGGTTATTATTCACAACAAGTGGTATCAGAGCTGTGTTAGCAGCTGTGCTAGTTCTTCTTTTGGAGTGCTAGTGTGTTGAAGATGGCAAGTGACAAAGAAGCTGAAGTTGAGAGTGGTAGCAGTTCACAGCAGCTGAAGCAACCACAGGCAACAAGCATGAAGGTGGAGTTAAAGCCTTTCACAGGGAAGGAGAACTTCACTCTTTGGCAACGAAGGATGAAGTCAGCTCTTACACAACAACATCTCCATGTTGTGTTGGTTGGCAAGGAAAAGAAGCCAACTAGCATGACAGATGATGAATGGAGTGTTCTTGACGAGTTAGCTAGAGGAGCCATCGAAAACTACCTTTCCGATGAGGTGCTCATCAACGTGATGAAGGATACAGCGAAGCAAACGTGGGAAAAGCTCGAAGAGATGTTTGCAGGGAAGTCGCTGTCCAACAAACTCTTCCTTAAGGAAGAACTCCTAAATCTGAAAATGGAGGAGGGAGGTAATCTAATGAAACATTTAAGTAGTTTCAATATATGTGTTGCTGACTTGCAGAGAATGGAAGTTAATTATAGTACGGAGGATAAGGCTCTAATGTTGTTGACATCCTTGCCTCCGTCCTATAAGCACTTTCGAACCACACTTATGTTCGGGAAGGTTACTCTGGATTTTGAGCATGTGGTGCAAGACATCATGACACACCATAGGATGGCTCAACGTTCGGGAGAGAACTCTCAAGGTGAAGGTCTAGTTGCTAAGACCGGAGAGAGAGGCCGTTCAAAGAAGCGTGAAGGCAAGAAAGGCAGCAGAGGAAGGTCCAAATCCAAGGCAAAAGAAGGTTGTTTCGAATGTGGGTCAAAGGAGCATTGGAAAAAAAATTGCCCCATATGGAAGGAGAAGAAGAACAAAGGGAAGAATGCAGCTAACACAGTGGAGGAAGTCACAGAAAGTGATGGTGAGCTTTTATGTGTTAATAGCAATGTTAAAACTAATGCATTTGCTAATTCTTCAAGGTGTTCCTCTTCCGATTGGATTTTGGATTCTGGATGCTCATACCATATGTGCTCAAACAAGGAGTGGTTTGACACATATGAGAAAGAAGAAGGTGGTGAAGTTATGATGGGGGATGGCTCGGTTTGTAGAGTCAAAGGTACGGGTACAATCAAGGTGAATATGCATGATGGGGCTGTTAGGACGCTTGGAATGGTAAGGCACATTCCAAAGTTGCGTAAGAATCCCATTTCCCTTGGAACTCTTGATAAGAATGGCTATTCATTTAGAGCTAATGGAGGGAAACTCATAATCTCAAAAGGTTCACTTGTGGTTATGAAAGGGGAGGTTCAACCTAATTGTCTATATAGATTGTGTGGTACAACAATTACAGGTGGAGCAGCTGTATCCACAAGCAAGGACTCGGAGGATGAAACTCAATTTTGGCATTTGAGGCTAGGGCACATGAGTGAGAGGGGCATGCTGGAACTACACAACAGAAAATTGTTGAAAGGTGTTCAAAGTTGCAAGCTTGAGTTCTGCAAATCATGTACCATGGGAAAGCAATCAAAGGTAGCTTTCAAGCAACGAAACAAGGAGGAGGGAAGCACGGGTGTGCTAGATTATATTCACACGGATGTATGGGGGCCATCATCGGTTAAATCAAAGGGTGGAGCTCGTTACTTTGTGATGTTCTTGGATGATTTTTCCAGGAAGGTTTGGGTCTACTTAATGAAGGAGAAATCTAAGGTCTTCACCAAATTCAAAGAGTGGAAGGCGGAAGTGGAGAACCTAACCGGAAGAAAAATCAAGATTCTAAAGAGTGACAATGGTGGTGAATATAAAGACAGCAAGTTTCTTGAGTTTTGTAGAAATGAAGGCATCAAGAGGTACTTTACCGTGAAGAAGACGCCCCAACAAAATGGAGCTGCGGAAAGGATGAATAGAACTCTCATGAAGTGTGAGAGATGCATGAGGATTCATGCGGGATTGCCCGAATCATTTTGGGCGAAGTCGGTTAACCACGCTGCCTATTTGGTTAACCGATCGCTTTCAAGAAATCTTGAGTTCAAATGTGCAGAAGAGGTATGGTCTAATAAGTCAATTGATTATACTAATCTTAAGGTGTTTGGATGCAATGCATATGCACTTATTCCTAGTGATGAAAGGTCCAAGTTGAAGCCAAAGTCTCTTGAATGCATTTTCATCGGTTTTAAGAGTGGTGTGAAGGGCTACAAGCTATGGGATCCAGTGAACCATAAGAAGGTACTAAGCAGAGATGTTGTGTTTGATGAGAAGACCATGCCTATGAACAAAGTCAAGAATTCAGAGGCAAAGGAGGATGTTGTTGGGAGAGAAACAACCATTGAAGTTCCACTCAAGAATGTGTTTAGGGAAACTTCACATGAACAGCCAACTGAAGACGTTCAGGTGGAGGTGGAGTCAAACATTGAGGAGGAAGATGCTGGGCAACAACAACAACAAACTCAAGGAGAAGAAGAGGCTCAAGAACAGGTGGAGCCATCATCTATAGCTCGGTCCAGGCCCAAGAGAACCATCAAACCACCTAAAAGGTTTGGATGGGACAAGGATGCAGTTCACTATGCTTTGAATGCTAGTGAAGAAGAACCAACCACGTTCCAAAAGGCTGTTGAGAACAAGGAACGGGAAAGTTGGATGGAAGCTATGATGCAAGAGATGGAATCTCGACACCAAAACTAAGTTTGGGAGTCGGTTCCTAAACCCAAAGGTCGAAAGGTTATTGGCTGCAAATGGGTGTTTAGGAAGAAAGAAGATATGCATGGGAAGGGAGCCACCATATTCAAAGCTCGGTTGGTGGCTAAAGGATACTTACAAAAGGAGGGAATTGATTATGATGAAATTCTCTCCAGTTGTGAAACATACTTCTATACGGCTACTACTCTCCTTAGTAGCTCAAGAGAACATGGAGGTGGAGCAAATGGATGTGAAGACTGCTTTTCTCCATGGGGACTTGGAGGAAGACATCTACATGAGCCAACCTCAAGGGTTCATTGAAGCAAGCAAGGAAAATCTGGTTTGTAGGTTGAAGAAGTCTTTGTATGGGCTGAAGCAATCTCCAAGGCAGTGGAACAAGTGCTTCGATTCTTTCATGATGAAGATTGGGTATAGAAGATGTGAATTAGATTGCTGTGTATACACTCATGCATTCAATGATGGTAATTTCATCCTTTTGCTTCTTTATGTTGATGACATGCTAATTGCATGTAAAGACATGTCAAAAATCCAGGAATTGAAGACATTGCTTGGAAGGGAGTTTGACATGAAAGATCTTGGTTCTGCACAAAAGATCCTAGGTATGGAGATAAGGAGAGACAGAAATGGAGGCAAGCTATGGCTGTCACAAAGTAAATACATTTCCAAAGTACTTGAAAAGTTCAATATGATGGATCGCAAGCCGGTGTCTACTCCTTTGGCGGAGCATTTTAAATTAAGTGCACAGGATTGTCCTTCTACGGATGAGGAGAAGGAAGAAATGAGCAAAGTTCCATATGCAAGCTTGGTAGGGTGTCTCATGTATGCAATGGTGTGCACACGCCCCGACTTAGCCCAAGCCGTAAGTGTTGTGTCAAGAGACATGGCGAATCCGGGCAAACAACATTGGACAGCAGCAAAGTGAATTCTCAGGTACTGGAAGGGCACCAAGAGGATTGAGATATTGTTTGAAAGACAACAAGAAAAAGCATGTGTGTCGGGTTATGTGGATTCTGATTATGCAGGAGATTTAGACAAGAGGAGATCCACCTCAGGATATGTCTTCATTTGTGGTGGAGGACCGATTAGTTGGAGAGCGGTGTTACAATCGGTTAGTGCCTTGTCTGCTACAGAAGCGGAGTATATGGCGCTAATGGAAGCTTCAAAGGAAGCGGTGTGGCTGAAAAGATTGGCAAAGGAATTCGGGATTGCCCAAGACTTGGTGGTGATACAAAGTGATAGTCAAAGTGCTATACACTTAGTGAAGAATCAAGCATTCCACGGAAGATCAAAACACATTGATGTTCGGTACCACCGGATAAGAGATTGGGTGAACGATGGAGACATCGTGATAAGGAAGGTTCATACAAATGAGAACGCTTCAGATTGTCTAACGAAGCCAGTCACAACAGCAAAGTTCAAGCATTGTTTGAACTTGCTCAATCTTGTTACATGCTAAAGATTGAGGTGGAATTCTTGAGAGTTATCGGGACGATTCTCAAGATATTACAGATGTCCTGGAAGGCAATGATGTCCACAAGGAGTTTTTTTTTAGGCTCGCCAAGGTGGAGATTGTTGGAAAATTGGCTCGCATAAAGGATACCATGTTTCGGACTCGCGACCGGTCGTTTTTTGCACAGAATCGAAGTCTGGAGCATAGTCGACTCGCGACCGGTCGCCAACCATTTGCGACCGGTCGTTTTTGCACAGAATCGAAGTTTGAGACTCTGTGCAAAAGCGACCTGTCGCTCAGTGCGTGCGACCGGTCGCTCAGCACGTGCTGTTTCAGTTTTCTTGAGTTTTGAACTCTAATTTCGAGGGCTATCGCCTCCCACCTACTTGCAAGGACTCTAGGGGTCAGTTCTAAGTCAGAAGAACGTTGGCAATCAGTTGGGAGGTTTGAGGTAGCATTGAAGGACATTGGAAGACTTGTTTCAAGGTGTAGCTACCCTATGGTTCCATATAGGGTGGCTGCACAAGTAGCCATCAATACATAGCTTGTGGCTGGCCTAACCTGTGGTCCATGTCAGGTATTCAAGGGCAGAACGTGGGAGACAAAGCAAAGGTCTTCTCTCAAGTCTAGAGGCTCATGTATTAAAGGAAAGAGAGAGCAAGTCAGAAAAAGTACAAGAGAGTTAGAGAGAGTTGGAAGAAAAGTAGCTGGGAACTAGTGAGTCAAGAAGAGGAGAGAATTCTCAAGTGTATCAAGGTGTTGAGCAAGGGTGTAAGAGAAACAGATTGTGAGGGTAGTGTTCTAAGGGGGTTTCCATTTGTAAACCAAAGTTGTAACCTATCTTCATTAGTGAAATTTCTCAAGGGGATCACCAAGAGATGATGTAGGCAAATTGCTGAACCTCTATAAACACTTGTGTCTTTTGTGCTTGAGTTATTTTCTGTGTGTGTGTGTAAGATTCATCCATCATTGAGTCTTGTCTAAAGTCCATCAACAACAAGGTCTAAAGGGGAGTGAGTTGGTTATTATTCACAACAGGTTTCCCCCCCAGTTCTTTTACACAAAAATAGCATGAAACTTGGCCCTAAATTTTCTATGTTTGTAATTGTGTGAATAGACTAGAATTTATCATAATAATGAGTCTTTGAATCTGACCACAGTTTGGTTTGGAGTTGGCATATTAATAGTGTAAATAGGGTTGGAGTTGGGAACTTGATTTGTTTGTCCACAGTTATATAAAAAAGAAAGTGGATTGGATTGAAATCTTATACTTGTTTTGTCCTGACCCTCTTATTCCCATTCAGCTCTTGGAAGTAAGATCTAACTTGAACTTTCATCTGATAGAGCAAGCCAGCCATGTAGTAAATCTTCAATCTATTTTGAACATTATATAGGACAAGAAGATATATTGCATATTTCTATATAATTAATTGTGTATTAGCACCATTATTTTTTCCTTCCCCTTATTGAGACTTACCGCTTCTCTAATGTTTTAGTGTAAGATCCAACAATGCTTGATAATGGACTTTCATGTATTATGGCAGATGTTCCATGGCAGATATATCCCACTTGATGATGATCAAAACAAGTTAGACTATGTCAACTGGCTTATTATGTGTTAGGAATAAGGGACATGTCTTGAAGGGTCCTGGGATTATCTCAGAAAAATTACATTGGCAGGATACTCAAAAGGTTTAATATGGAGTGTTGTGAAAATGGACAAACACTTTCACTCACTCTCCTAATGATCTTGTTGTTGATGGACTTTGTGACACACACAATGATGGATGAATCACACACACACACTTAAGAAACCAACCAAGCACAAAGTGACACAAGTATTTTAGAGATTCAGCAATTGCCTACATCCTCTTGGTGATCCCCTTGAGAAATTCACTAATGAAAGAATGAGTTACAACTTTGGTTTACACAGAAATCCCCTTAGAACTCTATTCTCTCCCAAGCTCTCTTTTCTCTCTCACCCCTTGCTCAACACTTTGATGCACATGTGAACACTCTCTCACACTTGGTGTTTCCCTCCTTGGTGTCTAAACTCTCAAGACCCAACTCAACTCCTATCTTGAACTGATTGCCCCCTCTCTCTTCCTCCCTTGGTGAGTTAAACCTCTCTTGAACACACTAGCTCTCAGCTACTTGTCAACTCCTTGAGAAGTAAAACCATACATGTTGTCTTGCTTCCTCTTCCCTTTAATACACAAGCCTTTGGACTTCAGAAGAGACTCCTTCTTTCCTCCCACGTTCTGCCCTTGGTTACCTAACATGGACCACAACTTGGGCAGACCAAAGGCTAGGCATTGATAGCTGCAACTTCAGCCACCCTATCTAGAGCTATAGGGTAGGTAGTCTTTGAAACAAGTCAACAATCCTCATTCAATGGTGCTCCAGCTTTTCCAGCACCTTGCTAGACTTTCTAGAACCCATAACACACCTTAGAGGCTCGAGGAATTAGGTAGGGAACCAACACATGTGAAGACCTCTTGAAAAACGCGTGGAAGAAAACAGCACAGTAGCACTGGCGACCGGTCGCTTTACACTCTGCCTGCAAGCGACCGGTCGCTTTTCGCGACTTCCAGCTTCTCCTCCAGACTTCGAATCTGCTTCAAAACAACCAGTTGCCAATACCCAGCGACCGGTCGCTTCCTCCTTCACTTGCATACTTAATGTGAGCCATTTTTCCAACATGGAGCACTGCTCAAAATGGAGAGTTGCCTATAGGAAAAGGTGACAAGTTGAATAAAGATCAAAGCCCCAAGAATGATCAAGAAGGGGAGGAATAAAGGACAAACCATATGCTTCACTTCTGGGATGTGATGTATGCACAAGTCTGTGTTCTCGATAGGTTTCAAACAAATCCTGGAGAAGCTCATTGGGTCGCAGCCAAAAAGGTTATAAGGTATTGAAAGAGAACCAGAGCTTTTATGTTAGTATATCATCAAGTGGAAAACCTTAAAGTGATTGCATATGCAGATTCAGATCATCGGGCTGCTCAGATGTTAGGAAGTCTACAAGTGGCCATGTTTTTCTCCTAGCAGGAGGTGCAATTTCCTGGAAAAGCGCAAAGCAAACCTCTATAGAAACTTCTACCATGCAAGTAGAGTTTATAGGCTGCTATGAGGCCACTAGGCAGGTTGTGCTTCAAAATTACATTGGGCACATGAAAACAGTTGTTTTCTTTACAAGGAATGACAAGAGAACTTGAGCCACAAAACTCATGGACATTAAGTTTCTTATGGTTCAAGATGAAGTCAAAAAAAGGTTTTCTAATGAAATATCTTTTGGTAAAATAAAATAAAAAGATGAAGTCAAAAAGTAAGTCATTAATATTGTACATATTGACACTCAATCTATGGTTGCAGATCCTATGACAAGGGGTTTAACAGGGAGTGTTCAAGGGCTGGTTTCTCAAATGGGAATACATGAGTCTTTCGATTCAGTTGATCAGTGGGAGTATATATTCATAGAAATAACCTTGGAAATATTCACCGTGGGGTCAAGGGTCAATCGACGTTGCTTAAAGACGTTGGTTCAAGAGGCTGGCTCCTTGAAGATGTTGCTTATTAAGAGATTGGTTGTAGTATTAAGAGATTGGTTGTGATCTTGAGTGCTAGCTGACATATTGTTTAGGATGTAATCTTACATGTTTGACTTCTTCAACAAATCATATCTTCATGCAAGATGTTTAACAATGGATTCAATTTTTCTCATGCCACCAGCATGTAAAATATCTTCATGCAAGATGTGGGTAGCACGACTTTGGACTTTAGCCCCCTCAATTCTACTAAAAAAGTTAAAATGTTTCCCTTCCTAATAGATGATTTCCCTTAATCCAATTATACTCTCCAAGCCAGGATCTCGACCCACCCAGTTTCCTGGCCGGAAAACCGAATTCCAGCCAACGGTTTCGATTGGTTTTCTCTCCGATTTTTCACGACAACGACGCGGCGATTCCGGCGAGAATTTTTGCCATACCAAGTATGTTTTCGAACCCTCTCTGCACACTCTAGTTGCCTGTTGGGTAGGAATTGGTTGTTTTTGCGTTTAGGAAACCGATTTTGGAATTAGGTTTTGGCCGGTTTTTGAATTGGAATTCCGGCCACTTTCGGCCATTTTTCGGGGTATGTCCAAGAACAAAAGTGGCTCCAATCGATGTTCTGAACTTAGGGTAGGAATCTTGGCCCTTGATTTTGAGATTTTCCGGCAAGTGGTATCGCTTTGAGCATCCACGCACTGCCGGGGCGTGTGGCGGAGCGTGGGTACTGTAGCAGAGGGGCATTGTGTCCCGATGTGATCGCCTTATTGTCACGAGCACGTAGGTGTGCCCAGATTTCAATTCGGATGTCATTTGAGTCTCGAACGGATTTCGCCTATTGTGCGTTATCATGGTTCGATAGGTTTGAACCGTTGGATCATCCTGAATTTAATATATATTGATCTAGGCATCCCTAGGAGTGTGTAGGAATTCACGGATCGTGAATCGGAGCCCCGGATGTTCCGATTCAATAACTTAAAATTTGTATTTTACGATAACTGTCTGATCGTGCGATCGTAAGCGATCCGGCCATCCGATTTGATCGAAACTTGCAGGACGTATTTTCTAAATCTTGTGGAACCCATAGGAACGTTCGGATTATAAAACGGAGGTCGTGAGCCCCACGGGCCCAGTTGACCAAATTTGGGAAAGATTGACCCTCGATTGACTGTGAGTCCTCCGAGGTAGTTTCACCATTCGAAAAGTATTAGGATAACCTTGTAAACGAGTCTTAATTGTTATTTGAGTTTTGTTGACTATGTCGGGTTTTTGAGATGGTTCTATAATATCATATGAATTCTTAGATTATTAGTTTGCACAAGTTATCAACATGCAAATACAAAATAGGCCTCCAGCCTTCAAATAATTCAAAACAAGACCAGCAATGCTTTTAAGTCGAACCATACATAAACCATACAATTAATGATCTTGAACAACTATACGAATACCCCCAATAATCATTAAACCGTTTTCAAATCCGTTACCCACGTTAGCATCTAATCACATACTCAGAATCGATCGAACCTTTTAAACATAATATAATTTGTGGTTGCACCTAAGTGAGACTCCAGGCTGCCTACGTACCCTTGGACAAGGGATCAAGCCATACGTAGTTCTCATCTCAACGGTCACAACTCCGATAATAGACAATTATTTACAACCGAACCACTATACATTTCAGATCTATCACAATTCTAAATCCGATACAAACACATTGAAACATTATCACTTCCTTCCCAAGGCATCGTATTAAGAAGACATCTGAAGGGCCTGGACAAACTCCGACGGGCTTGGGCAAAACAAATCTCCGAAGGGCCTGGGCAAACTCCGACGGGCCTGGGCAAAATAAATTAATCTCCGAAGGGCTTGGGCAAACTCCGACGAGCCTGAGCAAAATAAATCAATCTCCGAGGGGCCTGGGCAAACTCCGACGGGCCTGGGCAAAATCAATCAATCTCCGGAGGGCTTGGGCAAAATAAATCAATCTCCGAGGGGCCTGGGCAATCTCCGACGGGCCTGGGCAAAATAAATCAATCTCCGAAGGGCCTGGGCAAACTCCGACGGGCCTGGTCAAAATAAATCAATCTCCGAGGGGCCTAGGCAAAATAAATCAATCTCCGAAGGGCCTGGGCAAAATAAATCCTCAAACATAAAATCCATAACCAGGGAGGTACCTAAGGTAGTACTAATAACACTCAAATTTAACATTCTAAGTACCCCTCACAAAATCAACAAGGATAGTACTTTCTCCAATATTATATATAAACTCAAGATACTCGAACATGTCAAACCCACATGTATCACAATTACTTTACAAAAATAAAGAATTCAACTATTAAACATAAACAGAATTTAAATAAATTATTAAATTCAAAAGCATAAGATTTCTATCATAAAACCACAAAAATAATCTCATAGACCCACATAAATCAAATGACGATCAAGACTCGTCCAAAAGGATCGTTCTAGTACTCCTTGAAAAGTGAAACTACCTCGGAAGACTCGCGGTCAATCGAGAGTCAAACTGCCCAAACTTGGTCAACCGGGCCCGCGGGGCACACGACCTCCGTTTTACAATCTGAAAGTTCCTATGGGTTCCACAATGTCTAGGATGTACGTCCTGCAAGTTTGGTCTGGATCAAACAGTCGGATCGCTCACGATCGCACGAACGGGCGGTTATCGTAAAACGTAAACTTTAAGTTATTGAATCGGAACATCCGGGGCTACGATTCACGATCTGTGAATTCCTACACGATCCTAGGAATGCATAGTTCAACATATATTAAATGGGAAACGATCCAATGGTTCTAACATATCAAACCCGGAAATCACACAATATGTAAAATCTGTTCGGGGTTCAAACGTTATCTGAATTGAGATCCGCAAATTCCTATGCGCTCGTGACCACTAGGAGATCATTTTAGGACAGAATGCCCCTTTGTTACAGTACCCACGCGCCGCCACAAGCGCTGGCAGTGCGTGGATGTCCAAAGCGATATCGCATCGCCGGAAAATCTCAGAATCTCGGGCCAAGACTCCTGCCCTAGGTAATACACCTAATTTGGAGCCACTTTTGTTCTTAGACATACCCCAAGTTATCGACGGAAGTGGCCGGAAATTCATTGAAAACCGGCTGAAACCTAAATCCAAAATCGAGCTACAAACTCTCAAAATTTCTGGAATCCTAACAATAGGCAGCTAGATCATGAAAAATAGTCGAAAATCCATACCTCATTCGTCTGATTTGGTGGAGAATTGAGGGAGAACGAAGGCTTGGAAAATCTGTCAAAATCTGTCCGAAAACAGCTTGGATTTCTGCAATTTCCGCCCAGCACTGGCAGTTCCAGCGGCTGAAATTGGTCGGGATGGGAAGAGGGAGGCAGCCCGGTTCTTTTGGGTCCGGCCCCGTGGCCGGTGGCGACGGCAGGGGCTCTTAGAAGCCACTGGCTGAACTGAAAAAAATGGAGGGGGAGGGGCTTGGTCGCACGGGAAGGAGGGAGAGAGAGAGAGAGAGAGAGAGAGAGAGAGTTTCTGTTTTTATTAAAAATAAATTCCTAAATAATTACGAATGTGCCACTGAGAGTTTTTAGATCATATCTCTCTTACTACGACTTACATAAAAATACCAGGCTCTGCCCCAAAATCCTTCCGGATTAAAATGATCATTTTGCCCCTACCCAGAGGGCAAAATTGGAAATTCATATTTAAATAAATTAAATAATTTCGTGGCTAAATAATTTAGGGTCGGGGTGTTACATTAAGAGTGTTTAGTTCCTTTAATATGGAAGTTATGTGAAAACAAGTGTTGATTTCTATTTAAATTGTTTTAGGATCTTTAAGAAATTTATGCTCATATGAATGATCGTTGGTTTAAAATAGCATTATTCTCATTGATTAAATTACCATGCAATCTACTAGGGATTTATATGATCATGGAATGAATACTTATATATATATATAGCTAGATTGTGAGTGGACTTTTATTTTAAATGTGCATTATTTTCAGTAATTAAACGTATATGCATGAAATATGATTTTCAAATAAAGTTTGGGAAATTCAAGTATATTTATATTAGTATTATTTAATTGTGATTGTTGTTTATCTCGAGATTGAAAGCTTGATTTTGCTTTGTCAAATGGGTTTATGTGAGATGTCAAATTATTTGAGATGAGGTTTAGGATGAATTAGGGTTTAAATAAATAATGTGGATTATGTTGGAAATTATATAATTACACTATGTATTATGTTGGAAATTATATAATTACACTATGTTAAGTACCATCCCTCAGTTACTGGATTTCCCACACGTGGCGTGGGAAATTTCCGGCATGTGGGAAAAGTATGTGATTATCGAGTCTCACATGTGGCATTGGAATATTCCGGCGTGTGAGACACTGTGAATTATTATGGATTATCACACGTGGCATTGAAGAATTCCAGCATGTGATAAAGTTGTCTGCGCGCGTAGGATTTAGTGTTATGGTACCCACACGTGGCGTTGGAATTTCTGGTGTGTGGGCATATATGATTTTGTTGTTAGTATCACACGTGACACTGGATCTTCCGGCGTCTGATAAAGTAGTCCATGCGCGTAGCACATGGTTTAGTTGAGCCACTTTTGGCGTTAGATCTTCCGGCGTGTGGGCTTATCGAAATACTAGTTACCTTGCCACACGTGGCGTTGGATTATCCGACGTGTGGGCATGTATGGTTATGTTATTAGCTTATCACACGTGGCGTTGGATTATCCGGCGTGTGATAGAGGATCTGTATACTTGGGTTACTGATACTTTACTACGCGTGGTGTTGGACTCTTTGGCGTGTAGTAAACTAACAGGGAGAGAAAAAAGGGACTATTATATTATGTCAGGGAAAGTTTAATATTTAAAAAGATTATGATGGGTATGCCGTGATTTAAAGTAAAGGGAAAAGAATAATTCTAGAATTTACATATTAGTATTGCTAAAATTGTTTGGATGTTATTTGAACCGAGATTTTTGTAATTTAGAACTACGTGTGGCTTGATCCCTCACAAAGGGGTACGTAGGTAGCTTGGGGTCTTACCTAGGTGCAGTCGCGAACTAAAGTTATTTTTGGAACTTTGTCGGTGGTCCTTAAGCTCGTGTGAAAATGAGGCTTGATTGATTGATTATTTGTTTTCTCGTTCGACTAAGTGAGTGTTGTTAAAATGTGGTTGGGGGTAAGACAAATACGAAGCTCGTTTTTGGAATTGTTGTACGTTTTGGACCAAGTCCTTAATCTACTTGCGATGGTGTTTGGTTGTTAAACATCGCTTGATGGAAATTTGGGAAGTTGTTTTAGGTTAATTACGGTGGACATGCTTAAATTAGTTAAGTTCATTAATGGCATCGTTTAATTTCATTATTTGACTTAAGAACACTGCTGGTGGTTCTCCTTCGAATTAATTGAAGGCCGGAGGCCTATTATGTAAATTGCATGTTTTTGACTTGTGCCTGTTGCCGGTTGAGTTATAACTAAGTTTTGACAGGGTAAAACTTTTGGGAAATGTTCATTTTTTTTAGGGATTCTTTGCCGAAATTTCGGCAGAAAGTCTCGTTCTTTAGTAGGTGGGCCCGACATTGATGGGATGTCGGAAATTCCACAGGATTCATTCCGAGTTCCGAGGAATTTGGAGCGAGTCTTGTCATGAAGATTCGAATGATTGGTCATAGTCAGGCAGGAAAAATGCATATGAGTCATGCTTGCAAAATAATTAATAACCCCGACGTTTTTTTTCTTCTTGAATTAGAGTAATCTAGAACATTCCTGATTGAAAATAGCTAGGTACTAACAGTGAAATGGTCAAGGCCAGGTTGTTTGCCCTCGGTGTAATTTTTTTAATTTTCAATAAAGTTTCTTCGTACAGTTGAGGTTCTCTAAAAAAAATTAATAAATATTGACCATAATCTTTTCCATCAGGGTTAGATTGGATTATAAAAACTGTCAAATGGAATTTTGGATTATGATTTAGAAAAAATAGTACAGGCGGGGGAAAGAAAGAGTCCATAGACACACTTCGACCTGCAATTGTTGTGGTTTAAAATATGAGAAAGGCTATAGGAATTCTTTTGTAAAAAATTTGGATACAGAGTTTTTATTTCAGAAATTGGATGTAGAGTTAAAGTATGTAAATGATCAGAGAAATGAGAATTAGATAATAAAGAAAAAAAGAATACTCATGTTTGTAATGTATATTCTTTTATTATCAATGAGGTTGAGGGAATTCAAACTTACAACATTTTCTAACATTAAAACAAATGTATCACTAAATTAAAAGTTTTTTCGTTAGATTACTAAATTAAGAGCTAGGTGACAAAAAATTACCCAATCAATTTACAAGATTGCGAGAGATTGTTAAGCAAATGATTATTTTAAATCTCATTGGTTTGGCTTTCTCCAGTATCCCAATTAATTTGATCAACCCTATTTTTCATATACATATTCCATGATCCGTTACTAATCCACATATTTTAATATGAGTAGACAACATGATCAATAAATATCTCCCTAAGGATTTAAGACTTATTTATTCAAACGACTGGTGTTCTAATTTCCTATCAAGAACTATGTGTTGACAAAGGAGAATGAAGTTACAATGGCATATAGTATCTGAGCTCTCTTTAATTTACAGAGCCAAGAACTCGCATCCATTTATTTATTTTGAAGCATCTAGTAATGGTGAATTGATGGTTAGTGAAAAAAGACAATATAAGTCATATTCACAGCGTACGTTTTTTTAAACATGTGATTCTATCAACCTATGAAGAGCTGATATATTGTTTTGACGAGTTTGCCCATTCTGCATGCCATTTGCTTTCATAAAGAGAATTCAATCAGTTTCCTCTTTCCTTTGAGGCATCAAAATATTCATGAGCTGATTATTTCGGATCTTCACAATTGGCTATGGACTTCATGGAACATCAATTACAACTTACAATTCCTTACAAACTCCAATGCACAAGGAACATAAAAAAATGGAGTGTAAGTGGGTAAAATTGGAGTGGGGAAATCACCACTCTTATTATATTGACAGTACCAAGAGCAAACAGACAATCTCCAAGTTACTTTATTCAACCAGTATATAGTAAGGCTGGCTTCTTAATTTACTACCCGGCCTAAGCAGACCTTTATTCCTTTGGCTAGTTGGAGAGACCTTATTTAATTTATAGCAAAGAGAACAGGTCCAAATTCTAGGCCAACTTCAGAGACACGGGTTCAACAAACAGAGAAACTACAGAATCCTTAAGAAAAATTCCAGCATGAGTGAAGCTATCATCATGCCTGTATATAACTTCAATCTCACGTGCAAGATTCAGAATTCGCAGCAATAGGGGCACGGGGAAGACCCAATCCCATGATCTTCTACCATTCAGAATTCGCAGCAAGATTCAGTATTTTGGATGATCTTCTACCATTCAGGAATAAATTATTGAAAATGATTAAAGAAGACAGATAAATCAAAACTCAAGAACTGACATTTCTTTATTAAAGTTGAACTTCGTCTCGTCTGGCCAAACATATCTATAAGAAGATACACACATGCAAAATAAAAGGTGAAAATCTTAGGAGAAAGAAACAATACACACATTATTCCAAACAAACTGGGCGGGCCCAACACCCCCTTCCCTAGAAAAGACTCGATCAAATTCACGCTTGTACAAAAGGCCATCTTATCCAACTCACAGCGGCACAGGATTAATACAGACTGAAGCAACACTATCTTTAGTGACCTTCCCAACACGTGTGAAGCCATCTTCCCCCTTGTAAAGAAGATCAACCACTCGTGTTAGATTAAGAACCCGCTTAAGCACAGGCATCGGCACAGCAGTTGGTCTGAGAAACTCCTCGTTTATGCCCTTCCACAAATCCATAATCTGTTTCTTAAAAACATCAACTGTCTCTTGCTCTGACACCCCATATTGCTTCATGTAGCAATCAACACTGGAAGCAGCATGCCCTCTTTCTTTCTCAAACTGAAAAAATAAAATCCAAAATTAATGTCTTTCGGATCATATGCGTGTACATAATTACTATAATTTATACGTACGTTGGTCGAAACAATATCATCCATGAGCCTGTAAATGGTGTTTGCAGCTCTGACAATTTTGGGGTCATTGAGCAACCACTCAAATGACTCCTTTGTTACAATATCTCCCATGCCAAGTAAAGAGATGGTTGTAAGGAAGGTATAACTTATAGAAACCGTTGCAACACTCATATACTCCTCCATGCTTGGAATTCGTCCTTCGTGGAGCCACCGGGCCTCATTGAAATACGATCGAGCTTGATCTTTCATCTGAGGCATATATACCAGTGAAAAATGATCAATTGAGCAAGAACAAAAGTGTATATTTTCAAAAGCAAATGAAGTTGTGATTCAATCGTGTTTCACATACAGCTTGTATTGCATAAGGAACTCGGTATGATCTTCCTTCCTTGACCATCTCCTCCTCAATTTCATTGAAAAGATTCAAGAGTGCATGGTAAAATATTTTCATGTAGTCAGGGAGTTCATTACTGCAATTGAGATCCCACCTGAAACAGATAATTAAATTAGGAGAGTTTTGAGACAAATGAAATGAATATTCTCTAACAAAAAGAGCAAGAATTAATTGTTTGTTTCAAATTATTAACCTGTCAATTGCTTCAGTAAAGATCACTAGTTCTTCAAATGTGCCAAATGCATCGAAGATATCATCCAATATCGTTAACAAGACATTCACTTTCGTCATAATTTTTCTCCCCACAGAATACTGAGGCTCAAAATACACTCCCACTATCCAAAAGTACAACTCCACCATCCTATCTCTTGCAAATGGCAGCTTCCTTTCAAAATCAAGTGCTCTCCACCACCTAAACATTTATATGTAAATAAATTACTCCCAAATTGAACTTTGCAAAGTAGATCCCTCATGGCATGTAAAAGAGAGAATTCATTATATTACCTAGTAATCTCTTGTAGCTCCTTTTTGTGTAAAGACTGAACAAGATTGAAATCTAACTTTGCAAGTTTCAACAAGCACTCATTATGTGAAGCTTCGTCTTGGTAGATCGACATGTAATGCCTGGCACCTAATCTCTCTAGACTTTTTCTCGGAGGTCTCTCTAAGGCCTGAGTTATTTGTGCAGCCAATGGATTGCTAACACGGGTTGTTGCGGACTCAAGGTGAGTGGTGGTGAAAGCAAGAGCCTCTTCTAGTATATCTTCTCCATGCACCCTCAGATGTGTTGCTTCATAAAGGCTTAGCATGCCAGACACATCAGCAATTAAGCTTTCCTTGAAGCTACCATTTTCATCTTTGAACTTGTTGAATATATCTGGTTTTGATGGTCAAAAAATGGACAAAAAGATAAGAACTAGAATAATAGTATCCCAAAGTCTCTCACACCACACTCCACAAGTATGTCAATTAATTCCTATATAAACCTACCACATGAAACATTATGTCCATGTTGTCTGAGTAGTCGAAAACAAAGAGCAACATTGTATAGATCACCATCATCATCACTGTCATGGTCATGAAATGTAGTATGCATGCGTTCTAGTGCTTCTTCGATTTCTCTTTCGAAATGGTATGCCACGCCAAGGCGCTGGATTGCATCGATTAGCTTGAGCTGATGTGAAAGATCACCTGCACTAGTTGTGAATACTTCCCTCCTCACAATTTCTTTTAGTTCATCAACCTGCCCTTGCTTATGAGCATGAGTTATCTGCAGCAACAAATTAAATGAGTAAAAACATGTCGAAGAAGTTTTTATAAAATTGAAATAACCTGCATATAGTTAATGAGAAAGAGTAATGTTCTCTTGCGAAAGACTTTCGTTGGCAAATTATGAATCTAAACCACACAATCAAACGAACATCATATATATGTGAATCAGATTCATAGTATTTGTTCCAGAAGAGTTAAAAAAAAGTTATATATGATATATGCATGCATGATATCCATTACATACCATGTCTTGTGAATCATCATAATTGATGAACTGATCTCCCCAAATGCTTGGGTGAAAATTTGCTGTCCTACGAGCAATTTCATTTTGTGGTTGAGCTACTGAACCAACTTGGACAGACATAGTTTGCATGCTTTTTTTTTTTGTAGGGAAGGGAAAGCTTAGTCGGTGTTGATCACAATGCTTGTACAATCGTGTATATGTAGGCAAGCATCGGGATATAGGCTTAGTTAAGCGGACAGACATAGTTCGCATGCTTTTTTTTTTTTTTGTAGGGAAGGGAAAGCTTAGTCTGTGTAGATCACAATGCTTGTACAATCGTGTATATATAGGCAAGGATCAGTTAAGCGGAAATCAAGAAATAAATTAAAATCTGCATACCAGAAAGTAGATTAATATATAAAAAAATCACGTAATAGTATGCAACTGTTGCAACTGTTGTCTCAGGTTCTTTGAATGGGATTGTTTTTAATTGTTGTCTCACGTAAGACAACAATTAAGGGGCCAGGGTGAATCAGCAAGATTTGTTTGCTTCCTTTGTTTTTGTTTTTTTTATTCTTTTGGGTCCTTTGAGCAACCTGCAAGTTTTTTTTATGGGGTCCTTTGAGCAACAATGAATGAGATACATGCAAGTTCAGGGTGGGAGAAAGATATATATGCATTAACACATATGCATATGTTAATGTCCACATGGCGACGTCGTTTCTGGATGGACGGCTGAGATTAATCAATAGAGCCCCGGGATGGGAAATGTTATGTGTTGTTCTGAATGGAGATGGCGAGCTCAATCCTTTTGACCGTTGATGTCCACTTCTAATTATCATATTATTTGCTGTCATTTCTACAAAAATTATCATATTATTTGCTGTTATTTCTATAAAAAAGTTGTTTATGTTGTGCTTTAAAAATAATTAGCTGTAAAATAAAGCACCTCCATGTTTGGTGAATAATATTTTTAAAGTGCTCTTAGTATAAAAAGCAGTGTCAAAAATGTTTGGTAAATTTTAATATAAAACTATTGCAAATGTGAATAATGACTAAAATAGACATGATGTTGAAAGTGTTATGCGCTAATTATGCGGTGGTTATGATGGTGGTGGTGAAAGAGATAGAGGTGAAGGTGGTGGTGAAAGAGGTGGTGATAGAGGTGGTTTATAGAAGGTGATCTCAATAATTCAAAATTTTTTACCTACCAAAGGTTCGGAACAATACGTAATACATTTTGTGGGATTTTTTTATGTACATGTATGCGATTGGATTGGACTTTGATGTAAAATTGGATTGCATTGGCTTACAATGGAACTTCCATTACAAGTCCCTACAACTCCAATTACAAGTATATGCTAAAAAGTTAAACAAATTTTATTTCATTCATAGCATCAAGAGCAAACAGAAAAACCAAACTAATTAATTCAAATAATGGCTCCAATCATGGAAGACTGGCTCCTTATTTAACTACAGGACTTGGGTAAGGGATATTCTGATTCTACTATGATATTTCTAAACAAACACTGATTTGGGCATATGCGTGTTTTCTTGTAGGTACTCCCTTCTCTCTCATTTGTGGCAAGCGAAGTATGGTGATCGGCTTCTCAACATGGACATAAGATTACTTGTTGGAAGACCAGAAATTTTATGCTCCAACAGAGGACAAGTTCAAATTCTAGGCCTGTAGGGGCACAGGTTCTACAAACAGAGAAACTATAGAATCCTTGAGAAAAATTCCAGCATGAGTAAAGCCATCATCATGCTTGTATATAACTTCAATCGCACGTGCAAGATTCAAAATTCGCAGTAACAGGGGCATGGGGATGGTGGTGTTCTTGATGCACGTTTCGTTTATGTCCTTCCATGCATTATTCACTTGCTTGCTTAGTTCGATATTTGCTTCTTCTTATGCTGAGGCAACATGTCCTCTCATGTAGCATTCCACAGCTGAGGCAACATGTCCTCTCTTTTGCTCAAACTGCATGAATATAGACATGAAGGTTAAGGGTTGAAAGGGGTGAGTTATGGGGGACAATTCAAATAATTAAGAAACGAAAAAAACAATGTGTCTACATTAGAATTTGAAGAAAAAGTAATCTTATCTGATATACGTAAGAGGCAAAGGACTTAAATCAACAACAACATATGTGTAAAACTAAACCCAACTTTTGGTTGAATTTTTGGATTTACCTCAAGTTAAAAGTTTGGTTTTGAGATCTATCTCAAGTTCTCTATAATTCAAATAAACTACTGTTATTTTAATTAGTACTTTTGATATATAAAAGTACCTGGTGGGACTTGATGTCACCCATGAGTCTACCAATTAATGATGCAGCCTTTACCATCTTAGGGTCGTTGAACACCCAATCCATGGAGTCTTTGGTAGCAATATCTCCCATTCCAACAAAGGATGTGGTTGCCATCATGAAGTAGGATGTATCAAGCGCTGCCGACATGTATTCATCCATTGTTGGTGTGTATTTCTGATGTAACCATTTGGCTTCTCGGAAGTAAGCTCTAACTTGGACTTTCATCTGAAAGACCAACCATTTAATTAATCTCTAATCTCTCTATAATTTCATCACACACAAAAAAAATATATATAGGGAAAAAACGTTTTTAGTCACCGAGTTTTACACGAAAATTCAATTTCATCATTGGGAAAAAAAATTAAGCCTAGTGACCAAATTGAAATTTCATGCAAACCTAGTAACCAAAAAAAAAAAAAATTAACCCAATACATATAATCTATTTATAAAAAGAAAAAGACAGAGAATGGTAAAATATTCAAAATACGAAAAAATGCACTTAGTTAAAAAAAATATATTAAGAAATGAACATATTTATTACATTTAAATTGACTTACTAATATTTAAAAATAAAATATTTATATTTATTAAATAAATAAATATAAAAAAACTATAATTGGTAATGGGATAATATTATAGGCACGAAAATATTAATTCATGTGGCTTACTGCTTCTCTTGCGTAGTGGATGCTATATAAGTTTCCCTCATTTGCAAGATTTTCTTCAATTTCAACGTAAACATCCAATAGTGCCTGATAGCAAATTTTCATGTACTCTGGCAGATGATCCATAGCAGAGATGTCCCACCTTATCATACAAATAAGAAGATATAAGACTATGCATGTCTTATTACGGCTTATTCAGATACACCTCGAGGAGTTGTTATTGACACTCCAAAAAAGTGGCCTTCTCATAATTGTTTTGGATGAGTTTTTGATGACTATTTTGGAGTATCATTTGTAAAATTTCCTCTCTCACCGAGGTTTTTTTTTTCAAAATACTAATACTAATAAAATAGGGACTATTATTTTAAACCTTTCAACAGCTTCAGTAAAGAGCTCTAGTTCCTCATGTGTGCCATACACATCATAGATGTCATCAATGATGACTAACAAAGCAGTAACTTTGCATAGTGTTCTCCTAGCAAAGTAATATTGGGGCTCAAAATGTACTCCCGAAGCCCAAAAGTAGCTCTCAACTATTCTGTCTCTTGCAAAAGGTAGCTTGTTTACGAAGTCTAAGTCCTTCCACCACCTACATGAATTAATTACATTATGCTAATGTAAATATATAGGAGATTTAAAATGATCACGTGAGGCCACCACCTGCATGAATTAATTACATTATGCTAATATAATACATTAACCTTGAAATTTCACTTAGTTCTCTTTGATGAACTTGTTGCAGTAGATTGAAATCCAGCTTTGCGAAATTCAGGAGAGTCTCGTTCCGTGAATCACGTTCCTGATAGAGAGACAGATAATGCCTTGTTTCTAGCCTTTGCAAGCCCTTCCAGAACTGCTGGTACATGGCATGAGTTACTTGTTTCAAAAGTATGGGGCTTAAACTGACAGGACCCGCCCCGAATTCCTTGGAACCCGAGACGAATCCTGTGAGAATTTTTCGACATCATCCCGATGTCAGGCCCACTCACTGAAACTATATCCTCCTTTCCCAAGGAGAATTAAGGGCACGAGACTTTCTACCGAAATTTCGGCAGAGTCTCCCCTGTAAATTGAACGTTCCCCAAATTCCTACCTGCACAACATTCACATTTTAAAATCCCAACAGGCAGCACGCACAATAATATCTCATGCAATTCATCTAATTGGCCTCCGGCCTTCAAATATTCCAATACCAAACTACCAACAAGCTCTTAAGTCGCACTATACATAAACCATACGATTAATGATCTCAAACAGTTATACGAATACTCATAACAATCATTAAACCGAATTCAAATCCAAAATCGCATCAAAACCCATTCACATGCTCAGAATCGATCAAACCTTTTAAACACAATAATAATCCGCGGCTGCACCTGGTGAGACCCCAGGCTGCCTACGTACCCTTGGACAAGGGATCAAGCCACACGTAGTTCTCACCTCATCAGTCACAATTCCAATTCCCAACAAAACATCATGAACACATTCTCAAAATTCTACATTTATATCAGTTCAATCCAGCAACCATACCCTAACCAAGGCGTATGTGCATTGAACACATTATCAATTCCTTCCCTTTATAACAGTTCAATCCCACAACCATACCCTATCCAAGGCGTATGTTGCCATACAACAATTCCCAAATCAGGGCTTAAACATTCATACATATACAAGCTCACAAAGTCTCAAACTAGAATCAAAACTCCATATACATATATGTAATATAATAACACCAACCTCTCACCATCATCTTGTACCAGGGGAAACAATCCAACTGGGGATTGTTGACTAGCTCACACTTATCCGGCCCTCAAATGTCCATGTGGCTAGGGACGAGCCGTCCAACTGGGGGACTAAACTCAACCAGCCCGTACGGACGAAGAATCAAGACCCGTACGTCTGAAACAGTCCTACGCGCGCAGACTACCCAATTAAGGGTCTACAGCGACACCCCGTTAAGGTATGCCCCGGGTTTCCGTCATATCCAGACCATATCCATAATTTCCATATATCAATATCCAAGGGGAGGTACATATGATGATGCACATCATGTACTGGGGGAAACAATCCAACAGGGGATTGTTGACTAGCTCACACTTATCCGGCCCTCAAATGTCCATGTGGCTAGGGATGAGTCGTCCAACTGGGGGACTGACACTCTAACCCAGCACGTACGGACGAATCCTCAAGACCCGTACGCCTGGAACCGTCCTACGCGCGCGGACTACCCCGTTAAGGGTCTACAGCAGCACCCCGTTAAGGTATGCCCCGGGTTCCGTCATATCCATACCATATCACCATTTTCCCGGCATCCAACAATTTTAGGATCCGTGACCAATAAAGCCCACACGCCCTAAACCTGGCACGTGTGTGAATAGTATATCCAAACCTTATCCATTTTCATATATCCCAGTGTTCAAAACCACTGTTTCCAAGTATCATTATCCAAGGGGGGAGGTACGTATGATGGTGGAGTTCGTAACCTTTATAACCATATCTTAAGATGATATTTCCTTCCTTAATTCTATTGTTCCAAACCTCTATACATAGTATAGACAACAAACTCTCAAGTATATTCTATATCCAGGGGGTACCTAAGGTAGTGCTAATAGCACTCAAACTAACTTCCTAATTCACATCTCTTCTCATATAAATATATATATAATTCCTAACATTCCAAAAACCTCAACCATAAAATAAAGCATCCAACAATTTCCCAATTAAAAGTAATAAAATAATATTCTAAACCACATAAACAACTTAACTCCACAACACTCAAGACCTGTCACTAGGGCTATTATAATCCTCCTAGGAAGGTAAAACTACCTCGGAAGACTCTCGGTCAACCAAGGGTCAAAACTACCCAAACTTGGTCAAATGGGCCCACGGGGCCCACGACCTCCAAACTCCGATCCAAAAGTTCCTATGTGTCCTACAAGGCTTCGGGCACACGTCCTGCAAGTTTGGTCCAGATCGGACGGTCGGATCGCTCGCGATCGCACGATCGGACAGTTACTGAAATCCTGACCCTAGGGTTGGCATTTCCGGAGTATCCGGGACTCCGTTTTACGATCCGTCGAATCCTACACAATCCTAAGGATACCCAGGTTAACATACAATAAATTCAAGACCACCCAACGGTCCAAACCTGTCGAACCCGGATAACGCGTAATAGGCGATATCCGTTCGAGACTCATACGGTATCCAAATTGAGATCCGTAAAATCCTACACGCTCGTGAGGACCAGAGGATCGCATTGGGACTTAATACCCCTCTGCTACAGTGGCCACGCACCGACACACGCGCTGGCAGCGCGTGGGTGTCCAAAGCGATATCGCATCGCTGGAAAATCTCAGAATCTTGAGCCAAGATTCCTACCCTAGGTAATAACCCTAATTTAGAGTCACTTTTGTTCTTGGACATACCCCAAAAAGTGACCGGAAGTGGACGGAATCGGAGGCCGAAACCGGCAGATTTTCTATCGCTTATTTCAGTTTCAAAACGCAGAAATTCCTTAAAACTAACACCACTAGCAGCAAGAACAGCTTGAGAGGTTCAAGATCCATACCTGGTTCGACCAAAACGGTGGCCGGAAGTGGGAGAACGAGCTCCCCAAAGTTCGCTAAAAATCTGCCCAAAACAGCTCGGATTTCTGCAATTTCCGGCCATCACCGGCGGTTCCAGCGGCTGAGACTGGTCGGGATGGGGAGAGGAAGGCGGCCCGGTTCTTTTGAGTCCGGCCCCGTGGCCGGAGACGACTTGTGGCGACGGCGGTGGCTCTTGGAAGCCACCGGCTGTTTTCCAAAAATAAAAGGGGGGGGGCTGTTGTCGTGAAAACCAGAGGGAGGGAGAGAGAGAGAGAGAAATTCTGAGATTTTATTAAAATTCCTTTCAATTTATTTACGATTTTGCCACTGGGGTATTTTAACCATAACTTTTTCGTTACAACTCCAAATCGAGCTCACCGCGTGTCTACAGACTCGTCTCAGTACAACCTACATAAAAATACTATCCACTGCCCCAAAATCCTTCCGGATTAAAAATGACCATTTTGCCCCTACCCCGAGGGCAAAATTGAAAATTCATATTTAAATAAATTAAATAATTTGGTGGCTAAATAATTTAGGGTCGGGGTGTTACATAAACGGTGCGTTGCAGATTCCAGATGAGTGGTGGTGAAGGTTAAGGCCTCATCAAGTATATCCTCTCCGTGGATCCTAAGATGTGTGGCTTCGTACAAGCTTAAAAGTCCTACTACATCATTCACCAGAGATTCCTTAAATTTCCCATAACCGTCCTTGAAATTATTGAATATATCTGCATGATGAGGCATTTTTAAAACAAACCCTGATTAGAGGAAGAAAATTAATCCATAATTATAAAACAAACCATGAGGGCTACGTACCGCACGAAATATTATAACCTTGTTGTCTAGGTAATCGAAATTGGAGCGCTGTAGTGTAAAGCTCATTTTCAAAATGGTGAGAGACACCCAAGCGCTGAATGTCATCAATCAAGTCCAATTTTTGTGAAGGCTTTTTAACTGGAGCCATTATGATCATCTTCACCTTTTCCTTCAGTTCTTGGGCACGTTGCTTAGCTTCAATGTTTGTTTCCTACAACAACAGATTGAAAGGCCATTAAAAAGATAGGAACTTCAGCATGGTGCATGCAAATTTAAACCATGAATCTTTTAGTAATGATAATATACATATTTATTCCCCCCTTGTTCATTAAAAAAAATATACATATTCAAAATAATTGTTGCAGATACGAAGTACATATAGTATTAGCCTACCACAGAAGCATATGACAGAAAATGATAGCCCCAAATGCCCGGAGAAAAATTAGCACAACGTCGATTAACATCATCAGGAGTGGCCTTGGGGGTTTGAGGTTGATCTGATGCAAGTGAAACTTGAACAGACATTGTATTGTTCGTTAAGAATCTGGAAGAGATCGTAGGTAGAGAATAATTATCTTAATTGCTCAAGGATTGGTGTGAGTTGAAGAGCTATGGTTCTTACCTATTTATAGCATTTGTTGATGTTTCCTTATTGGGTTTGTTTGAATATAGTACATATTAGAACACATTTTATTCGGAAAGCACATGTGAACATTGATAAGACGTTGAAGGCTGCGGAGGTTACCGGTGTGTTGAGATTTTTTCCCTAAGTCCTTAGAAGTCATTTTACAAAGAGGTAAACTTGTCTTTAAAATTTTGAAGATAAGGTGAATGGAGAAATATGACAGGTGGGTGGAAATATGACAGGGGTTTGAGGTTGATCCGATGCAAGTGAAACTTGAACAGACATTGTATTGTTCGTTAAGAATCTGGAAGAGACCGAAGGTATAGAATAATGATCTTAATTGCTCAAGGATTGGTGTGAGTTGAAGAGCTATGGTTCTTACCTATTTATATTGAAAGCGTCTGTCTTTGTCTCTCCCTCAACCTCTCTAACCTAGCTATATATCTATAGAAGGGCACAACTGGAAGATACCCAACATGTGTTAAATATGAATCCCAACTGAAATTAAACGATCTCTCAGGAAGTGTTGGGATTTTGAATTTCTTTCACAATTTTAAGCATTTGCTCATGTTTTCTTGTTGGGTTTGTTTGAATATAGTACATATTAGAACACATTTTATTCAGAAAGCACATGAGAACATTGATAAGACGTCGAAGGCTGCGGAGGTGTTGAGATTTTTTCCCTAAGCCCTTAGAAGTCATTTTACAAAGGGGTAAACTTGTCTTTAAAATTTTGAAGATAAGGTGAGTAGGGAAATAGGACAGGTGGGTGGAGAAAAGGGGTACTCACCAATTTTGACCAAAATAACCACAATATGATGAAAAGGTGCCATATTTGATTGGAGGATATGTCTCAAGTTCAACTCATATGAATGTAGAGATTGTGTATATCATCGGTCTACTACTACCAATATTATTGATATTGTCCCCAACTTAGCCACTTATAACCTATCAGACCCATTAAATCGGCACCCTCCACTGCAAGAAAATCAAGCATTTACGGCACATTATTTACGCCTTGTTTTTCTGTTAGGTACGGCGTGCCAGCTACGTCCGCCGGAAACTCTAATACCATTTATGGCGTTCTTTCTACGCACGTCGTAAAAGAGGTTAGCATCAATGGCATGCTTTTTATGCACGCTGTGAAATCCAGTTTTTTCCCTCCATACTTTTTCGCGTGCCGCCCTCTTTTTCACCAAATTTAAGTTTGGTGCGTGTTATTCCTTCGGGTTTAGGGATTTAAGTTTGAACCAAACCCTGTTATTCCTTCCAGAAACCCTCATATACTCTCTCCAATCCTTACCAACTCTTTAACCCAAATCCTCTCTCATCTCTTCTGAGACTGAATCTCTCTCTCTTTCTCTCTGGCTTTCTCTCACCAAATCCCACATTAAGCATCCCTCTGTTCTTGACTTTCTTTTCAATTCGGGGAAAATAAACAATTACTTTGGTTCCGGGATGAACATCTGATATGTTCTGAGCCACCTCTTTCCCAAAACAATCTCTCCTCTCCCTTCCTCTCCCTCTCTCTGGTATTTTGTTTGATTAAACCTTTCTGCAGTCAGTAAGGGTTTCAGTAATTGATTTGAGAGGAAATTATTTCAAATCCGTATCTCGTTCTCTCGGTTTGACTCTCTCTCCACCAGCCTCTCGTTCTCCATTCCCTAGCAGATTAGCCTCCACTCTCAACAGGTGACAACCCCCCTTTCTCTTACTCTCTCTTTCTAATTGTGAATGTGAGGATTTGGAATTTCAACTTGCACTAGTAAAAAAAAACCCTTGCCCGACCAAATTTTGCGTGACGAAACACAATTCGTCGCTCAAAGTGAATTTGCGCGACTACATTTTGCGCAATGAAACACAAATCGTCGCACAAAGTCACTTTGCGCGACAAACATTTGCGCGACGAAACAATAAAATTCGGTGCACAAAGTCTTGCGCGACGAAGTGTGGTTCATCTCGTAAAGTCTTTACAAAAATAAACAAAATAGAAAATTATTTTTAAAAATCTTTGCATGACTTTGCGCGACGAAACAATAAAATTCGGTGCACAAAGTCTTGCGAGACGAAGTGTGGTTCATCTCGTAAAGTCTTTACAAAAATAAACAAAATAGAAAATTAGTTTTAAAAATCTTTGCATGACTTTGCGCAACTAAACAATAAAATTCGGTGCACACACTCTTGCGCGACGAAGTGTGGTTCGTCTCGTAAAGTCTTTACAAAAATAAAGAAAATAAAAAAATATTTTTAAAAATCTTTGCGCGACGAAACAATAAAATTCGGTGCACAAACTCTTGCGCGATGAAGTGTGTTTCGTCTCGCAAAGTCATTACAAAAATAAATAAAATAATTTTTTTATAAAAATCTTTGCATGACTTTGCGCGACATATTACTAAACTTCGTCTCGCAACGTCTTTACAAAAATATAAATAAATAAATAAATTATTTTGTTAGAAAAATATGATATTTTAAATATATTATATTTTAAATTGACGATCAGATTGGTTCATTGTATTCATATAGGGTCAAGGAGTGTAACTGTAAAAAATCATCAAAATCGAAATTGAAATAACTGTTAAATCGTGATTTTTCGTTTATAACCGTCGAAAAGTTTTGTCCTATTACTTGATCTCTGAATGTTTATTTTTTCCAATTTTTGGCATATATGATCTCGAAGTATAAAAAAACAAGTTTGATGGTTGGATCTTTGAAACTAGTTTCGTAGAATGCGTATGCCATCAAAACAATATATTCACTAACAATTAAGAGTTTATTTATACTTTCATTAAATACAACATAAGATTTTGTGGTATCCACTAGTGTAAATATTTTAAATTGAAGATCAAATTGAGTCATGTAGCAATCAACACTGGAAGCAGCATGCCCTCTTTCTTTCTCAAACTGAAAAAATAAAATCCAAAATTAATGTCTTTCGGATCATATGCGTGTACATAATTACTATAATTTATACTTACGTTGGTCGAAACAATGTCATCTATGAGCCTGAAAATGGTGTTTGCAGCTCTGACAATTTTGGGGTCACTGAGCAACCACTCAAATAACTCCTTCGTTACAATATCTCCCATGCCAAGTAAAGAGATGGTTGTAAGGAAGGTGTAACCTATAGAAACCGTTGCAACACTCATATACTCCTCCGTGCTTGGAATTCGTCCTTCATGGAGACACCGGGCCTCATTGAAATAGGATCGAGCTTGATCTTTCATCTGAGGCATATATACCAGTGAAAAATGATCAATTGCAAGAACGAAAGTGTACTATATTTTCAAAGCAAATTAAGTTGTGTGTAAATCATGTTTCACATACAGCTTGTATTGTGATAAGTGTATTATTTCCTATATTTCTATACCTCTTTTATTTGGTTTTTGTAGGCAAAGTTAATTAAAAAGAGCATTATTACCTTACTTTCCTTATTTTCAGCGATTCTGCGCTCTTGGAAGGATTTCAACTGAAAATCGACTTTTCGAATGAATTTTAGCTCAAGGCCAATTGGAGAAGAAAGCTAAAACATTGAAGATCATTGTCTCAAATTTTCATAATTTTCTGCCTAGCCAAAGGCTCCAGACTTGCAAGTCAAGACAGCCTAAGTTGAAATCCCGTCAGAATTGCACTGCTGTGGAAGATTGAAGATTTGAAGACCTTTCCGATTTTTCCTAGTGGCGTATAATATATGCTTGGAAAGCTTAGATATAAAGCTACGTTTCTGATATTTTTCCAGAATTTTCTAGGAAGTGGAACGACCCCAAAACGTGCGTGCAAGATGGCTGACGTGTTTCCAAGTCAAAGAAGGATTCTTTCCTAATTTGTTTCCTTAATTGTTTGGGATTTTGTTTTTGTTAATGTATGCATTTTGAGTATTTCTTTTGGCTTCCCTTGACAATTTTGTAATAGGACAATCATTGTATTTTCTCAAGCTCTAGTCTAGATTAAGAATTACATCTCTAGGTATGCTTAATTGGCTACATTATGATGGACAACAATGGGTTTGACAAAAGGTAAATTTTGCATTGCATTACATTGCATTTTCTAACTTCTGAAGATTATGACTAGTCATCCGTTTAGTAGGAATTCCAGCTCACTGTTCCAGCTGGATCCTACCCATATGTTTTTGTCCTATTCTATCTTCTCTCTCTGTTGCCATGTGTCGATTCTGACCTAGGGAATTTTTGTGTGTAAAAGCCAAACAATTCTTCATTTGGTGGCCGTCACTTTTGTAGGCAAGTTTTGGAAAGTTTCCTTGGAAACTATCTCTTCTTCCTCAAGAGCAAACCTTCATATTTTTCATCTTTGAGTTTTCCAAATTGATTTTTCGAAAACTGCATTTGAAATATGAAAACCTCATCTTGCTAGATCAAACATTCTCTCATATATATATCTAGGTCAGATTCAAGATTGATTTCTTCAAGACTATGGTTTCTTGAAGAAATTGGTCATTCTCCTTTGAATCCAAATTTGGTTTCGGTCTGAATTGGAGCTTGTAAGCTAGTGCCATGGGATGAACGAGCTGGAGAAGGAGCTGCCATTGCCATGAAGAACTAAGCTTGAAGCTTTGCTAAGTTGGAGAAGAAGATTGCACAAAGGAGGTATAGCTCATCTTCCTAAATAGATCTAGGTTTTTCTTGAGCTTGCTTGTGTTCCTTTGTAAGAATCTTTTTCTACTTAGTGGATTGCCTGGTCAGTTGATGACCCCCAGTTTTTCCCAATGGTGGGTTTCTGGGTGAACAAATTTCTGGTTTGCAAATCTGAATTTTCTGGGCTTGTGTTCTTGACAGTTGACTAATCATCACATGTATTTCTAGGTTCGGGTTCTTGCAGTTGACTAGTCATCTTTTTATGCTGTCTGATGCTTACTTGATTATGATGCTTTCACACACTTTCACCATAGTTGTTGCTAGCACAGGGGATGCCTAGATTGACGGGTCCTTCTGAGTGCCTAGGTTGTCACTAGTACTTTTCTAGGGTTGCAGGTACATTGTAGCATGCCTTGTGTGCATTCTTGTTTGTGGTTGTGTTTGTGTGATTTAAATTTACCCCTCGTCACCTGAGTGCCAATTTCAGTTTTGCTTTAGGAGAGTTTTTCCAGACCTTTTAAGAGTAGGATTTAGTTGTTTTACACTATATAAGGTCACCCTAAGGATCTCTTTAGATCATCCTCCCACATACCATACTTTTCCACCAACTTTCATACACCCAGAGAAACATCAGAGAGAGCCAAGGATTTGCTGCTGCACTACTTGAGGAGCTTTTGAAGGTGTTCCTGTGAAGACTCCAAAGATCAAATCCATCTTCCAAATCAGTTTTATGACAACAATTCTCTTGTTTATCTTTTCTTTTGTCATGAACTAATTTTCCTTGCTAGGGCTACGATGTAGCCTAACCATGAATACTTAATTTTTATAATTATATTAATTTCTTATTACTATTCCATGTTGAGTATTTGTTACTGTTCTTAAAGCTTTGAATATCTGGCCAATATTTAATTGATTTGATGATCCAAGCGGAGAGCGAGAGGAGATGTTTGGTGTTTGCTTCTCGTAACAAATACCATGTCTTGAATGAGTGCTCGAGAGGGACTAACATGACTCATGCAGTTTTCTTGCAGGTTCTCATAGAACTTAATGGGTTCTTGATTTCCTAAATCCGTTGCTCGAGAGAGAATGGGTTGTTAATTAAGAATACTTTTGGTTGAGCCTGAGAGGGGATATCGAATGAATTAGGAGAAACCAATTGTCAACATGGGTAGTAATTAGGGTTAATTGGCTATAAGAATTAAGTGGAATTGGTTATGGTGAAATCGGATGCTCTAGTGTCTCATCATCTTGATTTTTCATCATTAATTAAATTGCTATTTTTCATAATTGTTTTAGGTTACTTAAATCAATCAATCTTCTTAATCAATTGTTCAGATAAACTTTTGAATTAATCATAATTGGTAATTAATAGGAAATTACAGTCTTCGTGGGAACGATACTCTACTTATTTCTATATTACTTGTGCGAATTGTGCGCTTGCAATAATTTCACAACAAGTTTTTGGCGCCGTTGCCGAGGAGAGAATGGGTTGTTAATTAAAAATACTTTTGGTTGAGCCCGAGAAGGGATATCGAATGAATTAGGAGAAAACAACTGTCAACATGGGTAGTAATTAGGGTTAATTGGCTATAAGAATTAAGTGGAATTGGTTATGGTGAAATCGGATGCTCTAGTGTCTCATCATCTTGATTATCCATCATTAATTAAATTGCTATTTTTCATAATTATTTTAGGTTACTTAAATCAATCAATCTTCTTAATCAACTGTTTAACTAAACTTTTGAATTAATCATAATTGGTAATTAATAGGAAATTACAGTCTTCGTGGGAACGACACTCTACTTACTTCTATATTACTTCTGCGGATTGTGCGCTTGCAATAATTTCACAACATATTGCATAAGGGACTCGGTATGATCTTCCTTCCTTGACCATCTCCTCCTCAATTTCATTGAAAAGATTCAAGAGTGCATGGTAAAATATTTTCATGTAGTCAGGGAGTTCATTACTGCAATTGAGATCCCACCTGAAACAGATAATTAAATTAGGAGAGTTTTGAGACAAATGAAATGAATATTCTCTAACAAAGAAAGCAAGAATTAATTGTTTGTTTCAAATTATTAACCTGTCAATTGCTTCAGTAAAGATCACTAGTTCTTCAAATGTGCCAAATGCATCGTAGATATCATCCAATATCGTTAGCAAGACTCTCACTTTCGTCATAATTTTTCTCCCCACAGAATACTGAGGCTCAAAATACACTCCCACTATCCAAAAGTAGAACTCCACCATCCTATCTCTTGCAAATGGCAGCTTCCTTTCAAAATCTAGTGCTCTCCACCACCTAAACATTTATATGTAAATATATTACTCCCAAATTGAACTTTGCAAAGTAGATCCCTCATGTAATGCACACAGATATAATTAAAAGAGAGACTTCATTAAATTATATTACCTAGTAATCTCTTGTAGCTCCTTTTTGTGTAAAGGCTCACTACTACAAAAAAGGCAAAAGACGACGGGAATTCACCGTCGTGAATTTGGTTTTCAAACCGTCGTAAAATCGAGCGACGTCTTTTGCAAAGTAAAACCACGACGCGAAATCACCGTCGTCGTTTTTAATAAAGACGACGGTTTTTTATCAAAACCGTCGTTGTTTAGAGGTAAAGATCGTTAATTATAGGAGGAAAGACGACGGTTTTATTACAAAACCGTCGTGGATTGTCGTAAAGACGACGGTTTTATAAAAAACCGTTGTTAATTGTCTGTAAAGGCGATGGTTTTTTAAAACCCGTCGTTAATTATCTGTAAAGGCGACGGTTTTTATAAAAACCGTCGTTAATTGTCTGTAAAGGCGACGGTTTTTTAAAAAAACCGTCATTAATTATCTATAAAGACCATTATTTATTATAAAAACCGTCGTCTAATAAGTTCCCAAATTGCTACATTTTAGTTCTTTTTGATTTCTTATGATGCTATGCAACGATTTTAACTAGAAAACCAACCATAATGCTTTATTAATGAATATATACACTAAAAAATAGTTTCTTTCATAAAACTTGAAGATTCAATAGTTATTACATAGTTAACCAATCTTTATTCTACAACAAACATACTTCCTACCAATTAAATATAAATATTCAATTGATACATATGGTAATTAAGTAGTACAATCTTTTCCTAACAAGACCTACGTACTCCTAATCCAAGCCTTCCTCATACATCCAAATGATGCACAACTGAAGTCTCTTCCACCATCCCTGTAAATAAATCAAAATGACAGAAAGATAAGAAAAAAGCTAAGATTATAAACAAATAAAATTAGGTGGAAGAGAAATTTTACCATTGGACCATATTGCCATAGAAAACCTGTAAAATGAGCATAAAAAAGATCATCAAGAACCTGCAAAAGGAAAAATATATAAATAAAATGATGCTGAAAAGAGAAGGTAACAAATTTTCAACAAAAAAAAAACATACGACTCACATAGAAAAGACCATAGAAAACCTGCAAAAGAAAAAGTTATAAATCTGCAAATAAAAAAAGAAGAGTTAGAGCATGATCTCTCAAAAGAAGCACAACAATAATATACTTGGATAAGCTATTACCTTCACGTGTCATCAGAGAAGAAGAGCAATACATATGGCTGAAAGTTGTCAAGACCAGCAAGTTTTGCTCTCAAGTGAAATACCATAATTGACATTCAAAAAATCTGAAGAATAATTCAAACACACAAGGACTCGTGGTATAAAACAAATACACAAGGTATAAGCAATCAGTAAATCAGCAATTCAAGTCAATAACTGCAATTCTGCTCCTTTATTGGATATGCAAACAAACGTGTACAAAACTTAGAATCCTATAATTGCATGAAACCTTACAACAACAAAATTGCAAAGAAGAAGCCATAAAGCTTGAGATGTGCCAATGTAAATTTCAAAGAAGGAAAGAGGAAAGTATAATGCCTACCCATTTAAGATAATCACTGTGTCAAACACACCATGGCCTCGATGAACCATGTGATCATCTATTGGAATTACCATCAAGGCTGGATCAAGAATAATTCCACCATAAGTGCTGGAATAGTATAAGCTTAGTAAGTTCTTAATGTAGTATAAGCTTAGTAAGTTCAGAATTAGTATAAGCTACATTAAAGGTTGAGTAGTATAAGCTTAATGTAGTATAAGCTTAGTAAGTTCAAAATAAAGGTTGAGTAGAAAACATGTGAGCCCAAAGAGAAGAAGAAAAAGGACAGCGTACTGGAACCACAGCTCCTACAATTACGTTCACCCAAATTAAGGCATATTCCTTCTTCTTTTTTGGACAGAATGATACTTCATTAAAAGACCCAAAGCACAGGTCAAGCAGAAAATACATAAGCAACAATAAACAGGAAGATTACAAAACACCAAACCAAAGCACAGCTTAGTGGAATAAGAAGTAACTCTTCCAAACAAACAAATTACAAAACAGGCCAATTCCTTCATTCATTTATAGTTATGTCAACAATGCACATCGTTAGGGCCAACACAAATTCGTGAGCCTATCAAGTCAGTAAGGAAATTAGGGAACTACCTAAGAACTCTCTAAACCCAATACCTTCGATCACACACACACACACTAAAGATGATTTGAAACCAAGCTACACACACACTAGCGATTATTGTAAAAATTAAGACGAGCTTCTTCCACCTCGGCTCTTCGGGAGTTCCTGCCTTGGGATCAAACTAAAATATTTTGCCTCCCCACAAAGTCGTTTGTGCTGTAGATGTAAGGGTCATTCCCTGCATCTGCAACCTTAAGCTTCCACATTCTTCATTATCTCTTTCTTATTAATTCTATATCAAGGTGTATATAGCTACCAACTAGTGTTCTACCTTGATATATATATATATATAAATATATATATATATATATATATATAAGAACCTATTTCATGCATATGCAATGTATAAGTAACAATACACCATAAAGATGTGCTAAGTAGCTAGGTGAATATATGTACTTATATAAGTGCATATTCAAGAAAATCTTACATATAGTGCAGATTAATCATAGGATCCCCTAGCTTTCCATATTTTATAAATGTCTCAATTGTTGTATACGGATATTTGTTTATGAGAGAGAGAGAGAAACCCCATATGTGCAGTTTGTAGTTTGCAAAGAAGAAGCTGCAGAAACCTTATTGTAGAGTTTGGTTATATAGCTCAGAATGAAAGAGAGGTGAGGTTGGCCAGCTAGCTAGCTCATAGATACAAAAGTGTTTGTATGTATATATGTATGGTTAATCACGCAGAGAGAGAGAGAGAACCGGCAAGTGCAGTTTGCAAAGAAGATTGTAGAGAATTTGCAAATGATGAAACCTCACCTTGCAAGTAAAAAAGACAGAGAAGGGCAAACCTCAACCAATAGCCAAACAACAAACATCTCTTGAAAGGATTAACTTAAATGTACAAGCCCAAACACAAACACAAAGAAATTAGAAGACCAAAATTCATGAAACCTAAACAATTGCTTGCTGAAATATTGATTTAAACTAAGCACTCAAATGAACAAGCACAAAGTAAATATTGAAGGAAAACTAAGAAACAAAAAACAGAGGAGGGAGAAGTAGTTCTCGGCTACTCATCCTCCTCAAATCTCTATTTTATACTATTCTTCTATTTCCTCCTTCTCTCTCTTACATTACATTTCTAGGAGAAGGAAGCTTGTGAGTTAACATGAATATGCTTCCAAATAAATTCACAATATAATAGCCAAATGAAACAAAAACACTGCAGTCACAGTCAGATTCAGTGAAAATAATAATAATTAAGCTCAAGACAACAAAACACGAAGATGCACACTGAAATCCACACATGCAAAACAAAAACAAAAAAATTCAAATAATAATCAAACCCATTGATACAAATTAAAGGGTGGAGAAAGCTTAACCAGCAGAACATAACCCTAGAAACAGATTCTTGCCCAAATAAACCCTAGAAAAGAGGAAGAGGATGAAATTTGTGTTTTGTTCTGGGAATCAAAGAAAATGAGAGGAAGAGAGGGACAGGGTGAGGAGGCAAACCTTGAAGATGTTGACCTCCTATGGCGGCGAGCTCGGTGACGACGACAGCTAAGGGCCTCAAGTGGCTACGAATGTTAAATCGCAAATGGTGACCCCTCCTATGGCAACGAGCTCGGTGACGATGACAGCGAACAGTTACAGATTTGTCTAAGAGAGACTGAGAAGATGCGATGAGACGGAAGAGTTGAGGGAGATTCAGAGAGTTGAGGAGATTCAAAAGGAGGGAGAGAGAGATGTTTTCAAGTCGTGGGGAAATCTGAATTTTTAAGTCGAGGGCGAGAAAACTTAAGTGCTCCTTTTGTTTAGCGCGTTTTCAAAAGACGACGCTCATTAATTGTGAGCGTCGTGTTTTTAAAATCAACTCGCTTTTAGTGGCGTATTAGATCATATACCACGACGGTTTTGTAAAAACGTCGTCTTTTAAAATAAAACGACGGTTTTAAGGTGCACCGTCGTCTATTTTATGTCGTGGTTTAAGGATATTGTAGTAGTGGCTGAACAAGATTGAAATCTAACTTTGCAAGTTTCAACAAGCACTCATTATGTGAAGCTTCGTCTTGGTAGATGGACATGTAATGCCTAGCACCTAATCTCTCTGGACTTTTTCTCAGAGGTCTCTCTAAGGCCTAAGTTATTTGTGCGGCCAATGGAATGCTTACACGGGTTGTTGCGGACTCAAGGTGAGTGGTGGTGAAAGCAAGAGCCTCTTCTAGTATATCTTCTCCATGCACCCTCAGATGTGTTGCTTCATAAAAGCTTAGCATGCCAAACACATCAGCAATTAAGCTTTCCTTGAAGCTACCATTTTCATCTTTGAACTTGTTGAATATATCTGGTTTTGATGGTCAAAAAATGGACAAAAAGATAAGAACTAGAATAATAGTATCCCAAAGTCTCTCACACCACACTCCACAAGTATGTCAATTAATTCCTATATAAACCTACCAAATGAAACATTATGTCCATGTTGTCTGAGTAGTCGAAAACAAAGAGCAACATTGTATAGATCACCATCATCATCACTGTCAGGGTCATGAAATGTAGTATGCATGCGTTCCAGTGCTTCTTCGATTTCTCTTTTGAAATGGTATGCCACGCCAAGGCACTGGATTGCATCGATTAGCTTGAGCTGATGTGAAAGATCACCTGCACTAGTTGTGAATACTTCCCTCCTCACAATTTCTTTTAGTTCATCAAGCTGCCCTTGCTTATGAGCATGAGTTATCTGCAGCAACAAATTAAATGAGTAAAAACATGTCGAAGAAGTTTTGTCTCACGTTCTTTGAATGGGATTGTTTTTAAGTGGCCAGGCCGCCAGCAGTGGCGGACCTAGACTTTCGTTCATCTGGGGGCTTAAAAAAAATTAAACAATATATAATCAAACAAAAAATATTTCAAACTTTGAATATCAATAGTATTGTCTAATAAATAAATTTACAATTGTCCTCGATGATTTTTCATATTCTGAAAACGTTTCATATAAATAAGAATATAATAAAATTAGTTTGTAAAAAAAAACTTAGTACTAACCTATAAAATCAATTGAAGTAGCGGCCCGCCAGGGTGAATCAGCAAGATTTGTTTGCTTCCTTTGTTTTTGTGTTTTTTTATTCTTTTGGGTCCTTTGAGCAACTTATGAGATATAAGCACGTTTTTTTTAGGGGGTCTGAATGAGATATATATGCATTAACACATATGCATATGTTAATGTCCACATAGCGACGTCGTTTCTGAATGGACGGCTGTGATTAATCAACAGAGCCCGGGATGGGAAATGTTATGTGTTTTTCTGAATGGAGATGGCGAGCCCAATCCTTTTGACCGCTGGCGTGATTCAAATTTGATCCAGAAAAAAATATATAAATAAATAATAATAATAATAATCATTTTCTTGTTATTACCGAATGGTCATATTTGTCTCTGAAAGGCAAGTTTCAAAATCACACGTTTGTTTGTTAGAGAGTTGGGATGGAAAATTATGAAAAACTATTGGGCCTTTCTCATACAAGACAAAGCCCAATGATCGGCCGAATTGACGTCCACTTCTAATTATCATATTATTTGCTGTTATTTCTATAAAAAAAAGTTGCTTATATTGTGCTTTGAAAATAATTAGCTGTAAAGTAAAGCACCTTCATGTTTGGTAAATAATATTTTTAAAGTGCTCTTAGTATAAAAAACAATGTCAAAACTGTTTGGTAAATTTTAATATAAAACTGTTGCAAATGTGAATAATGACTAAAATAGACATGATGTTGAAAGTGTTATGCGCTAATCATGTGGTGGTAATGATAGTTGTGGTGAAAGAGTAAGAGGTGAAGGTGGTGGTGAAAGAGGTGGTGATAGAGGTGGTTTATAGAAGGTGATCTCAATAATTCAAAACTTTTTAACTACCAAAGGTTCGGAACAATATGTAATGCATTTTGTGGGATTTTTTTATGTACGTATGCGATTGGATTGGACTTTGATGTAAAATTGGATTGCATTGGCTTACAATGGAACTTCCACTACAAGTCCCTACAACTCCAATTACAAGTATATGCTAAAAAGTTAAACAAATTTTATTTCATTCATAGCATCAAGAGCAAACAGAAAAAACCAAACTAATTAATTCAAATAATGGCTCCAATCATGGAAGACTGGCTCCTTATTTTACTACAGGACTTGGGTAAGGGATATTCTGATTCTACTATGATATTTCTAAACAAACACTTATTTGGGCATCTACGTGTTTTCTTGTAGGTACCCCCTTCTCTCTCATTTGTGGCAAGCGAAGTATGGTGATCGGCTTCTCAACATGAACATAAGATTACTTGTTGGAGGACCAGAATTTTATGCTCCAACAGAGGACAAGTTCAAATTCTAGGCCTATAGGGGCACAGGTTCTACAAACAGAGAAACGATAGAATCCTTGAGAAAAATTCCAGCATGAGTAAAGCCATCATCATGCTTGTATACAACTTCAACCACACGTGCAAGATTCAGAATTCGCAGTAACAGGGGCATGGGGATGGTGGTGTTCTGGATGCACGCTTCGTTTATGTCCTTCCATGCATTATTCACTTGCTTGCTTAGTTCGATATTTGCTTCTTCTTCTGTGGCACCATATTCTTTCATGTAGCATTCCACAGCTGAGGCAACATGTCCTCTCTTTTGCTCAAACTGCATGAATATAGACATGAAGGTTAAGGCTTGAAAGGGGTAAGTTATGGGGGACAATTCAAATAATTAAGAAACGAAAAAAACAATGTGTCTACAATAATCTCATTTGATACATGTACGAGGCAAAGGACTTAAATCAACAACAACCAATATGTGAACTAAACCCAACTTTTGGTTGAATTTTTGGATCTACCTGAAGTTAAAAGTTTGGTTTTGAGATCTATCTCAAGTTCTCTATAATTCAAATAAACTACTGTTATTTTAGTACTTTTGATAAATAAAAGTACCTGGTGGGACTTGATGTCATCCATGAGTCTACCAATTAATGATGCAGCCTTTACCATCTTAGTAGGGTCGTTGAACACCCAATCCATGGAGTCTTTGGTAGCAATATCTCCCATTCCAACAAAGGATGTGGTTGCCATCATGAAGTAGGATGTATCAAGCGCCGCCGACATGTATTCATCCATTGTTGGTGTGTATTTCTGATGTAACCATTTGGCTTCTCGGAAGTAAGCTCTAACTTGGACTTTCATCTGAAAGACCAACCATTTAATTAATCTCTAATCTCTCTATAATTTCATCACACACAAAAAAAAAAATATAGGGAAAAAACGTTTTTAGTCACCGAGTTTTACACGAAAATTCAATTTCATCATTGGGAAAAAAAATTAAGCCTAGTGACCAAATTGAAATTTCATCCAAACCTAGTAACCAAAAAAAAAAAAAATTAACCCAATACATATAATCTATTTATAAAAAGAAAAAGACAGAGAATGGTAAAATATTCAAAATACGAAAAAATGCACTTAGTTAAAAAAAATATATTAAGAAATGAACATATTTATTACATTTAAATTGACTTACTAATATTTAAAAATAAAATATTTATATTTATTAAATAAATAAATATAAAAAAACTATAATTGGTAATGGGATAATATTATAGGCACGAAAATATTAATTCATGTGGCTTACTACTTCTCTTGCGTAGTGGATGCTATATAAGTTTCCCTCATTTGCAAGATTTTCTTCAATTTCAACGTAAACATCCAATAGTGCCTGATAGCAAACTTTCATGTACTCTGGAAGATGATCCATAGTAGAGATGTACCACCTTATCATACAAATAAGATGATATAAGACTATGCATGTGTTGTTAGGGCTTATTCAGATGCACTACGAGGAGCTGTTATTGACACTCCAAAAAAGTTGTCTTCTCATAATTGTTTTGGATGAGTGTGTCTGATGACTATTTTGGGGTGTCATTTGTAAAATTTCCTCCACCACCGATGTTTTTTTCAAAATACTAATACTAACAAAATAAGGACTATTATTTTAAACCTTTCAACAGCTTCAGTAAAGAGCTCTAATTCCTCATTTGTGCCATACACATCATAGATGTCATCAATGATGACTAACAAAGCAGTAACTTTGCATAGTGTTCTCCTAGCAGAGTAATATTGGGGCTCAAAGTGTACTCCCGAAGTCCAAAAGTAGCTCTCAACTATTCTGTCTCTTGCAAAAGGTAGCTTGTTTACGAAGTCTATGTCCTTCCACCACCTGCATGAATTAATTACATTATACTAATGTAAATATATAGGAGATTAAAAATGATCACGTGAGGCCACCACCTGCATGAATTAATTACATTATGCTAATATAATACATTAACCTTGAAATTTCACTTAGTTCTCTTTGATGAACTTGTTGCAGTAGATTGAAATCCAACTTTGCGAAATTCAGGAGAGTCTCGTTCTGTGAATCGCGTTCCTGATAGAGAGACAGGTAATGCCTTGTTTCTAGCCTTAGCAAGCCCTTCCAGAACGGCTGGTACATGGCATGAGTTACTTGTTTCAAAAGTATGGGGCTTAAACGGTGCGTTGCATATTCAAGATGAGTGGTGGTGAAGGTTAAGGCCTCATCAAGTATATCCTCTCCGTGGATCCTAAGATGTGTGGCTTCGTACAAGCTTAAAAGTCCTACTACATCATGTCAAACAAAGTAGGGTAAATATTCAGTTATGCTCAAATACGCTCATATTATTATTCTTCTCCAATATGGAGGTATTTATACAAGTACAACGATGTGTTAACCCTAAATAAAATAAGAAATATATCTAAATTACAATAGGAAGTAAACCTCTATTACAATAGGACTAAATAATAATTGGTAAGTAACCAAAATTCTAATGAAATAAGGAACCAAAATCCTAACTAAGTAAGGACTCGCCAACACTCCCCCTCAAGTTGGGCAAAGATATTTCGCACGCCCAACTTGACAAGCGAGTCACAGAACACCATACTTGAGAAGCACCAATTGTAGAGAAGGTCTTTTTGTCAACTACGAGTGAAACAAGTGACAAACTAAAGCAAAGTTCGCAGCGGAAACACAAGAGCAAACCCTAAAAAATAGGGCACATAGCAAAACACAGAAACCCTGTGAGCACGGCAGCAGATAAGGCAGAACATAGAAGCCCTGTGAACATGACAATAGATAAGGCAGAACACAAGCCCTGTGAGCACGACAATAGATAAGGCAGAACACAGAAGCCCTGTGAGCACAGCAGTAGATAAGGCAGAAACCAAACCCTAAAAATAGGGTAAGGCAAGGTAAGGCAAATAAAGGCCAAGCAAAGGCAAGATGGCAAGGCATGGCAAAGAAAGTCCAGATAGGGCAACAAAACCCTAAAATAGGGTAAGGCACGACAAAGGCAAAGCCTTATCCTAAAAATAGGGTAAGGTAAGGCATGGCAAGGCAAAGCCAAACCCTAACAAATAGGGTAAGGCAAGGCAAAGAAAGGCAAAGCCAAAGGCAAGGTCAACGGGCATGACCACAGCGGAAACACACCAGCAAAGGCATGAGCAACAAGGCAGAGACATAACAGGCATCATCAACAGCAATACAAGACATTGGCACTAGCAAGGGACTCGCCAACACATCATTCACCAGAGATTCCTTAAATTTCCCATAACCGTCCTTGAAATTATTGAATATATCTGCATGATGAGGCATTTTTAAAACAAACCCTGATTAGAGGAAGAAAATTAATCCATAATAATAAAACAAACCATGAGGGCTACGTACCGCACGAAATATTATAACCTTGTTGTCTGAGTAATCGAAATCGGAGCGCTGCAGTGTAAAGCTCATTATCTGTTTCTTGGTCCCCAGACTCAGTACTGTCGTGGGAGCTGTTGTGAATTTGCTGCAGAAGTTCCTCAATCTCATTTTCAAAATGGTGAGAGACACCCAAGCGCTGAATGTCATCAATCAAGTCCAATTTTTGTGAAGGCCTTTTAACTGGAGCCATTATGATCATCTTCACCTTTTCCTTCAGTTCTTGGGCACGTTGCTTAGCTTTGATGTTTGTTTCCTACAAAAACAGATTGAAAGGCCATTAAAAAGATAGGAACTTCAGCATGGTGCATGCAAATTTAAACCATGAATCTTTAGTAATGAATATATACATATTTATTCCCCCCTTGTTCATTAAAAAAATATGTACATATTCAAAATAATTGTTGCAGATACGAAGTACATATAGTATTAGCCTACCACAGAAGCATATGACAGAAAATGATAGCCTCAAATGCTCGGAGAAAAATTAGCACAACGTCGATTAACATCATCAGGAGTGGCCTTAGGGGTTTGAGGTTGATCCGATGCAAGTGAAACTTGAACAGACATTGTATTGTTCGTTAAGAATCTGGAAGAGATCATAGGTAGAGAATAATGATCTTAATTGCTCAAGGATTGGTGTGAGTTGAAGAGCTATGGTTCTTACCTATTTATATTGAAAGCGTCTGTCTTTGTCTCTCCCTCACCCTCTCTAACCTAGCTATAAATCTATAGAAGAGCACAACTGGAAGATACCCAACAATTGTTAAATATGAATCCCAACTGAAATTAAACGATCTCTCAGGAAGTGTTGGGATTTTGAATTTCTTTCACAATTTTAAGCATTTGCTCATGTTTTCTTATTGAGTTTGTTTGAATATAGTACATATTAGAACACATTTTATTCAGAAAGCACATGAGAACATTGATAAGACGTCGAAGGCTGCGGAGGTGGTGAGATTTTTTCCCTAAGCCCTTAGAAGTCATTTTACAAAGGGGTAAACTTGTCTTTAAAATTTTGAAAATAAGGTGAGTAGGGAAATAGGACAGGTGGGTGGAGAAAAGGGGTACTCACCAATTTTGACCAATTTAACCACAATATGATGAAAAGGTGCCATATTTGATTGGAGGATATGTCTCAAGTTCAACTCATATGAATGCAGAGATTGTGTATATCATCGGTCTACTACTACCAATATTATTGATATTATCCCCAACTTAGCCACTTATAACCTATCAGACCCATTAAATCGGCACCCTCCACTACAAGAAAATCAAGCATTTACGGCACATTATTTACGCCTTGTTTTTCTGTTAGGTATGGCGTGCCAGCTATGTCCGCCGGAAACTCTAATACCATGTATGGCGTTCTTTCTACGCACGCCGTAAAAGAGGTTAGCATCAATGGCATGCTTTTTATGCACGCCGTGAAATCCAGTTTTTTCCCTCCAGATTTTTTCGCGTGCCGCCCTCTTTTTCACCAAATTTAAGTTTGGTGTGTGTTATAGGGATTTAAGTTTGAACCAAACCCTGTTATTCCTTCCAGAAACCCTCGTATACTCTCTCCAATCCTTACCAACTCTTTAACCCAAATCCTCTCTCATCTCTTCTGAGAGTGCATTTCTCTCTCTCTCTCTCTGGCTCTCTCTCACCAAATCCCACATTAAGCATCCCTTTGTTCTTGACTTTCTTTTCAATTGGGGGAAAATAAACCATTACTTTGGTTCCGGGATGAACATCTGATATGTTCTGAGCCACCTCTTTCCCAAAACAATCTCTTTCCTCTCCCTTCCTCTCCCTCTCTCTGGTATTTTGTTTGATTAAACCTTTCTGCAGTCAGTAAGGGTTTCAGTAATTGATTTGAGAGGAAATTATTTCAAATCCGTATCTCGTTCTCTCGGTTTGACTCTCTCTTCACCAGCCTCTCGTTCTCCATTCCCTAGCAGATTAGCCTTCACTCTCAACAGGTAACAACCCCCCTTTCTCTTACTCTCTCTTTCTAATTGTGAATGTGAGGATTTGGAATTTCAACTTGGCATTGTAGTTTAGGCTTATTTGGGTATTGAATTAGGTTATATTATTTGGCTAATTCAATTGTAAGTCCCAAAAATATGTTTGGTTTTGTATAGAAATAGGGGTAATTCTTTTGAAATTATATTGTAGGTTTTTCTTTGAAAGAGATTTTGCTCTAATTTCTTTTCCCTGTTTCATTATTGTTTTACTTTTGATTTTTCCCATTACAATAGAGTCATGTGTGGCAGATAGCAGGTGTTCAACTGGTGGTCTGGATCTGCCTTAAAATGGTGCCCCCCCAAGTGTTCAATGAAAGGTCTGAACAAAGAGAGTTTGAGGCAGGTGCTTTGTTTTGATTATGACTATGATTTTTTTTCTTGGGCTGAGTATTCCATGTGTTCTTAGTCCGCTTATAAACTTTAATGTGAACCTGATTGTTGTCACCATGGATATACTGCTGCATAATCTCTGGTGGTGTTTCTTTAATTTCTGGTTGCATTGGCATTTAGTCTTGCACATTTGTTTTGCCTTGAAATGACAAAAATCAGAAATCTTGTAAGTATGGGTGAGGCTAATTTCTGTGTAGTGTGTTTCCTTGAACAGAAGTGAGGCTAATTTCAAAGGTTAAGCACAAAAACCTTGTAAGTCTGGATGAATTTTGTGAAGAACCATCTGGTATGTATGCATTGTCTAAGTTTCAAGTCCTCCCCTCTGTTTCCATAAATACTTCATGTGTATTAATATGGTGTGTACAGATTATTTTTATTTCCTTGTGTTATTGTGAATTGTTTTCTTAGCTGAAGTGGTAAGGCATGGATGGGAATGAGGAATCTATCATGTAAAGAAGTATATGACATGGTAGTAAAAGTTGGAAATTCCATTTGAAGTTGGTGTGGAGGAGATATCATCATCTGTTCTCATTGGCTAATTTTTTATTTTATTTAATACTTTGCAAAGTATTATGCGTACATTATGATTTAATATAATTATGGCAGATTGTAGGGAGACAAATGTGGTATGCATGATGTCAACTGCCCAGAACGTTCACTATTTCTTCATGATCAGTTTGTCAAATGCAGGAATGTGTCCAATCTGCAATGTGGTAAGCTTCAATATAATCTCTTTTTTTCCCTGCTCTTTTTCTAAATCTGTTGCTGGCTGATTCAAATTAGTATCTCTGACTTTGCATATTATCTCCTCAGTGTGAATATAGAAAAAATTGCATACATGATTATATATGGCCTCTGCTGGTGCAAGGTTGGTAGAACAACAATCCAGCTTGTATATTGCTCCAAGTTTTTCGATATCAGTGTTTCCCCGTCATCTGTTGTCATTTTTGTAGTAGTGTTTATTGAATTTGAACCATGTATATAAGTTTTGTGTATGTTTAGATGCCTTATTATTTACTCTTGCTCAAGCGGTGATTATGTATTTGGAATTGGTATAGTTATCAATGAAATAGTTCTTTCTTTAAGGTTTGGTTGCTATACTTTTCTTTTTGTGAAATCATGTGTGTCCAGGGGAATATTTGATATAAGCATATTTGTTAATATGAAATAAGGGTAGTCATGAAATTAATTATTTTTTTTAAAAAAAAAACTCAAACACGGTGTGCTTCTCAGGAATAGAGTGCATGCAATGTGTGCCATGAAAGATATTTTGCGGCATGCAAAGCACGCTGTAATTAGTTGTCCAAACTTCATGAGAGCTTAGTCATGGCGTGCATTATTAACACTTGTGGCAAGCCAATGCATGCCGTAAAAGAAAAATACTTTTTACGGCACGTGGTAGCACGCCGTGAATGGTCATTTACGGTGCACTTTGCACACCGTAAAAAGCCAATTTTCTTGTAGTGCTCTAATACCAAATTATTTGAGAATTTATGCACATATATATTAATCTCCATAAAGAGGGATTTACAAAGGGATTCAGATCCTTAATTTGCTGCGATTTTCTTTGCTAGAATGCCCTTGACTTTTTTTAAAATATAAACTTTACAACATCATTAAATAAAATCCAAGGGTTAAAAATTGGAGACATATATACATATAATACAGTGGGAAAAAAAAAAAAAACCAAATAATAATTTTTAATTTGGCAACATAAACACCGTTCTCTCACCATCCCAACTTACCACCGTCTCCTGTGTCTCTTCCAATCTCCCAATCTGCCATCCTCATACCCACCGATCACTTTCGAAACCCACAAAATTCTTTCTCCTCTCACAGCAAAGTAAGTAAATAACCGAAAGACACTAGCTATATAGCTTCTCCGGTATTGCAGGCTGTTGCTGTGGTAGGCAAAAACTCTCAGATGTTTATGAGCCAATTCCAAAACCCAAAATCCAAATCCACAAAAACCAAAAACTATATGTACGTAGTCATTAAAAATAAATATAAAACTTAGTAGTTGGGTCTTTTACTGAGAATTAACCCATCAATAATTCGATCGATATATTGTAAAACACGCTGTCATCAAGGCCGTTCCTGATATTTTGAGGGCTTATGCTAAACTTAAATTGATGACTCACATAATCTAATACAAAAATACTTATAACTAAAAGTCATCATCAATAAACATGTAATGACAAAAACATACCTTACTATCCAAAAATCATTCACATTGTATTTGTTATCTTTATTTGAAGAATTAAAACTATTACAAGAGTTTTTTCTCCAAAAGAAAAAAAAAATACACAACAAGTACAATACTAAATGTCTGAAAATTGATCTTCTTGAATTTTTATAAGAAAAATCATTAATCAAGTTTTTCTAGAAGTTCACTTCCAATTGAAATTAAAGCTAGTCTGTAAATGACTGAAAAAATGAACCAAAGAGAGATTGATGAAAGATGATGATTACTTACTAGAAATCAAAGTTTAAGAGAAAGAAGTCATGAATTAAAAGATGCGTAGAATGACTTTAATGAGACTTGTGTTAGCCCTTCTATTAAAAGATATATGCTACAAAACCAACTTCACCACACACACTTTTGTGATAATATGCATGCACCTGTAAAGTATATATACCATTTTTATAATATTAAAATATATAATATAAAGAATTTTTTTTTGGGGGGGGGGGGGAGGGGGGCCCTCAAAAATTAGAGATCCTGTGCGGTGGCGCCACTTGCACCACCCCAGGGCCGCCCTTGGCTGTCATGATACGTCTTTGTGTCCCACCGTGAATACATGCATCGAAGAGGAGATTAAAACGTCATTCTGATTGATTTGAAAAGAGTTTAATTACCATGCATGCACCTGTGGTTTTCATAGGGTCAAATTTTCATATGCTCAATCCATGCTTATCATATTCCCATTACTTTAAGTAAGAGGAAAGAGAAAGTATTTTTGTCCATTACCTAGGGTCGTTTGGTACGGCGGACTGTTATGGACTGGACTAAATTCTATGACTGTCTTGGATTAGCTCGGATTGGACTAAGCTAGATTAAGTCCTGACCTACGTTTGGTGTTGCGTCGCATCCATTTATTTATTTTGAAGCATCTAGTAATGGTGAATTGATGGTTAGTGAAAAAAGACAATATAAGTCATGCTAACCAAATAAGTCATATTCACAGCGTACGTTTTTTCAAACATGTGATTCTATCAACCTATGAAGAGCTGATATATTGTTTTGACGAGTTTGCCCATTCTGCATGCCATTTGCTTTCATAAAGAGAATTCAATCAGTTTCCTCTTTCCTTTGAGGCATCAAAATATTCATGAGCTGATTATTTCGGATCTTCACAATTGGCTATGGACTTCATGGAACATCAATTACAACTTACGATTCCTTACAAACTCCAACGCACAAGGAACATAAAAAAATGGAGTGTAAGTGGGTAAAATTGGAGTGGGGAAATCACCACTCTTATTATATTGATAGTACCAAGAGCAAACAGACAATCTCCAAGTTACTTTATTCAACCAGTATATAGTAAGGCTGGCTTCTTAATTTACTACCCGGCCTAAGCAGACCTTTATTCCTTTGGCTAGTTGGAGAGACCTTATTTAATTTATAACAAAGAGAACAGGTCCAAATTCTAGGCCAACTTCAGAGACACGGGTTCAACAAACAGAGAAACTACAGAATCCTTAAGAAAAATTCCAGCAGGAGTGAAGCTATCATCATGCTTGTATATAACTTCAATCGCACGTGCAAGATTCAGAATTCGCAGCAATAGGGGCATGGGGAAGACCCAATCCCATGATCTTCTACCATTCAGAATTCGCAGCAAGATTCAGTATTTTGGATGATCTTCTACCATTCAGGAATAAATGACTGAAAATGATTAAAGAAGTCAGATAAATCAAAACTCAATAACTGACATTTCTTTATTAAAGTTGAACTTCGTCTGGCCAAACATATCTATAAGAAGATACACACATGCAAAATAAAAGGTAAAAATCTTAGGAGAAAGAAACAATACACACACACATTATTCCAAACAAACTGGGCGGGCCCAACACCCCCTTCCCTAGAAAAGACCCGATCAAATCCACGCTTGTACAAAAGGCCATCTTATCCAACTCACAGCGGCACAGGATTAATACAGACTGAAGCAACACTATCTTTAGTGACCTTCCCAACACGTGTGAAGCCATCTTCCCCCTTGTAAAGAAGATCAGCCACTCGTGTTAGATTAAGAACCCGCTTAAGCACAGGCATCGGCACAGCAGTTGGTCTGAGAAACTCCTCGTTTATGTCCTTCCACAAATCCATAATCTGTTTCTTAAAAACATCAACTGTCTCTTGCTTTGACACCCCATATTGCTTCATGTAGCAATCAACACTGGAAGCAGCATGCCCTCTTTCTTTCTCAAACTGAAAAAATAAAATCCAAAATTAATGTCTTTCGGATCATATGCGTGTACATAATTACTATAATTTATACTTACGTTGGTCGAAACAATGTCATCCATGAGCCTGAAAATGGTGTTTGCAGCTCTGACAATTTTGGGGTCACTGAGCAACCACTCAAATGACTCCTTCGTTACAATATCTCCCATGCCAAGTAAAGAGATGGTTGTAAGGAAGGTGTAACCTACAGAAACCGTTGCAACACTCAAATACTCCTCCACGCTTGGAATTCGTCCTTCGTGGAGCCACCGGGCCTCATTGAAATAGGATCGAGCTTGGTCTTTCATCTGAGGCATATATACCAGTGAAAAATGATCAATTGCGCAAGAACGAAAGTGTACTATATTTTGAAAGCAAATTAAGTTGTGTGTAAATCATGTTTCACATACAGCTTGTATTGCATAAGGGACTCGGTATGATCTTCCTTCCTTGACCATCTCCTCCTCAATTTCATTGAAAAGATTCAAGAGTGCCTGGTAAAATATTTTCATGTAGTCAGGGAGTTCATTACTGCAATTGAGATCCCACCTGAAACAGATAATTAAATTAGGAGAGTTTTGAGACAAATTAAATGAATATTCTCTAACAAAGAAAGCAAGAATTAATTGTTTGTTTCAAATTATTAACCTGTCAATTGCTTCGGTAAAGATCACTAGTTCTTCAAATGTGCCAAATGCATCGTAGATATCATCCAATATCGTTAGGAAGACACTCACTTTCGTCATAATTTTTCTCCCCACAGAATACTGAGGCTCAAAATACACTCCCACTATCCAAAAGTACAACTCCACCATCCTATCTCTTGCAAATGGCAGCTTCCTTTCAAAATCTAGCGCTCTCCACCACCTAAACATTTATATGTAAATATATTACTCCCAAATTGAACTTTGCAAAGTAGATCCCTCATGTCATGCACACAGATATGATTAAAAGAGAGACTTCATTAAATTATATTACCTAGTAATCTCTTGTAGCTCCTTTTTGTGTAAAGGCTGAACAAGATTGAAATCTAACTTTGCAAGTTTCAACAAGCACTCATTATGTGAAGCTTCGTCTTGGTAGATGGACATGTAATGCCTGGCACCTAATCTCTCTAGACTTTTTCTCAGAGGTCTCTCTAAGGCCTGAGTTATTTGTGCGGCCAATGGAATGCTTACACGGGTTGTTGCGGACTCAAGGTGAGTGGTGGTGAAAGCAAGAGCCTCTTCTAGTATATCTTCTCCATGCACCCTCAGATGTGTTGCTTCATAAAAGCTTAGCATGCCAGACACATCAGCAATTAAGCTTTCCTTGAAGCTACCATTTTCATCTTTGAACTTGTTGAATATATCTGGTTTTGATGGTCAAAAAATGGACAAAAAGATAAGAACTAGAATAATAGTATCCCAAAGTCTCTCACACCACACTCCACAAGTAAGTCAATTAATTCCTATATAAACCTACCACATGAAACATTATGTCCGTGTTGTCTGAGTAGTCGAAAACAAAGAGCAACATTGTATAGATCACCATCATCATCACTGTCATGGTCATGAAATGTAGTATGCATGCGCTCCAGTGCTTCTTCAATTTCTCTTTCGAAATGGTATGCCACGCCAAGGCACTGGATTGCATCGATTTGCTTGAGCTGATGTGAAAGATCACCTGCACTAGTTGTGAATACTTCCCTCCTCACAACTTCTTTTAGTTCGTCAACCTGGCCTTGCTTATGAGCATGAGTTATCTGCAGCAACAAATTAAATGAGTAAAAACATGTCGAAGAAGTTTTTATAAAATTGAAATAACCTGCATATAGTTAATGAGAAAGAGTAAGGGCCCGTCTGGTAATGTTTTCAAAGAGCATTTTCAGAGAATGTTTTCATAGAATGAAAACGAGAAAATGAAAACGCATTTTCAGAGAACAAAAACATGTCTGGTAGCTTAGTTGAAAATTATTTTCAGAGAACAAAAACAGTGAAAACGCATCTGGCAGTATGTAAAAATGACAAAAACAGTGAATATGTATGTAACTTTAATTAAAATGCATTATGTTTTTTTAATACAACATTATGTAATCAATATGTGAGTTTAAAAAAAAAAAAATTAGTACGTATATTATTTTTAAAAAGTATTTTTTAATCATCTAAAAGAATATCATTTAAAAAATATAATAAAATTATATAGTATAAAACTAGAATTATCTTTAGTATAAAAAATAAAAAATAAAAAAAACCTCAACCCAACCTTTGCTTTCACTCTCTGCAAACACGCCCCAATTCTATCTTTCCCCCCCTCTCTCTCTCTCTCTCTCTCTCTCCTCAAAATTGAAGAATCAGACCAACCCCCCTCTTGTCCACTTTCTCTTCATGCTGCTGCACCCTCTCTCTGTCTCTTTCTCACTGCAACATCACCTTCCAATAGCTTCCCAGCTCCTTTTCCTTTTTTTTGAACTGAGAATTGATTTGGCAATTAGTTGTTCAATGATGGTGGTTCGATTCAATTGCGTAGAGATTTTATTGGGTTCAATTGAGTGGCGGTGATGTCAATCTAGTTCGATGGGGCGGTGGTGATTTTGATTGGGTGATGGTGGTGGTTCAAGCTCTGCGTGTGGTTCTCTGTTGGCAACGTTTGATAGTGGTTTTGGTCTGATGGGGAGAGAAGCAACGTGTTTTCAGTGTTGTTTCCTGTGAGAATGAAAACAGTTTTTTTCTGTTTTCTACAAGTAGACGTGAAGTTGTTTTTGTTTTCATAAAACATTTTCTGTGTTTTCTGTTTTTGCCCACCGAATAGGTTTTTTGTTTGTTTTTGTTCTCTCAAAATGAAAATGGGCTCTCAAAACATAAACGAACGGGGCCTAATGTTCTCTTGCGAAAGACTTTTGCTGGCAAATTATGAATCTAAACCACACAATCAAACGAACATCATAAATATGTGAATTAGATTCATAGTATTTGTTCCAGAAGAGTTATAAAAAGTTATCTATGATATGTGCATGCATGATATCCATTACATACCATGTCTTGTGAATCATCATAATTGATGAACTGATCTCCCCAAATGCTTGGGTGAAAATTTGCTGTCCTACGAGCAATTTCATTTTGTGGTTGAGCTACTGAACCAACTTGGACAGACATAGTTTGCATGCTCTTTTTTTTTGTAGGGAAGGGAAAGCTTAGTTGGTGTTGATCACAATGCTTGTACAATCGTGTATATATAGGCAAGCATCGGGATATAGGCTTAGTTAAGCGGACAGACATAGTTTGCATGCTTTTTTTTTTGTAGGGAAGGGAAAGCTTAGTCTGTGTAGATCACAATGCTTGTACAATCGTGTATATATAGGCAAGGATCGAGATATAGGCTCAGTTAAGCGGAAATCAAGAAATAAATTAAAATCTGCATTCCAGAAAGTAGATTAATTAATATATAAAAAATCACGTACTAGTATGCATGGTGATTGGCGATTGGCGATTGGCGAGGTGCAACTATTGCCTCATGTTCTTTGAATGGGATTGTTTTTAAGTGGCCAGGCCGCCAGCAGTGGCGGACTTAGACTTTCATTCATCTGGGGGCTTAAAAAAATTCGAACAATATATAATCAAACAAAAAATATTTCAAACTTTGAATATTAATAGCATTGTCTAATAAGTAAATTTACAATTGTCCTCGACAACTTTTCATATTCTGAAAACGTTTCATATAAATAAGAATATAATAAAATTAGTTTGTAAAAAACAACTTAGTACTAACCTATAAAATCAATTGAAGTAGCGGCCCGCCAGGGTAAATCAGCAAGATTTGTTTGCTTCCTTTGTTTTTGTTTTTTTTATTCTTTTGGGTCCTTTAAGCAACTTATGAGATATAAGCACGTTTTTTTATGGGGTCTGAATGAGATATATATGCATTAACACATATGCATATGTTTTTTTTTTGTGGTGAAAATCAAGGTATTCCCCGCGCGATTGCGGGGACTAACCCTCGAGGTATTGTCGGGCGCAAAGCGGGGACCTCTCCCAACAAAGTCTGCTCTATTCGCAAGCGCCTGGGATCGAACCCAGGACCTCTTGTTTAAAGGATCCAAGCCCCTTCCACTTGGACCAACTCCTGTTGGTCACATATGCATATGTTAATGTCCACGTAGCGACGTCGTTTCTGGATGGACGGCTGAGATTAATCAACAGAGCCCGGGATGGGAAATGTTATGTGTTGTTCTGAATGGAGATGGCGAGCTCAATCCTTTTGACCGCTGGCCATATTTGATCCAGAAAAAAAAAAATTCATTTTCTTGTTATTACCGAATGGTCATATTTGTCTCTGAAAGGCAAGTCTCAAAATCACACATTTGTTTGTTAGAGAGTTGGGATGGAAAATTAAGAAAAACTATTGGGCCTTTCTCATACAAGACAAAGCCCAATGATCGGCCGAATTGACGTCCACTTCTAATTATCATATTATTTGCTGTCATTTCTAAAAAAAAGTTGCTTATGTTGTGCTTTGAAAATAATTAGCTGTAAAGTAAAGCACCTCCATGTTTGGTAAATAATATTTTTAAAGTGCTCTTAGTATAAAAAGCAGTGTCAAAACTGTTTGGTAAATTTTAATATAAAACTGTTGCAAATGTGAATAATGACTAAGATAGACATGATGTTGAAAGTGTTATGCGCTAATCATGTGGTGGTAATGATGGTGGTGGTGAAAGAGATAGAGGTGAAGGTGGTGGTGAAAGAGGTGGTTTATAGAAGGTGATCTCAATAATCCAAAGGTTCGGAACAATACGTAATGCATTTTGTGGGATTTTTTTATGTACGTATGCGATTGGATTGGACTTTGATGTAAAATTGGATTGCATTGGCTTACAATGGAACTTCCACTACAAGTCCCTACAACTCCAATTACAAGTATATGCTAAAAAGTTAAACAAATTTTATTTCATTCATAGCATCAAGAGCAAACAGAAGACTGGCTCCATATTTTACTACAGGACTTGGGTAAGGGATATTCTGATTCTACTATGATATTTCTAAACAAACACTGATTTGGGCATCTGCGTGTTTTCTTGTAGGTACCCCCTTCTCTCTCATTTGTGGCAAGCGAAGTATGGTGATTGGCTTCTCAACATGGACATAAGATTACTTGTTGGAGGACCAGAATTTTATGCTCCAACAGAGGACAAGTTCAAATTCTAGGCCTATAGGGGCACAGGTTCTACAAACAGAGAAACTACAGAATCCTTGAGAAAAATTCCAGCATGAGTAAAGCCATCATCATGCTTGTATATAACTTCAATCGCACGTGCAAGATTCAGAATTCGCAGTAACAGGGGCATGGGGATGGTGGTGTTCTGGATGCACGTTTCGTTTATGTCCTTCCATGCATTATTCACTAGCTTGCTTAGTTCGATATTTGCTTCTTCTTCTGTGGCACCATATTCTTTCATGTAGCATTCCACAGCTGAGGCAACATGTCCTCTCTTTTGCTCAAACTGCATGAATATAGACATGAAGGTTAAGGCTTGAAAGGGGTGAGTTATTGGGGACAATTCAAATAATTAAGAAACGAAAAAAACAATGTGTCTACATTAGAATTTGAAGAAAAAGTAATCTTATCTGATACACTTACGAGGCAAAGGACTTAGATCAACAACAACTTATGTGTAAACTAAACCCAACTTTTGGTTGAATTTTTGGATTTACCTCAAGTTAAAAGTTTGGTTTTGAGATCTGTCTCAAGTTCTCTATAATTCAAATAAACTACTGTTATTTTAATTAGTACTTTTGATATATAAAAGTACCTGGTGGGACTTGATGTCATCCATGAGCCTACCAATTAATGATGCAGCCTTTACCATCTTAGTAGGGTCGTTGAACACCCAATCCATGGAGTCTTTGGTAGCAATATCTCCCATTCCAACAAAGGATGTGGTTGCCATCATGAAGTAGGATGTATCAAGCGCCGCCGACATGTTTTCATCCATTGTTGGTGTGTATTTCTGATGTAACCATTTGGCTTCTCGGAAGTAAGCTCTAACTTGGACTTTCATCTGAAAGACCAACCATTTAATTAATCTCTAATCTCTCTATAATTTCATCAAACACACAAAAAAAATATAGGGAAAAAACGTTTTTTAGTCACCGAGTTTTACACGAAAATTCAATTTCATCGTTGGGAAAAAAAAATTAAGCCTAGTGACCAAATTGAAATTTCATGCAAACCTAGTAACCAAAAAAAAAAAATTAACCCAATACATATAATATATTTATAAAAAGAAAAAGACAAAGAATGGTAAAATATTCAAAATACTAAAAAATGCACTTAGTTAAAAAAATATATTAAGAAATGAACATATTTATTACATTTAAATTGACTCACTAATATTTAGAAATAAAATATTTATATTTATTAAATAAATAAATTTATTTTTAAAAAAAACTATAATTGGTAATGGGATAATATTATAGGCACGAAAATATTAATTCATGTGGCTTACTGCTTCTCTTGCATAGTGGATGCTATATAAGTTTCCCTCATTTGCAAGATTTTCTTCAATTTCAACGTAAACATCCAATAGTGCCTGATAGCAAATTTTCATGTACTCTGGCAGATGATCCATAGCAGAGATGTCCCACCTTATCTTACAAAAAAGAAGATATAAGACTATGCATGTCTTATTACGGCTTATTCAGATATATACTACAAAAAGTTATCTTCTCATAATTGTTTTGGATGAGTATCTGATGACTATTTTGGGGTGTCATTTGTAAAATTTCCTCCACCACCGAAGTTTTTTTCAAAATACTAATACTAACAAAATAAGGACTATTATTTTAAACCTTTCAACAGCTTCAGTAAAGAGCTCTAGTTCCTCATGTGTGCCGTACACATCATAGATGTCATCAATGATGACTAACAAAGCAGTAACTTTGCATAGTGTTCTCCTAGCAAAGTAATATTGGGGCTCAAAGTGTACTCCCGAAGCCCAAAAGTAGCTCTCAACTACTCCGTCTCTTGCAAAAGGTAGCTTGTTTACGAAGTCTAAGTCCTTCCACCACCTACATGAATTAATTGCATTACGCTAATGTAAATAGGAGATTAAAATTGATTGACAATATATAATATTAACCTTGAAATTTCACTTAGTTCTCTTTGATGAACTTGTTGCAGTAGATTGAAATCCAGCTTTGCGAAATTCAGGAGAGACTCGTTCCGTGAATCACGTTCCTGATAGAGAGACAGGTAATGCCTCTGTTCAGAAAAGATGTAACTGAAAAATATCAACAAATGTGTCTTTTCATATTGCAACCATAAGCCAAGAAGTGTAATGTTTCAATTACCATGAAACAATACAACTTAAGCCAAGAAGTGCAATGTTTCAATTTCTATAAAACAGTGCAACTTTTCACATCAAGTATTATTATTTTATTCACAATCAAAATAAATAATATTATATTTTTCCTCAGTTAAGAACATGACTATTCCCAATTGATACATACCAATTCGTAAAAGTCATGTACTTAAAGTCGCGAGTCCCACAATTTAACTTCCATTCAATTATTAAAAAATTAAATATAAATGTTATAATTTTCTATATCACGGGGCCCAAACGGGACCGGTATGCGTAAAAAATCCTGCAAAAATTCAGAAATCTTGCAATTTTTATATATCAAGCTTGGTACAAAGTTTACAAACAATCAAGATTCAAGAGTCTTGTTCAAGACCTGCCAAATTATATGATACATTGAATACATTCACATTGGCTTTCACAAATCAAGCTGAATACAACAAAACAAACAATCAAGAGTCTTGATTCAAGACCAACCAAGAAATGGAAATCTCATACAAAGTTCAAGGGAAATGGTAATCAAATCTCACACGGACTTTTACAACAAATCAAGTCTAATACAAACAAAACAAACAATCAATCAAGAGTTCAAGTTCAAGACCTGTCAAATTACAAAGCAAGACATGGAAATCTCACATAGGCTTTTACAAAACAAACCAAGCCAAATTAAGTACAAACAAAGACAAAGACAAAGACAAGTTTCGAGGCATCTCACCATTCCAAATTCCCAATTGGGGCTTCAGGCTAGGGTGGAGCTCCATATTCAAGAATAATATACTTGCAAAGCTGCATCAAACTGAAGTTTCAGATTCAATCAGAACAATTTCTATAAACACAAAACCAAAATCAAAACAATTTCTCAATTTTGAAAACAAATTATTGCAAACCAAAACAACTTTCCATATATGAATATCTGAGATCGGACTAGAATAGCGGTAGCAAAGGGAAACGGGTTTGCTGTGGTAGGCAAAAACTCTCAGATGTTTATGAGCCAACTCCAAAACCCAAAATCCAAATCCACAAAAACCAAAAACCATAGTACGTAGTCATTAAAAATAAATATAAAAACTTAGCAGTTGGGTCTTTTACTGAAATAATATTATCCAACTTTAACTGAGAATTAACCCATCAATAATTCGATCGATATATTGTAAAACATGCTGCCATGACACGTCTTTGTGTCCCATCGTGAAAACATACATTGAAGAGGAGATTAAAACATCATTCTGATTGATTTGAAAAGAGTTATTTGATTACCTTGCATGCACCTGTGGTTTTCATAGGGTCAAATTTTCATATACTCAATCCATGCTTATCATATTCCCATTACTTTAAGTAGGAGGAAAGAGAAAGTATTTTTGTCCACTACCTTTAAGTTCTTTAACCATGGTGTAGCATTATCATTCTATTAGCAATAATGCTAGGGACAGCAGCAGATTATAGCTCTTCAGGATTAGTACCTAATTCTGTACATTTAGTTAGCTACATTCCAGCTTAGTTAGTCACACAGTCTTTGTATTAACATTGGTATAAATACCAGAATACTTCATTTTGTAACCACTGGTTCATTCTAATACAAAGAGACGATTTTTCTCATCAAAGCACTACAAGAAAAATGCCCATTTGCGATGGTCAACGCGGCCCTCACAAATACATGTAATTTTACACGCGGGTGATTCCCGCCAACATAATTGCAACATTTTAATTAGGAACGTAGCATCTCACATCACAAATAGGTTTGGAAGTGTTAAATTTGCGACGTTACTTGATTGCCGTCATATATCTCCTCTTAGGATGAGAGACAAAGCGTCGAAACTCAAAATTTTTAGAAGGCGCTTCAATTTCCCACCCGAAATCAAAACCTGATATCTTCTTATTTGTCATAGCCCCAAATCAATACCCTTATGCTTCTGATTACTCTTAGCCCCAAATAGATACCCAAAAAGGCCAGAGATCACTACAACAATCGGTTGGTTTCTATCTCTCCCTCTCTCTATCAATCTCTCTATTGGGCTTCTCTAATTTATTTGTGTTTTGAATTTCATGTATTGCTGCAAAATTTCTAGGTTTTCAAGCAATTCAAAGAGACGATTCTAACTTTATCAACGACTTCTAGATTTTGGAAACCCTTCCTCCTCTTATCAAGGTATGTATTTGGTGTGGATTTTTTTCTCAATTTTTTTTTTTCATTAGTTTTATGCTTTTCCCAATCATGGTTTACGGAATTGCTTGGTTTTGCTCCCTTTTCCTATTTGGTTTATGGATTTTCTATTGTCTTTGGGATTGTATCACGCCTTGCCTTTAGCTCTCCTCTTTACAACCTTAAGTGGGCCCAAGCCACGCGAATGTCTGGGGCTTGCTGAGCGGGTTGTGGTATGGATGGTTACGAGTATTCACGAGGCCCATTGATGGTCCAAGGAGTGGAAGTTTTGGACTGCTTGGGAGCACCAAAACTCAAGCTCATTCCTTAAGCCCAAACACATGGGTAAGCATGAGATAGAAAACCCAATAGCCCATCACCTTAAGAAAAGGCCCACAACACTTGAAAAAATCCCACATCAACCAAAACTTCCAGCTGCTTGAGCAAACTCACAAGCTGCTAGAAACAAAACAGCCTAGCGTCTTATATCCAACATCATGGAAATATCCATCATCTTTCTTAAAACCATATCGAAGCCAAACCACCAAAACCAAGCAAAAACATGTGCTGATGGAATCACCTTTTGACCAGCACCCTTAACCATTCTTTCCTCTACAAGCTTTGGTGAGAAAACAAGAAGGAAAAGTGGGTGGCTCCTCACCCACATAGAGAAGTCCTACTGCCTGAGGACCTTGGAACCCCCTAAAAGTTGCGTGCCTATGGGTTCAGGCTGGGGAAGTTTCACCAAAAAGATTAAATGGAAGAAAATGAAGAAAAGAGGGAGGGAGGCTTGACAAAATTAAGGTTTCCAGCGCCTATAAAAGGAGCCACTTTCTACCCAGCAAAACAACTCACCTTGGTTGTTGCAAGCCTCCTAGCAACCATGAGAATCGATCGAAGGCAAGCATCCCCTTTGGAATCCTTCAATTTCATGCTTTGCTCCCCCATCTTCTTCCTCTCTCTCTCTCTCTCTCTCTCTCTCTCTCTCATAACACGCATCCAAAGAGCAAGCTTCCCTCTCATCTTCAAAACCTAGCATTTTTTTGCACTATTCATCCTTCTTCCCCATTTTCCCTCATGGCAGAACTAACTGTTCCAGTACTTGACAGAACTTTCGTCAAGCTGCCGGAAACTTGCTCAAGCCACCCGTTCCTCTTCCCCATCTTCTTCCTCTCTCTCCTCAACAAATCCTCCCAAACACTCTCTCTTCCCCTTACTTCGAGCCTCTGTTCCTCATAGGAAACCCAAGCCTTCTCTCTCTCTCATTCTAAACTCACGAATGCTCAACTCCCATGTCACAAGCTTCTCATGCCAAGCCTAAGAATTTATCTGTAAGTCATTGTTGGTTTCGTTGGTGAAGGAGACCAAGGTGTTTCCTAAGGCTCAGCTACCCTTTCGAAGCACTCTTGGGGTCTGATCCTTGAACTCAGACACAAGGGGCGATTCCAGCCATTTGCTCTTTATAGCAGCCCAGGCCCATTCGTCAAGCTGCTGGAACCAAAAAGCCCCTACACCCATCAACGCCACAAACCCATAAGCACAAGAAGAAGAAGAAGAAAATTCCAACAGTCCAATCCAAGTGGGGCTGCAAGGCTCTTGGTTTGTTCGCAAAGAGAGAGAGAGAGAGAGAGAGAGAGAGAGAGAGAGAGAGAGAGAGAGAGAGGAGATGGGGAGGGTGGGGTGCCAAGAGTTGCAGACCCAAGTCCAAGCCACAATCCCAACAGTCCAAACCACAAACCCATCAACGCCACAAACCCACCTGAAGAATTTTGCTAGAGAAAAATTCTTATTTTATGTTGTCATAAAAAATAAAAACCAAAGAAAAACTAACTTTGGTGTGAACTATTTTGTTCTCAATTTCTGTTCTTTGAGAACTAAGAAAAGAACAGGGAAGAAGAGTGGATCACATGAAAAGACAAATATGCCCTCATTTTTAACGAAAAAGTTGACTGAGATGACGAAAAGAACGATTTCTGAAAGTAGAGGCATAATTAAAGTACCACTGTAACAATTTAGCAATATGAGGGACGAAAAGTAAAGTTTGGTCTTAATCTAGGGACCATTGCTATAATTTTGCCAAAAAGATATATATGCATTAACACATATGCATATGTTAATGTCCACATGCGTTGCATATGTTTTAGTCTTACTTTTGCTCTTCTACTTTATGCATAAAAAAATTTCAGCTTTTGAAACATTTTGTTTCCATGACTAATTAGAAACTAATTAACCAGAGTTTGGTGAAGAAATTACAACTCATGTTATTATATTTATTTAAGGTAAATGATTTTCTCACTCCCCTTTTATCCACCTACACTCCTTTTTATTTAGAAAAATGGAGTGTAAGTGGATAAAAAGGGAGTGGGAAAATCAGTATCCTTATTTAAACACATGTGTTGTGCAATATCTTAGGGTCACTACACACCCAATCCATGGAGTCTTTTGTAACCAATAAAGGATATGGTTGGTAGCAGAAAGTCGGATGTGTCAAGTGCTCCTGACATATATTCATCCATTGTTGGTGTGTACTTCTGGTGGAATCATTTGGCTTCTTGGAAGTAAGCTCTAACTTGAACTTTCATCTGACAGACCAAGCCAGCCATGTAGTAAATCTTCAATCTATTTCTAACACTATATAGGACAAGAAGATATATTGCATATTTCTATATAATTAATTGTGTATTAGCACCATTATTTTTTCCTTCCCTTTCATTGAGACTTACCGCTTCTCTAATGCGGTATAAGTTTCCCGCATTTATAAGCTTTTCTTCAATTTCAGTATAGAGATCCAACAATGCTTGATAACAGACTTTCATGTACTATGGCAGATGTTCCATGGCAGATATATCCCACCTGATGATGATCAAAACAAGTTAGACTATGTCAACTGGCTCATTATGTGTTAGGAATAAGGGACATGTCTTGAAGGGTCTTGGGATTATCTCAGAAAAATTACGTTGGCAGGATACTCAAGAGGTTTAATATGGAGCACTGCTCAAAATGGAGAGTTACCTATAGGAAAAGGTGATAAGTTGAATAAAGATCAAAGCCCCAAGAATGATCAAGAAGGGGAGGAATAAAGGACTAACCATATGCTTCACTTCTGGGATGTGATGTATGCACAAGTTTGTGTTCTCAGTAGGTTTCAAGCAAATCCTGGAGAAGCTCATGGGGTGGCAGCCAAAAAGGTTATAAGGTATTGAAAGAGAACCAGAGCTTTTATGTTATAGTATATCATCAAGTGGAAAACCTTGAAGTGATTGCATATGCAGATTCAGATCATCGGGCTGCTCAGATGATAGGAAGTCTACAATGTTTTTCTCCTAGCAGGAGGTGCAATTTCTCGAAAAGTGCAAAGCAAACCTCTATAGAAACTTCTACCATGCAAGCAGAGTTTATAGGCTGCTATGAGGTGACTAGGCAGGTTGTGCTTAAAAATTACATTGGGCACATGAAAACGGTTGTTTTCTGTTCGGTTCACAATTGTATATCATTTTGTACCCTTCTAGCTTATGATTTAGTTATGTTTTTGAGTTAACCTTGTGCTTTTAACCTCTTTTGTGTTTGTTATTCAGTTTATTGAGCTCTAGGTATCACTTAAGGCATTTGAAGTAAAATGGTGAAAATAATGTGTAAAAACTGGAGACTGAGTTACAAATTCATTTCGGACATATCTTTTTCATCCAAGCTTGGATTGGGCCAATTCATGTGTGCTTGGAAAGAAGACATTCTGAACTTGAAGATAGATAGCTCAAAGTCGACATTTGATTGATCCAAGCCCAATCCGTGAGCCCATCAAATTACACATCATGCTGACTTGCAGATGAGCTCATTGCTTGCTTGGTCATGCTGACATGATGATGAGCTATGGCTGCTGGTGGGATTTGTTGGTGAAGTGCAACAACCAATTCAGATTATCTAATGCAAGTGTGTTAGGTCATTGCTATATTCAATTCTGATTTCTCACTTCCCTCCCCCTATAAATACCAATTCATTTCCACATTCAAGGTGTGCAAATCCTGGGATTCACAACCCCACAATTCAGCCATCCTTCACTCCATCCTCCCTCAAACACTTCCATCATTTTCCCAAACACATTCAGAAATTATCCTCAAACACTCTCACAATCCCAAACACTCCAGCAATCAACCCAAAGCTCTAAACAGCCTCAAATCACCAAAACAACTCCAGCAAACCTCTCTTCCATTTCCCTACGAATTTCATCTTTCTTAGCCATCACCACTCACTCAAACTCATCCCAAATCATCTCCATATCCTTCATACATCTTTCTAGAAGTGGGGAAGCTCTTGGAGAAGCATTAGAAGTGGAGAAGCACTTGGAGAAGCCTTGGACACCATAAGAACTTCAGAAAAGGGGTTTTTCTACTCTTATTGCATTCATTATGTTTTCTCATTTCTGTTCAAGTCTCTTTTCCATTATGAGTAACTAAATCCATAACTAAGGCTTTGATGTAACCTAACATGAATATTCTGGGTTTATAAATTTCAAGTTTCAAGTTTGATTCATGATTCATGTTCTTATTCATTTTGCCTACTTGCCTATATGCTGATCGGAATGCCTAGCTACCATTCAGATTTGTATATCTTGGTTTGAATTAAGAGTAGACACCATGCTTTAATTCAAATTGAACTATGAATAGGAAGAGTGTGTATGAGAATTCGACAATCTGGATTAGATACATACTTAGTTGTTTAAAATGTTCTTCTATGCTTAATGGATTCCTAATGCTTAATTTAGGTTAGACAACAAATGATCAAATTAGGGAATTAGGAATACAAGGTTAGGACCAGACACCATGGCTTAATCATATATTAGCTAGAATCAATCTTTGAATCTGAATTAGAGTTGTCACTTGAATCTTTATAACCTGGAATTGAATTGTTATGGTGAATCAAACGCCCTAGTCTCCAAATCTGTTTTTCAAACTTCAAAACCATCTTTGCTGCACTTGTTTACTTGCTTTCCTTCTTAATTTCACTTTGTTCAGTTCTTTTCTATAATCACAAGCATTCTCACTTCAAAGTCCATTTTAATCTTGCTGCATTTGCTTTCAAACTCACTTTTGCTTTAAATTCTGTTTTAGACTTAACTTCCTAACTTCTTGAATTTGGTAATCTAAGTACATAACTAATTTTAACTTCTCAGTCCTTGTGGGTACGACCTCGTACTTGTCTTGCTATACTACTGATTGGCACGTACACTTGCGAGTTAATATAAATTAACAACATTTTCTTTACAAGGAATAACAGGAGAACTTGAGCCACAAAACTCATGGACATTAAGTTTCTTATGGTTCAAGATGAAGTCAAAAAAAGGTTTTCTAATGAAATATCTTTTGATAAAATAAAATAAAAAGATGAAGTCAAAAAGTCTTCTTTTTTTTTGTCAAAAAGTAAAAAAGTCAGTCATTAATATTGTACATATTGACACTCAATCTATGGTGGCAGATCCTATGACAAGGGTTTTAACAGGGAGTGTTCAAGGGCTGGTTTCTCAAATGGGAATACATGAGTCTTTCGATTCAGTTGATCAGTGGGAGTATATTCATAGAAATAACCTTGGAAATATTCACCATGGGGTCAAGGGTCAATCGACGTTGCTTAAAGACGTTGGTTCAAGAGGCTGGTTCCTTGAAGACGTTGCTTATTAAGAGATTGGTTGTAGTATTAAGAAATTGGTTGTGATCTTGAGTGCTAGCTGACATATTGTTTAGGATGTAATCTTACATGTTTGACTTCTTCAACAAATGCATATAGGTACCTAAATACGAAATAGATTTAGTTAGTCATCAATGTTCTGAATTTGAATTGTGAAATGAACTTGCAATTATATAAGTAAATTTGTTTGTTACCTCATGTATATAACTATAACAATGGATTCAATTTTTCTCATGGCACCAGCATGTAAAATATCTTCATGCAAGATGTGTTGGCGGAACAATATAAAATATGAATTTAGATTATAATAATTCTCAACAAAATTGTAACCATCAAATATACAACAAATTAACTTGAAATTAATGTAAATCAACAAACACAAATGTGTAGAAATACTGACAACTTGCAACATCCTAAAGACAGATTTCGCCCCAACCCTTGTGCTCGCAGTTCTATTGGCAGCTATCTCCCAGGATTCAACAATCGATAATTCTAAATTGAAGCACTTCAATTTAAGACTCTAGCGAACCAATTATATATTTGCATTCTCAAGACACTTAGGAAGGAAACTTGAAGATTGATACTCTAACATAGCAAGAGTGGGGAAAAACTCCTCATCAACACGCCTCTGGAATGTCATATAGCTTAGGTTTATATAGAACCCAAGTGACTTTTTGGAATAGCAATGGTGGTTGTTCACTAATTGAAGCCACGCATGCAAAAGGGAAGATATGCAACTTCTCTAATTGAATTGCATCAGGTTTGTATACTATGCGATTTTTCATATTTAAACATAATAACTGTGTTTTCATTCAGACATTAAAATTAAATATTATAATATATAATTTCCAACAATCCCCCACATGAATGAAAAAACTAAATTGAGAGTACTGGCGGAAAAGAGATGCATCTGAAGAGGTGTCTTTTGGACTTAAACTTATCATAGTGAATACCTATCGGATTTACTTGGTGACGCAGTGGATATAATGAACTTTAACTGTTCACCACAGTAGTAAACCGAGACAATAGGAATCACACATCTCTAATCCTAATATATTATGGTTCATGCGGTTGTGTTCATTTTGTTCCTGAACAATTCCCAGATTCATGAGAGCTTTAGAGAACTTAGCTATCTCTTTCTCATAGAAGCAACCACACTTCTACTCTCACATATGTGACACACTGATTAAGAATAGTCTCTGCTCTATTCCTCTTATTTATAAGAATAGTATCATTAAATATAAGTACCCTTTATACTTTTGCAAACAACACACTTCTTACACCATCCATAGGAATGAGGTATAGTGTGTTAACAACTTTGAATCATGCCCAACCAGTTTGCCTATTGAACCTAGACCATGGGATCTCCAATCAACTAGGTTAGGTTTTCACCCGGCCTATTCATTCAATATGTTGGCTTTAACCTCATTCCCCTCGATGCTCAACTCACTCTCTAGTCCAACCTTTAAATTTTGGATCCACTAGGTTGACTATAAACTGATGGGTGTGCACATTCCATCTTATGAAATTATATTCATTATTAGAGAGTAGTTGTTTTCAAAAAGTCCTCCATACGTTTTGTTGGGACTTAGTAATTTGCCAGCTCTTGGGTAGACTTCCCTCACATTTAAGGTATTTGTAGGATCTTTAACCTTTTTATACCTTAAAGTAAATGTGACTCATCTCTTCTAAAAAGCAAATTACTTGTCCATTCTTACATGAATATGAGATTACAAAGATAGTTAAGCCACCCCCACAATTCTCTTACAATTGTGGTTGCTATTAAACTACTAGCAAATTACGTCTAGTGCAATTTTGCAATAGACCCCCACATTTTTGGGTTCTCATCATTTGTGTAATTTTGTTACACATATGAATATCCTCTAGGAAATTTCGAAGCCACTTTACCCGCCCCACCACCCTTGTTAAGGCTATGGATTCACATTCCATTGCAGATCATGCCAATCACTTTGTGGACTTCTTTATCTCAATTGAAATTCACTTAGGTACTTTGTCTTTGTCAAAGAACCAACGCATTGTTTGAATCCTTCAAGTACCCCATAGTTCATGATAATGTACCTCAAGTACCTTAAAGTCATGACTAACACATCTAAATGGCCATATATCCAGGTTTGCCTACGAAATAAAGAAACTAGATACACAGTGTTTCCCCACACTTTTCTCATCATTTCCATTTAATGGAAATTTTCCCTTTCATACAAACCATTGTAGTTTGAAGCCTCACAATTAGAAAATTCTACAAAATAGGGCTTTACCTCCACATTTCAGTTGTTGTCTTAGTAAGACAGAGAAATATACCACGTTTCTGGTCATTTCAACACTACTTCTCTTCTTGGAAGTATTCGTCAATTGTGTTTGTCAAATATAGACAATACACTGACTTGCTTTCCATTCTTCAGGAAAATTTGCAAAACCAAATATTTGCAATCTTTCTATATGTAATCCAATATATCAATTGCATATCTCGATGTCAACCCAAAGGTTCATATACATACGTTTATATAAGTACCTAGAAACAAGTACTATATGCTTCTTAATGTATTTGATCTGCAGAATCCATGCATCAATTAAGAATGCAAAATTTATATGAACAGCCAGAAGCCCAACGAATGGATTTAACAGCCTACAACCGTTAGAAACTGAAAACTAAATTGCTAGTTGGATCACGTCCAGACACAGTGGCTTGCATCTCTTCATCTTATATGGACAGGAAATGGTCCAACATGCATACATAATTTGGAGATTTTCCACACTGTAAACCAAACATGCATACATGATTCTAGATTGTAAAAAATTGATAGCCCACTTTATTCAAGGCATGGCTATCTCATAATTCAAGTTTTTCCTTCACATGTTGACATGAATTCAATCTACTAGTGAAATAGATGCAATAAACTGATGTAATTCATGCTTGCAAACATCATAATCACAACCCAGTACATGGGATTTAGCAGACACAACGGTTGACAAAACAAACAGTTAACTTGTTCAAACGTACATGTCCTCATCCTCAAAGTCAATTTGAAAGTTGTATCAATTGTGCTATATTATGTATACTGAATATACATCATTTCGCTTAACATCCAGCCCCCACCAAAATGTAATTTTCTATATAAAAAATCATAGAGAGACTGCTACAGTATGAAACTGCTTGTTGTCGTCGGATCAACTGCACCAAAATGGGTTCAACTGCATCCTCAACTTGTGATACTCGCAAGTGCACGAGCCGTTCAGTAGTATAGCATATGTAAGTGCGAGGTCGATTCCACAGGGATTGGTGATTGAATGATCCAATTCATTTTCCCTACACAAAACAGAAATGAAAAAGAAAGGAAATAAATAAAACAAGGAAGAAAGAAAATAACTAACTCAAGTAGACAAGTTCCCAAGTTCAATTAGATTAATGGATTGATTCTAGCTAATGTATGATTAGGCCATGGTGTTTGGTCCTAACCTTGTGTTCCTAATTCCCTAATTTGATCATTTGTTGTCTAACCTAAAATTAAGCATTAGGAACCCATTAAGCATAGAAGAACAATTTAAATAACCAAGCATGTATCTAATCCCTGTTGTCGAATGTCCATACATACTTTTCCTATTCATAGTTCAATTCGAATTAAGGCATGGTGTCTACTCTTAATTCAAACTAAGATAGCTAACATGCAAGCCTAAATGGTGATCAATCATTCAAATTAGCATATTAACTTATAAGCATAATGAATAAGAACAAAAACCATAATTGAAACTTGGAAACTAATCAAACTTGAAACTAAAGAAAAGAATTTACATAATGAACAGTAAAGTGGAACTAAGAAAAACTTAAGGAGAATTTTAGCACAAATATTTCATTACAACAATTGAAAACTAGGAAGAGAAACTAAGAGAATTTGAGGAAGAGAAGGGAAGGGAGCTCTAGAGAAGTGTTTGAGAGCTCCCCCCCTTGGGGTGTGTTTACAAGCTTAGAGAACTTCCCTATTTATAGGCCTAGGGGAAGTGAAAATCTGAATTCAATATGGCTAATGCATACAACACTTGTTTTATAAAATCTGAAATGGTTGATGCACTTGTATTAGAAAATCTGAAATGGTTGATGCACTTGACCAATAAATCCCACCAGCAGCCCTAGCTCATCTTAATGTCACCATGACCAAGCTTCCAACCAGAAATAATAGCTCATGCTTAGCTCACCATGACCAAGCTTCCAACCAGAACCAATAGCTCATCCTGAGGTCAGCATGACCAGCAACTTCAAGGGCTTACGAATTGGGCTAGGCTGAATCAAATGTTGACTTTAAGATGTCCATTGTCAAGTTCAAAATGTGTATGATCCAACCACACAAGTATTGGCCCAATCCAAGCTCGGATGAAGAAGTTAAGGCCAAAACAAATTGCTAACTCGTTTTGCTCGCTGACAAAAATCCATCCTGACCATGGTTCTGTGTTTGCTAGGTAACAGACTCCATATTTATCCAATGGGGCTGAAATTTGGATATGTTATAGTATACACCCATTGGAACAACTTTCATGAAGAATGTTGCCTCATCCGAGCTATGTAGGTTGCTGAAACAAAGCTTACAATATGACCTACGAAACTGGACTGGCAGGGGGCTGTAGCCAAAATGAGTTTGTCTTTAAGCTCTTCATCCATTCATCCAAATTAGGCCTTAACATGCTTGAATTGCATGAATTATGCTCTTTTGCTCTCTTGGCCTACAAAACACACAAATAGAGGCAAATAACTTAGAGATCTAAGAAACTAAGCAAAAGAAGTAAGTAAATAGGGCATGTATATGTATGAAATTATGAGCTTAACACTGCTCACTTATTCTACTTATGTGGTTGGGTGACTTGGTTGAAATTTCAAGCCCAGTGTTTGTACCATATCTGATTCTCCACTCATACAACGACACGTAGATCAAGGGAACTCACCCAAGCATCCAAGGCCTCGAACAATCGGCATCGGCTACCGATGGCATTGTCTCAAAGCTACCAACAGCTGATATAGGTCCACTTCGTCTACAATCGGTACCCCCTACCGATTCTGCACAGTCAACCTCGAAGCACCCGCCCGAAATATCTAAGGACTCGTGTCAACCTCCTAGGGCTCTCCCACGAGTCCCACATCGAAAGAAAGTACTAAGAGCATACAAAATGCCCTATATAAATACACCCCTCCACCACAATACAGGGGTAGGACTTTTCAGCTTGACTTTTATATTATTATATTGTCAACAGCAAAGGCTCTTCGAAAACAATCTTACTTTGGCATCGGAGGGTCTTAGGCTGGTTCCGCACCGGTTCCATAGACCTCACGAGTCTTAGCTTCCTTCTATTCAGGATCAGCATCCGAAGACAGGAAGAATCTTCATCTATCACTCAATCGATCTCTTAGATCGTCCACATCTCTTGTAAGTTGCACTCATCTCTATCCGTTCAAGTTTTAGTGCCAACAGATTGGCGCCGTCTGTGGGAATCGCTTATCGATTAACCCATACCTCAAGAACTCTGAGACCAAAAAATGAATCCATCTTCGGCCGTCCCTGCCGATGGACCCATCATTGGCCTCGACGGTGAGCCAAGTCTGGCTCCCTTGCTTCAGACACCACGGCCAGAAGCGCCTGCTCGCCCAACCACTCTGGAAGCTCGCATGGCGACCCTTCAGCAGGAAATGGCAAGGATGCAGGAACACAACAACATCCTCGCCTCTAAACTTGATGACACCCAGAAGCAACTGCATGATCAGCAAACACAGTCGACCCAACTGCAGCGCAGTCTGGAACGAACCATGCATCTTCGGCAGGAGAAATCAGTTAGGAGCGTACGGAAACCCAGCGCTCAAGATAAGGGGAAACAGCAAGCCGCAGACAAACCAACTGCCTCCCGAAGACTGTTCGTGCCCTCCCCCAAGGAGCGCCATCCGGAGTATCGAGTCTACTCCGATTGTCGCGATAGGATCAACGAACAACGCAGGGAACGGCAGCCCTCACCCATCCAGATCCGAGCAAAGCTCCGCGATCGGCAGTTAGAGGCGCTTGGACCAAAGTCCCCCTTACGCCAACGGTATGGCGCAGTCGGCCTGGAGGAAACGGATGAATCAGACTACGTCCCACCTTCACCAGGAAATACTAGCTCCTCCCGATCGACCAGACCCTCGGGGGAGCACCACAGCCATAGATCGAACAGAGAAAATGATCAGCATGCCGGAGGTTATAGGAGGAGCCCAAGCCGAACAGCAGGTCAGGAGACGCAGGGCCACCACACTGGTCGGCGTACGGAGAAGGAAGCAAGGGAGCCTTTTGGTGACGATCTCCCCTCTACCGATCCTACCATCTGTCTCCTCCTCCAGAAGATGAACCGCATCGAGGAAGAACAAAATCAGGCTCGGACACCAACTTGGGGGACGGTACAGCCAGGGCCATTCACCAATCGCATCCGAACTTTCCGGCACGAAAAGGAGGTTCAGGCCCTCCGAATATCGTTCTACTCAGGGGTGGAAGATCCCGTCACTCACATTCATACCTTCCAATCAGCTTTGGGTTGCAAAGGACTGACGGATGAAGGCCAATGCTTACTATTCCCTTCAACCCTGACCGGAGCGGCACTGAATTGGTTTTACCGAATGGAGCCAGGTACGGTTGACTCATTCGATCAGTTGAAGCAGACATTCCTCAACCATTTCATGATTCAGACCGATCGCCTGTACTCTGCCGATGATCTCTATACCGTTCGGCAGCAGGATGATGAGCCATTGCGGGAATATGCAGCTAGGTTCAGCCACGAATACTCCCGATGTCCCGAAACTGATGATCGGGCACCCTTCGGTGCCTTCAAGAGCGGCCTTCGGTCGTCCCAATTTCGGTATCTGGTCCACAGCAGCAACTGGACAACCTACTCCGAATTAATGAAGCAGGCAGCCATCCACGCCAAGGCCGAACATTTCAACTCCAAGGGATCGGCTTCAGCCGTACAGGGCATGGCGGCAGCAGCCGACAAGGCACAATGCTACGATCGGTTCCCTGCGAATCGGACTACGAATCCAGCCCCCTACCGAACGGCACTTCCTGAGTCTGCTCCTTACGAGCCCCGAAACAAACGAAAGGACCACTTCCGGGATCGGCAGGACAGCAACAAAAAGGGGAAAGACTCCGGCAGGCGAAACGCCTTCGGGGATCTGAAGAAGAATCGGCCAGAGGAAATCTTCACTTTGCTCAACACGACTTATGAACATGTCCTCATGACCGAAGGTGAAATGATACCGAAACCAAACAACCGGAAGCTTCCTCGACAGAACGAGAAGGACACTGGCGTCTTCTGCCGATACCATCAGTACAACGGCCACGACACAGAATCCTGTATCGCCCTTCGGAAAATCGTCGAGCGCCTCATCAACGAGGGCAAGCTGGATCAGTACTTAAGCACCAAACCGGCATCGTACAAATCGGCAAATCGGCAGATCAACATGATCAGCGGAGGGGCACCCATTGCCGAAACCAGCAACCGATCAGTCAAGAATTACATCCATGCCGTTCGGCACCCCCAGATCCTTAGTGTAGCGGGAGGACGTAACGAAAAGTTTCAGCGAAACGGTTGGGAACCTATCACCTTCTCTGAAGAGGAGGAACGAGGCATCATCTTCCCCCACTCGGACCCCATGATCATACGGGCCGATATTTCAGACTTTGACGTAGGCCGAATCCTCATAGACACCGGAAGTTCGGTCAATGTGCTCTTTGCCGATGCTTTTACCGCCCTCGGTATAGACCCTCAGCATTTGAACAGAGAGATCACCCCCCTCCTCAGCTTCTCGGGTGACGTCATTCAGCCGATCGGCAGTATCCAGCTCCCTCTCGCCATCGGAAGTATCCCCAGACGAACGATAATCTACACTCACTTCCTGGTGGTCGACTGCCCAACGGCATATAACGCCATCATCGGTAGGACGGCGCTCACAGGGATGAAGGCCATGCTGTCACCACACATGCTCCTCCTCAAGTTCCCCACGCACGCTGGTGTCAGCCAAGTGCGGGGGGATCAATTGAGTGCACGGACTTGTTACGTTTCGGTAACCAATGAATCGGCAAGAGCTACGCTTCCCGAAGCATACCCTGTTTCTGCCAGGATAACTATGCCGAATGGCAGGGGGATGGACGAACCGGATGACCCCAGGGATGAGGCCGTCACCCCACAGGCACAACCTGTTGAAGATTTGGAATCGGTCGCCTTCTCCGAGGCACAGCCCGACCGACAGGTTCGAATCGGCACCAACTTGACTTCGGCCCTGCGTACCGATTTCATAGCTTTCTTGCGCGCCAACACAGAAGTCTTCGCCTGGTCATACGATGACATGCCTGGCATCAACCCAAGCGTCATCAGCCACAAACTCAGCATCTGTCCCACTTTCAAGCCCATCAGGCAGAAATGCCGAGCCTACGATGCCGAACGGTACGAGGCTATGAGACTCGAAGTGGAGAAACTGCGGACAATTGGCTTCATCCGGGAGGTCACCTACCCAACCTGGTTGGCAAATTCGGTCTTGGTCAAAAAATCAAGCGGCGCCTGGCGAATGTGTCAGGACTATACCGATCTCAACAAGGCCTGCCGCAAAGACAGCTTCCCTCTGCCACGGATCGATCAGATGGTAGACGCAACGGCAGGCCATGAACTTCTCAGCTTCATGGACGCATATTCCGGGTACAACCAGATATTTATGAGTCCTGCCGATCGAGAACATACGGCATTCATTACCGACAAGGGCCTTTACTGTTACAATGTCATGCCATTCGGCCTGAAGAATGCTGGGGCAACCTACCAGCGCTTGGTCAACAAAATCTTCTCTGACCTCATCGGCACCTCGATGGAAGTTTACGTGGATGACATGCTGGTCAAAAGCAAAACGGCCGATTCTCATCTCCATAACCTCTCCCTCATGTTCGATGTCTTAAAGAAGTACCACATGCGTCTGAACCCAAGCAAGTGTGCCTTCGGCGTCTCCTCGGGTAAATTTCTTGGCTTCATGATCAGCCAACGAGGAATCGAAGCCAACCCTGAAAAAATCAAGGCATTACTCGACATGCAGACACCGAAGACGCAGAAGGACATTCAGAGTCTGACTGGGCGTGTCGCCGCTCTGGCCCGATTCATTTCGAAGGCTACCGATCGGTGCGCTCCATTTTTCAAGGCCCTCAAGGGAAGCAAACGGCAGATTGTCTGGACTGCCGAATGCGATCGTGCCTTTCAGGACCTTAAGTCCTACATGAGCAGAGCACCACTCTTATCCACCCCTCTTCCCGGCGAAGAACTCATCCTCTACCTCTCGGTTTCGGCAACGGCACTGAGCTCTGTACTCATCCGCAAGCCGAACGGCATAGAGCTCCCCATTTTTTACACTAGTCACGCCTTGCAAGACGCTGAGATTCGGTACCCTGAGTTGGAAAAGCTGGCCTACGCTCTCGTCCTCTCAGCTCGCAAGCTTCGGCCATATTTCCAAGCTCACAGTATTATTGTTCTCACCAACCAGCCTCTGCGCCAAATACTACAAAAACCAGAGACATCCGGTCGGCTGGTGAAGTGGGCCATTGAACTTGGCGAATTCGACATCCGCTATCACCCTCGGCCTGCCGAAAAAGGCCAAGCCGTAGCTGACTTCATCTCCGAAATGACTACGTCCGAAGAGGAACGTCCAGACGACATCGCCCCATCATCGGCTTCAGCATCCACATTTGTTCATCCGACCGAAGGGCCCTTTCGTCCGTCGATTCCCGTCTGGACTCTCTATGTGGATGGCTCGTCTAACCGACAGGGCAGCGGAGCCGGACTAGTACTCAAAGCCCCTGACCAGACAACCATCGAGTATGCCATCCGATTCCAATTCCGAGCTTCCAACAACGAAGCCGAATATGAAGCTCTCTTGGCAGGCCTTCGGCTCGCCAAGGGAATGGGCGCCCAACAGCTGAAAATATGCAGCGACTTGCAACTTGTCGTTAATCAGATATTGACCGAATTCGAAGCCAAGGATACTTCGATGGCTGCCTACTTGACGCATGCCCGCCGATTGCTACACCATTTTGACGCGTATCAGGTTCAGCAGATCCCCAGATTCGAGAACAGCCATGCCGATGCCCTATCACGATTGGCCTCAGCAATTGACGACAACGTCGGTCGCCACGTACCGATCGAAATCCTCGCTCGGCGTAGCACCGCCGAAGCTGAGATACATGCCGTTCGGCAGGATCCAAGTTGGATGGATCCAATCCTCGCCTACCTCACAAGTGGCACGCTACCAACCGACAAAATTGAGGCCAAGACTCCCCGCCGCCGATCGGCACGATACATCCTTCTGAATCAGATTCTCTATCGGCGCGGTCATTCCTTACCACTGCTTCGGTGCATGACCCCGTAGCAAGGAAACTATGTCCTACGAGAAATTCATGAGGGAGCCTGTGGGGACCATTCTGGCGCCCGATCGTTGGCTTTCAAAACCATTCGACAAGGGTACTATTGGCCGACTCTCCATGCCGATGCTACCAAACTTGTCCAGAAGTGTGACCATTGCCAGCGCTTTGGTTCCATTCCAAAATTACCTGCCGAGCCACTAACTCCGATTGTCAGCCCATGGCCCTTTGCCCAGTGGGGTTTAGATCTCATCGGCCCTATGCCCCAGGGAAAAGGACAGGTCAAATTCGCCATCGTCGCTGTCGACTACTTTACCAAGTGGACCGAAGCCGAAGCATTGGCAACCATCACTGCAGCCAGAGTCGAGCACTTTGTATGGAAGAACATAATCTGTCGGTTCGGCCTTCCGAACGCAATCATCACCGACAACGGTAAACAGTTCGACTCCTCTCAGTTTCGGCACCTTTGCCACCGATTCAACATCAACTTGTTTTTCGCTTCACCCGCGCATCCACAATCAAACGGCCAGGTCGAAGCCATCAACAAGATCATCAAGAAGACGCTTAAGAAAAAACTTGGGGCAGCTAAAGGAGCCTGGCCCGATCTACTTCCAGAGGCGTTATGGGCCATCAACACCTCCTACCGACGGTCGACAGGGGAAACCCCATTTTCCCTTGCTTTCGGTACCGAAGTTGTTGTCCTAGTCGAAATCAACGCACCCACGTGCCGAACGGCATCTTACAGTCTAAAGCAAAATGAGACGCTGCTCGCACTCAACCTCGACCTCGTCAACGAACACCGTTCCCAGGCTCAGCTTCGGAATGCCGCCTACAAGCAGAGAACTTCACAATACTATGATTCACGCGTCAAACGCCGATCGTTCAAAGTCGGGGACTGGGTCTTACGCAAAGTCTCTCTCGCCACCAAGAACCCCAACGAAGGCACCCTCGGCCCTTCATGGGAAGGCCCTTATGAGGTCGTCCACATCTGCCGACCGGGAACTTACCGTTTGTGCGGTACCGATGGCCATACCCTCGGCCACCCTTGGAATGTAGAGCATCTCAAATACTACTACAAGTGATCGCACCTTCGGTCGTCACCTTCGGTCGTCACCTTTGTACAAGTGATCGCACCTTCGGTCGTCACCTTCGGTCGTCACCATTGTAATCGGTTTATTTTAATACAATCCCTCTTCTATACATACGGCATTGCCCAAAACAAACGGTATTACACTCTAAATATGTTACCAACGGCATGCACACATACACGAATATAGGAGTTATCAAATTAAACCAAGACAATATTTGATAAAATAGCCACAGAAGGGCAAACTGTTTCATTAAAGTGCCGTTCGGCATCTTTCAAAAATATGGTTTTTTACATCCCCAAAAGTGCAAGTAAAAATTTAGTCTAAGGAGCAGAAGGATCGGCAGCCACAGGTTCGGCACTGATCGAGGCCTCCACATTCGGTGCAGGATGGCCCTCATCCTCCCCGCTGCTGGATTCGGTGTCATCAGCCTCCGCCGGTTCGGCATCCTCACCCTTGTAGGCCTCAACCATCTCCTCAGTGACACCCTCTGGCAACGGAGGTGGATCCCGAAGGAAATTCAGGTTCAGCCGCTTGTCAGCATTATACCGCTTGAATCGGTAGACAAAGTCATCGCACTGCTCCATGACCTCTTTGTCCACCAGCAGCGTGAACTCCTCCGACATTCGGTAGTCAGCAACGGCTTTCACCTTCGCCTCCTCCACCTCTCTACCATGCGACCGTTCGGCCGCATCCAGGGCAACCTCCACAGCAGCCTTTGCCTCTTGCGCCGCCAGCAGCTCCAACTCTGTCGCCGCCACCTTTGAGGAGAGCTCGGCGATCTTCGCTGCGTTCTGCTCGGCAAGCCGCCCGGCTTCCTGAACGAGTTTCTCTCCATCGGCAACCTTCGAATGGCACTCCTCGAATCTCTTCTGATGCCGTTCGGCAGCATTCACAGCCCTCTTGGCACAGAGCCACATATCCATACTAGCCTGCAACACAAACGGAAACGTCAGTACATGCCGAATCAAAAGGCACTTGCAAAAACAATACGGAATCTACACTTACCGCTGCTTGGAGTCGGAAGGCCCGACCGGTTTGTTCACGCAACGTCTTCTTCGACAATTGCTCGATCTCTGACAGCTCCATTTGAGCACCATCGATCACGCAATTGACGAACGGCACCGCCTTCCGAGGGCAAGCTATGTTGACCGGCCCCTCCTCTCCCTCCTCATCATCAGGGATCTGTACCAATGTCCCCTCGTTCGGACCCCTAGGCCGTTTTGGCAACGGCGTGGCATCAAGGGCACCCTCGATCATTCTTTTGCCGGTCATTTGGAGGTGGGCCTCCCGAACGATCTCGGCTTCGGCCGCCTTCTTCTCGCGACGGCGATCAGCCACCGTCTGGTCATCAGCCGAAGCTACCGCTTTCTTCTTCGGCCTGGGGGACTGCCCCTTCTTCTGCTTCGGTGTCCCTTGGCCCTCCAACCGACGTCTCGTGGCCTCGCTCATAGGTCTCCCACCTGCCACTGCATAAACACCCAAGTCATAAAGGAAACGGTATGAAAAGAAAACAGAAAACAGAAACATAGAACTGCCGAACGGCACCACTTACTCTGTCTTTCCTCTTCTTCTTTCTCCTCCCTTACCCTTCGGTCGTATTCTGCCCTACCGATCAGCCCGGCCTTGAACAAATTTCTGAAGTAGAGCAGCTCCTTGAAGTACCGATCTTCTTCGGCAACCTTCACTCGCACCCTCTCGATCGCTTCAACCTCTCTGATCGGTGCGACAGGCCGTTTCAAGGACACTGAAAAACAAGGACAAACGATCAAAAAAAAAAAAAAAAAAACTCCTGTCGAACGGCAGGTTCTATCCTACCGACGGTCTGGAAGTTCCTAGGGATTCGCCTCTCAACAATTACTCCTGGTGCCGATTCCCAGTCACCAGAAACAATCACCCGACGCTTCCGCCAGGTCTTCTGAGAGCTCGGCACCCCAACTACAAAGTGCCCACGCTGCCCTGCCGAAAGACAGTTGGACTGAACCCAACCCCCATGATCGGCACTCTTCGCCCTCGTCACACTGTACAGCTGGGCCCACTGTTCGTAGCTTGGCTCCCCCTCACCAGCCAAGCTGAACGCAGTGATCGTCCCAAGCAGCGTAATCCAAAAATTTGGATTACACTGCCCCGGTGCATAGCCGATCGCCGCCAAGATCTTCTGCACCGAATGTCTCAACGGCAGCCGAAGCCCGTGCTTGAAGACATCGGTGAAGAAGACCACGCCCTTGTCATTATCGCTCAAGGATTCCAACGGCTCCGGAATTCGCATCCCTACCGATTCCGGAATATTGTACTCCGACCGAATCTTAGCCAACTCAGATTCGGTCAGCGTGTTCGGCTCTAAGTCATCTACTCCGAACACAAGCTCCAGTGGCTTCGCCATCGGGATCCGTTGCCTACCCCTGACAACCCTCAGCACTCCTTCCCCTGGGGCAGCAACGGACACGCCACCCCCATCGGCCTCACGACCCGAAGTTGAAGGCTCACCATCTTCATGCACTCTCGTCGAAGTGGCCCCAGCTTCGGCATGCACTCTTGCTCTCTCCACTATTTCACAAGAGCTCCCAGAATCGGTACTCTCACCCCCCTCAGACGAACTCCCCTGGGACGATTCTTCCTCAAAGGCCCCTGGACTACGTCTACCCTCGGATTCGGTATCTGACATCTACAAACACAAACGAAGGGAAACTAAGTGCTATGCTAGAATCAAAATCATATTCTACCTCCTCAACACTTCTGTTCATGCTTGTTCATGCTTGTTCATACTTGTTCATATTTTATTCAAACAAAGCTCATCAAAATCAGCACTTTGATTCATGAAAACACGAAAACAGAGCAACATACCTTGTTTGCACGGTGATTTTAGCTTGCCGGAAATCGCCTCTCACAAGCTCTCTTTGCTCTCAAAATTCCAAGTATTCGAACTCTCGTCTACTCCTCATATTTATAGAGCCGATCCAGCATCGGGAAGCGAAGCGTCGCATCGGGAGGCGAAGCGTCGCATCAAGATACGAAACTACGTGACCCTTCACAGCCATGCCGACACGTGTCACGCATGCATGAAGAAGTCCAGACATTGTCAGTCGATACGTTTCAAACTCTTAGAGACGCTTCAACTTCCCGAACATGACATATTTTGCCACCTTCGTGCATAACTCCACTAGCGAACGGCAGGCGCACATTGACGAGTTCTCACTCACCTCTCGTGCCGAACGGTAGGCGCACATTGATGAGTTCTCACTCACCTCTCGTGCCGAACGGTAGGCGCACATTGATGAGTTCTCACTCACCTCTCGTGCCGAACGGCAGGCGCACATTGACGAGTTCTCACTCACCTCTCGTGCCGAACGGTAGGCGCACATTGATGAGTTCTCACTCACCTCTCGTGCCGAACGGCAGGCGCACATTGACGAGTTCTCACTCACCTCTCGTGCCGAACGGCAGGCGCACATTGATGTGTTCTCACTCACCTCTCGTGCCGAGCGCCGTCTCTTTTCCAAGCTCACTCGCTCAGGTACTTGGGGGACTACATGCCACCATCGGCAACAACAAGACCATTGAGTCCGGATCAGGATGCCGAAGACAGATTCAAGTCCCCAACCGAGAAGCTTCTCAATCGGCAACTTGGGGGACTACTGTTTGTACCATATCTGATCCTCCACTCATACAACGACACGTGGATCAAGGGAACTCACCCAAGCACCCAAGGCCTCGAACAATCGGCATCGGCTACCGATGGCATTGTCTCAAAGCTACCAACAGCTGATATAGGTCCACTTCGTCTACAATCGGTACCCCCTACCGATTCTGCACAGTCAACCTCGAAGCACCCGCCCGAAATATCTAAGGACTCGTGTCAACCTCCTAGGGCTCTCCCACGAGTCCCACATCGAAAGAAAGTACTAAGAGCATACAAAATGCCCTCTATAAATACACCCCTCCACCACAGTACAGGGGTAGGACTTTTCAGCTTGACTTTTATATTATTATATTGTCAACAGCAAAGGCTCTTAGAAAACAATCTTACTTTGGCATCGGAGGGTCTTAGGCTGGTTCCGCACCGGTTCCATAGACCTCACGAGTCTTAGCTTCCTTCTATTCAGGATCAGCATCCGAAGACAGGAAGAATCTTCATCTATCACTCAATCGATCTCTTAGATCGTCCACATCTCTTGTAAGTTGCACTCATCTCTATCCGTTCAAGTTTTAGTGCCAACACCCAGCAACAAACGTTGTAATACTTGAAAATTGCGTACTTGATGGTCTAAACAGACTAATCATTTATGCACTGCTCTCATATATGTATCATCACATATATAACTGTTTTGTATACTAAATATACATCAACATAGCCCAATTCAATTGGACCAATTCTCTGTCTTTCGCATATTCATTTTTCTCATTGTTCCATAAATTCTGTCTTTAGATTGTTGGTGGAACAATATAAAATATGAATTTAGATTACAATAATTCTCAACAAAATTGTAACCATCAAATATACAATAAATTCACATGAAATTAATGTAAATCAACAAACACAAATGTGTAGAAATACTGACAACTTTAGCAATTGAGGCTTGCAAGAATTACAATGTCCTAAAGACAAATTTCGCCCCTATGCTTGTGCTCGCAATTCTATAGGCGTCTATCTCCCAGGATTCAACAATCGATAATCCTAAATTGAAGCACTTCAATTTAAGACTCAGACGAACCAATTATATATTTGTACTCTCAAGATACTTTAGGAAGGAAACTTGAAGATTGATACTCTAACATAGCATGAGTGGGGAAAAACTCCTTATCAACACGCCTCTGGAATGTCATAAGGTTTATATAGAACCCAAGTGACTTTTTGGAATAGCAATGGTGGCTATTCATTAATTGATGCCACCCATGCAAAAGGGAAGATGCAACTTCTCTAATTGAATTGCATCAGGTTTGTATGCTATGCAAATTTTCATATTTAAACATAATAACTGTGTTTTCATCCACACATTAAAATTAAATATTATAATATATAATTTCCAACAAAATGTGGGTAGCACGACTTTGGACTTTAGCCCCCCTCAGTTCTACTAACAAAGTGAAAATGTTTCCCTTCCTAATAGATGATTTCCCTTAATCCAATTAAACTTTCAGGTTTGACCTTTCGCTCTAGTTTCAAAAGGTTGTAGGATACAGCCGAAAAATAATAATAGATCTAACTCCAACTGATTTAGCTTTCTCCAATATCCTACTTAACTTCATGAATATGTATATATATATCCACCAACTTCAGATAATATTCTAATTTCCCATCGAAAACTTATTAAGTTTTAACAATGGAGAACTAAGTTAAAATGGCACATATAATACTTAAGCTCGCTTTACTTACAATGGCAAGAACTCACGTTCATTTGTTATTCCCAAGCATCTAGAATGGATGAAGATTCGAATGACTGGTCATAGTCAGGCAGGAAAATTGCGTATGAGTCATGCGAATCTTGCAAAATAATTCATAACCCCGACTTTTTTTTTTTCTTGAATTAGAATAATCTAGAACATTCCTGATTGAAAATAGCTAGGTACTAACAGTGAAATGGTCGGGGCCAGGTTAATTGCCCTCGGTGTAATTTTTCTAATTTTCAATAAAGGTTTTTCATACAGTTGAGGTTCTCTTAAAAAATTAATAAATATTGACCATAATCTCTTCCATCATAGTTATATTGGATTATAAAAACTTTCAAATTGAATTTTTGGATTATGATTTAGAAAAAATAGTACAGGTGGGGGAAAGAGAGAGTCCATAGACGCACTTCGACCTGAAATTGTTGTGGTTGTTCCAATAAAATTTGAGAAAGGCTATAGGTCTTCTTTTGTAAAAAATTTTGATACATAGTTTTTATTTCAGAAATTGGATGTAGAGTTAAAGTATGTAAATGATCAGAGAAATGAGAATTAGATAATAAAAGAAAAAAGAATACTCATGTTTGTAATGTATATTCTTTTATTATCAATGAGGTTGAGGGAATTCAAACTTACAACATTTTCTAACATTAAAACAAATGTATCACTAAATTAAAAGTTTTTTTCGTTAGATCACTAAATTAAGAGCTAGTTGACAAAAAAATTACTCACAACGTACAAATTGCTCAAATAGAAACCTTTAAGCAGCATTACTTAACAAGAAAAAGTGTGACACTAAATTCCTTTTGCTCATTACCTCTCCCTCTCCCTGTTCATTTTATTTTCAAAATTGCTAAATGTGCTTCATCATGCCCCAATCAATCTGAGACATCCAGTCACAACCACCATTCATTGATCCATCAGCCACGTGGCATGGGCCCCATACAAACACTGAATCTATATGTGCCACACAGTGAAAATAATTTTCCCAACAAAACAAAGGGCTGGTTGTGAGTTGTGATGCGATGCCCTAAGATAAAATGTGGATAGAAAGATATGAGTTGGAGATGCTTAAAAATCCTTTGAAGCCTTCTCATTGGTTGATTCAAACCCTCAGAATCCCCACCATAATTTTCCCCTCCTCCATTTTCAGCCACCCATCTGTGCATAATATTGCACACAGCAGCTTCCTTTTCTACACACTTCCAAGCTGCAACACAAATCTTATTAACTTTTCGGAAGACAAAGTCAACTGAATTTCCTGAAAAGCTTGAAAGTCATGGCATCTACACTAATGGCAGCAACTGCTAGCTCCAGCACTCTTCTTAGACCAACCCCATTTCTTGGCCAAACCAGAGGGCCAAGTTTCAACACTCTTAGAGATGTTGCCCCAATGGGAACTGGGAAATACACCATGGTATGCATGTTTTCCAAGTTTCCATCTATCTTTGTAATTGGTTTGAATTTGGATTTATGAATTGGTGGCCAAGGCTAATTTATGGGTGTCAACTTCTAACTTCTTGGTGACATGAACAGGGAAATGAGTTGTGGTATGGGCCAGACAGAGTGAAGTATTTGGGACCCTTTTCTGCTCAGACTCCTTCGTACCTCACCGGAGAATTTCCCGGTGATTACGGATGGGACACTGCAGGGTTATCAGCTGACCCAGAGGCCTTTGCTAAGAACAGAGCTCTTGAGGTAAGTTCAACAGTTCTACCATTATTTCTTACTCAAAGATACATCATCAAATTGCGCCTTTTTTTTTATAAAAAAATAATAATAATAATCAAAACGAGTCGAACCTAAGAGGGAAATTTTCTCTTGCCAAACTGTTAGATGAGCATGATGAAAAGTGAATGTGCGGTTTTGATTCACAATCTGTCAATATTTCCAAGATCTAGCAAGAGACCCTTACCTCATATATATAATTTGGTTTATGTGGTGGTAGCAGCAATTCAATTTTTTTAGTGACGGTACTTATTAATGCTCTGCAACTTAATTTAGGTGATCCACGGCCGGTGGGCTATGCTTGGAGCACTAGGCTGCATCACCCCAGAGGTGCTTGAAAAATGGGTTAGAGTGGACTTCAAAGAGCCAGTGTGGTTCAAAGCCGGAGCTCAAATTTTCTCAGAAGGTGGCCTTGACTATTTAGGCAACCCCAACCTTGTCCATGCTCAGAGCATCCTGGCAGTGCTAGGATTCCAAGTCATTCTCATGGGGCTTGTTGAGGGATTTCGCATCAACGGTCTTGACGGCGTTGGAGAGGGCAACAACCTCTACCCTGGAGGGCAATACTTTGACCCTCTCGGCCTTGCCGATGACCCTGTCGCATTTGCTGAGCTCAAGGTCAAGGAAATCAAGAATGGGAGACTAGCCATGTTCTCCATGTTTGGCTTCTTTGTCCAAGCCATTGTCACTGGGAAGGGTCCTCTTGAGAACCTCTTGGACCACCTTGACAACCCTGTGGCCAACAATGCATGGGTCTATGCCACCAAGTTTGTGCCTGGGTCATAAATTAATCTTCAGTCCCCTAATTGATTGATCTTGTTTGGGAGAATGTAATTGAATGGATTTTATGTAGATGTTAATATAGTTGCTGTTTTAATATTGGTCACTTTTTAAGAAATTTTCATTGCGTATCGGCTTGAGAACGTGACCTGAAATCTTGTGACATTTGCTTTATGGAAACATAGAGCAAACTTAATCATAAATTCATAATGTAATTATCTCCAACATAAGAATGCAACTAGTGCTCCAATGTTCGACTGAGAACCTCTGACTGCCCATGCGACTAAGAATGATATATAGGCCGAGCTGTGGAAAAAATACTTCCCTACTCCGGTGTCATCGGCATTGCCCCCTTTTTCTTATCTCTAGATTCCAAAATGACTTGACTTGAGGCATGCTGAACATCAAATTGGGAGGGCTAAATTATAAAAGCTAAATGGGAAAGATGAGCACCCGCATTAGGTTTACTAATCTATTTGACGGTAATCCTCATTACACACAACTATGATTCACCAGGCAACTGCATTCGTAAATTTCCATCCATTCCAACCGAAATAACCCCTTCACATTAGAGACACGTGCTTACTTATCACAAAATATGAATTGCAATGGATATCAAATTACACGAGTTAAATCACCAGAATTGAAACTAAATGATAAAAGTGGAAAATTCGGCAAATTGCACAGACCAAAAGTGACTGTCAAAAAAATAATAATAATTCAAAATTTAAAAAACAGAAAAAAAAAATATTGCCGTCTCGCCATGCTAAAAAGGACCTTAGTACAGAATAATTCTACAATTCTATATGTAATCTGTTCGTAGAAGGAATATATATATATATATATATATATATATATATATATATATATATATATATATATAAGTGTGTGTGTGTGTGTGTGTGTGTGTGTTTGTGTGTGTTTGGGTATGGGAAAATAAAGTACTAACCACTTCATACACGAGGCAATATGAACTTTTCTCTTCCATATCTTCAGTAACAAGATCTACATGGTAGGGCGTTAAACCAGTACCGACAGATTATACACAAATTACCTAAGCTATTTAAAGAAGAAATAGCGGCTGAAAACACTTAACAATTTCCCTAACTGGCTATTCACATAATTATCCATATTTCCACCAAGTCACAAAAATTTGGTAGATATACAAATTTCTCTCCCTAAACTACCCCACACCAAGGATTCATCGATATGTGATGCCATATGCATAAACAAGGGAGCAGCTGCTGAAGAAGGAGGTCATGTACTGAGAAAATTACTTTCTCCAATCATCCTCTAAGATGCTATGATTCACCGATACTAGGATGCTCTTGAGCTTATCTTTCCCCACCATTTCCTACTACGCCTTTTTTCCTCTTCTGAATGCCAAAGTTTATGAACCTTTGTCTTTGTCTCCCGTAATCTTGCCTTGTACTCTTTCTTCCATGACTCAAATCGGTGTTTAAGTTTTCGTAGCTCTTCCTCGGGATTCATATTTACACCTGAATGCCCAGGTTTTACCTCCACTAGAGCTTTCGCATCATCATCAAAATGCTGTTTCCGCTGCTCAAATTCCTTCATCAGATTGCTGACTGCATGCAAAGTACCATTAGTCTCACGCCCTCCTCCATTGTTGGGTGTGCTTGCACCAGGAGTTCGAGATCCCATGGACAAGGCTTCTTCAGAATCATAGCGAGGTGATGAAGCAACAACTAGTCTTCCAGGTTGACCAGCAGTATTGTCAGAAGCAAGACTCTTTCGGGCTGCAGCAAGACTCGTCTGCATAAAATCATCACAGGTATGCCTCTCAGTCTCAATAACCTTTCACATATCTGCTGGTGTTCCTATCTTATTTTACTTTATTGTTGGATTTGTTGGAGAGCTGACCACATACTTGATAACTAATTCTCAATAGCCTTACTTTACACATAATGGTCATTTGAATTTTTATATTCAATGAAAGGAACCATCCATTTTTCTCATAGGAGACAGAATATACATATAAGGTGAATTATATGCAAGTGTGTGCCTCTTTGAATGTGAAGATGCATGTGTATGAGTGTGCATCCACATTGGCTGTGGTGAAGTAAATGATCCCAAAAGCTTAGGACTAAGGTGTGGACCTGAACAATGCCATCAAGCTCAACTCAGGCACATAAGCCAACAATTTGTTTCTTCTAAGTAGACACAAACCTTGGCTGCCTGTTCGACTCATTTCACTTCCCTTTTAGTTCAATAAGCACAATATGTTTTGTGCATACTTTTTGAAACTGAGATTAAGCATACACAAGCAAACTTACTTGTAAAGACGCCATCTGCTTTTGCCACACGTCCTGCATAGATTTCATCTTTGCATCATATTCTGACCATCTTGACTCAAATTGTCGTAGTTGCCCCTGCAATTCAGCATTTTCCTCTTCCTTTCGCTCCAGAGTTGCTTCAGCCTGAAGCACCCGCCTTTGAAGCTCTGCCAAATCTGATGGCAAATCCTGCTCGGCAAAGATATTCCACTTTCAGTTATTCTTAGATGAAACCTCAGACATATAACCGAGTAATTTCAAAAACAAAACCTTCAAATGGTAATATTTACCAGGATGCATGAGTATTTATTGCAATTTCTCAGTTTTAAGTGTAAATATATATCCGTCTCAAAAGAATATTCTTTACAGAAAGCAGATATTCGCAATACATAAATTTTGGAGCCTTGGTGACAGTCTTCTATAAAGTGTGCCACCTTAAAATTTCATAAGCAAGGGCAATAAAGTTTGTCTAAAATTACTGTTAAAACCTTAATGGAAAAGACATTTTATTTCACATTGAAAACTCGAGCGTAAAGCGAATCCAGTGCTTTTGAATACTCACTATTAAAGTTAATGGACGTGCTCTTGGTTATATTGGATAAAGTTAGATTTCTTATGCAGTTCTGTACAAGTATTGAATAGATTTTTAGACAACCAGGTTTAAAAGGGGTTAAGATCTTCACATAAGGAGAACCCTCCAATTCCAAATACCCAAGAGAAAAATTTCAAAGTGAAGTAAGTGGTTGAAACAAAAAACCCTTTGGAAAAAAAAAAAAAAAGGAGAGAATGAAACCAAGGGCACAACAAAAGAACCATTGAGAATAGAACTAGATTGAAGAGTTCCATTGGCTAGCCTCATGGATTGTTAAGCCTATCCCATGGAACTCTTGAAGATCTCCAAATAAGGAAAACTCTACAATTTCAAACACCCAAGCAAGAAGTTTTGAAGCGAAGAAAGTGGTTGAAGAAAAAAAAAACAGAAAGAAAAGAAGAAATGGAAACCAAGTCTCAATACAAGAAAACCATTGAAATAAGAACTAAAGAGCTCCATTGGATAGGCTCATGGAACAGAGATTAGTCATGAGGCAAACAGACGAGCAGTATACTCTAGCAAGTAGCAAGTAGCAAGTAATTACTTTATCGGGAGTACCTTCACTTCTGAATTCTTCCTGCCAGCTTTTTGTTTTAAATTTCGCATTCTCAGGATGTAACTTCTTCGATTTTTGCGGGTGATCAAGAGTTTCACGAGCACCAGCTCTCCTTCCAGCTTTTTCACCAAGAACATCTGCATCTTAAAAGTAACTTCCATTAAAACTAAAATGTACTAAATAGAGATTGTTCCTCAATATAAATGAATCAGACAAAAAATGGAGTTTAAGCCACAAATTCAAGTGTGTTTAAGACTTCACAACATAAAAGGCAGTGCAAGGTTCCCGAAGAGAGTGCAAAATTTATATTCAACCAGGGTTTTGTTTTTCAAAAGAAATATCCAATTGCACTCGACAGTGCTACAATGTATGATCATAAACCAGTTAAGTATCCTAACTAAATGGAACTAGAAAATTAGTAAGCATTACTTGATTGTAACGTTGTGGTTTATTCCGTAATAAAACCAGTTCAGTATCCTAACCTTCCTTAAGTTGATGGAAATGGTGACGAGCCTGATTACCACGGAAGTATTTTTGAATACCAATTATTCCTTGCAGAACTTGCTTTCTCTTATCCTCCAATGAAGCAATCTGTGAACAACCAGACTCAACAGCATGAGGAAAACCATCAGACGAAATAAACTTAAATAAACCAGAAAGAGATGTATTAAGTCATTGCTATAAAACTCTTTGGAAAAAAAAAGAGGCAAATACAGGCTTTCATAAACCAGAAGTCAACAAGAGAAAACTTATCATGAGCTAAGTGGATAGAAATGAAGAGAAAAACTGAAAACTATTACAGGAGCTTACCTGCCCTGTTCGAAGATACACTTTTGTATAGCCAATTTGATACATTTCAGGAAGGACATTGAATTGTTTTAGAACAGCAATGGATAGACTTAATGGATCCTGAGGTACGCCAGCCCCCAAAAGTAGAAAACCGTACCTAAAATGAACAGACACAAGAAAGATAACTCAGCAGTTGTGAAAACCAAAAACAATTAAAAAGCATAAACTAGGGTTCACTTTATACAAACCTTCCTGCAAACTCTTGATGTGTCATTCTAGTAGGATATCCAGATCGTGTTATCCTGACAACCTCCAAAATTCCACAACACCTAAGCTGTTGTAAAACAAGGTCTACTTCGTACACACCAGGAAGCCGCTTACTGTTTGGCTTTATGCAGCGAATGAAGTGAGGTCTGCTGCCCTCCAAATGGTGCATTAGTTTAAATAATTGACCCTACAAGAATGCATGATAATTTTTAAATGTTGAAAAACTCAATCGGCTATGCCTCAGAATACTGTTAAACAATTTCAAAGAAAATTTGAAAATTAAAGGTGAATAAATAAGATCATCCAAAATCATCTCGTAAGTCACATCTTAATCAGATTAAATTCATAATTTTGGCATCTGATCTAGACATACAAGAGCTACTCATATATCCAGCTCAAAGTTGTGCAAGCATGTGTACCTTGAACCTAATACCAGTGCTTGGTTTTGGAGGATCCAATGAATTTATCTGGCATGAAGTATTTTCAGGTTTCTGGAACTGCTTAACCACTTTGGAGGCAAACAACTGCAGAAGTTGGCAACTGCATGATGATAGGAGTTGGATGGAAACTGAGGGCAAAGGATCTCTGTTCTTTTCGAGGAAGCCACTTGTGTCATATAGAACCTAAAAAAAACTCAAAATGTTAATGAAATTATAACACATCATGAAAATCATAACCATTTGTATAAATGTAAAGGTCCTCAAACTTGCATAAATCTATACAGGCCTCTGAAAACATTGAGTTTTTCTGTAGCTAGCATGCTATACTATTTCTACCCCACTGTGGGATGATGAAAAGAGATATCTGCACCAATGAATTCAAAAACATTGTCAAGGTGCCCCTGAGGCACATCTTGAGGCAGTGCAGCAGAGAAATGCAGGCGGTTTTTTTTTCCTAAGCTCTAAGGCCAAACGTGACAATACCAAAATGAGTAGAATAATTCATTAAGTTGGCTTGTATGTATCTAATAGTAAAAGTTAAGTCATCATAAAACCAAAGTTTGTGAACATGCTCAAGCAAAAACTAACCTCTCCAGCATGATGACGAATACTGAAAGCTCTGCCTCTTTCTGCTTTAAAGCAAGAATTAGCATTCAAGTGTTGCTTAAATTTCTCAGCAAGAGTCAAATCATTTGCTTTGGAGAAGTTTGACTCCACGTCCAACAAAGATAGTAGCCCTAAAGGTTTCTGCACACAACACATAAAAGAGTGGCATTAACTATAAAGGCAAATACTTTGGTAATTTGATGAGAAACAAATAAAGAGAGAAGAGAAGATAAATAGCACCAAATTCAGACAAATTACTTTTATAGCTATCATGCAATGTAAAATTCTTCTATGATATAGTAAAGCATTTAAATTAAGGTAAACTAAATTTGCAAAGAACGCCCAAACTCTAATTGTCACAAATTTTACAAGTAGAAGTGTACTACAGTGGAGAAGAATCTAATTAACTCCTGATTGAAAATTTGCAAGTCAATGATGTAGAAGGCTTTAATCAATGAAATACCTTCTCAAAGAGATTCAAGCACTCTTGGTTGTCTTCAAAATCCACTTTAGTCCAATCAATCCCCTCCAATTCATACTCCTGCAGTAGAAGGAATAAACAGTCACATTACAATTCATGCGTTTAATCATAACATCTAGTTGGACAAGATTTAATGAAGATTCTTTATAAGCTGCTTTGACACCAAGCGATCCTAAAGCTACATTACATTTGAGATGCTCACCTCCTGCTCAAGCTTAAATAAATGCCGGTTGAAATGTTGTTGCAGCCTCTCATTTGCATAATTAATGCACATTTGTTCATAGCTGTTCTTCTGGAAAAAAAAAAAAAAGGCATTATGATCATTACTGAATATACAAATCTTATCAAAAATATCACCAAAAATGAAATAAATGTCTATACCTGAAATGACTCAAACCCGTAAATATCAAGTATACTGATGGATCTCCCAGAAGGGCATTTTCCCACTGCAAGTGACTTGTTAATTTGTTCTACAAGCCAGTCAAACAAGCTCGCATAGATAAATTTTGCCCATGCATCCCTTGCATCAATTGCCTGAATAAATAGAGAGGGAAAAAAAACCTTCAACTTACGTTAAAAAAGTGCATTTAAAAGATGTCAGCCAGGACTCGAGGATGAAGAGATAAATTGTTGCACAACTTAACAAACCTGTTGCAATGTCAATCTTTTGTCAATACTAGCATTGGAACCATGGATTTCATGGATGGATAAAGCTAGCATCAGATCCTGGGAACTACAACCCATCAGCATGGCAGCATTGGTTATAGCTGCCAAAGGGAAATATGAAAAGAAGTTACTTATATGTAGACAACCATTCACATCCTCAAGTGTAAGTTTGAAAATAATATATGTTTGACTTCACAGAACAAACACACACTAAGACAGAAGATAGTTATTTCAAGGAACGACAAATGGACCTTAACAACAAAACTTCTGACAACAATGGGAAAGACGCAATTTTGAAGGTCTGTTTAAATAAAGAAGTTAAAATGCAGTGCTTTCAAATCCCATTATCTGTAAACTGTAGTTTGGATAACCACATTTAGATTGACTGAAGGAAGCTACCATCAAATCAAACCATAAACTCAAAGCCCCATGGCTTAATACTTCCATTGACACATCAAACCTATTACTTCCACATATATGTGCCCAACATTCTAGCACTATTTGACAATATCACTATGCAGTAAATAGACCTCAAAATGTCATATAATGATCCAGTTTAATACCAAAGTAAAAAACCTTGGTTGTTACAACTTTCACCAAAAATTCAAGGTTGGCAATGCGACTGCCTTAGAACCAGCATCAGGTGCAAAATACCCATGGAAAGATCACCAAGGGAATCACATATATCTTACCTTCATCAGCCAACACTTCCACATGATTTTCATTCTCAGTTGCTTGAAATGATATGTTTCCCAGCCATAATACTGCAGCCAGCATTGAAAAAACATGTTCTTGATCTTTCTTAGAAACTCGAACAATGTCTAGTGCTTCCTGGGAAAATGCAAAAACAATAAAATGAGGGCAAAAGTGATGAGGTACATTGACTGAATCAATGGTAATAGTAACAACTATCACTTTAGTTACCATGAGCATATGAAACTTCTCTGCATCATCTACACCATCAATTGCCAAGCAATTACTCTGATTAAGATACTTGTACTCACTAGCCCTTTTAAGTTTTAGCTTCTCTGCAACCAAAAACATAGAATGATTCCCAGTAAATGTGAATCAAACTGACATGTATGGAAAAAGTTCACAGTAGAATAGACAGCATACTGTTTAAGGTTCTAATCTATTAGAAAACAAAAATGGAAATGGTTGTCATAAAACTTGTATAGTATGTGACCCCTTTTGAAAGGTTTCCATGCCAGCTTTTGAATCACAAGCGAGGGCCATTATCAATCACTGACCACTGCTAAACTACTGTATAAACCAAGTTCTAAAAAACAATCAAGGAGACTGGAACAAGTCAACTCAATACTTCTAATATGTGGCTCAATTGCCTGAGGGCGAGGGGGCAAATTTACTTGTACCAAAAGTAAGCTCTACTGGTTCAGGTCTAGCTAATTTGTTAAATCACATAAAACTTTCAACCCAGGGGACATATTGACTTGTCCCAAAAATGAAATAATGTCTATTGGTTCAGGTCTAGCTAATTTGTCTAATCACATATAACTTCTGTAGTCTAACTTCCTGTAACATTTGATGAGGAAAATTAGTGATTCCTGTAATATAACTTCCAAAACATTAGGTTACATGCCAACAACTACACAGAAAGTTTTTTTTTTTTTTTTTTTTTGTTTCTTTCTTATAAAAAGAATTGAACCTAAGATCTACTCTTCGCTTGATCTCACTTCATGTACTTATGCTAAGGCAACAAAATTACCAGCAATATAGAGACTCCCAAACTTATGATGTGACAATTTCCTAATCACAAGAAGTCTAAGGATCCAATGAAAAGCACATGAATTTAGAAAAAGGTTTCAGAGGTTTGGCTGAGGTCTGCTATTTTGCCACAACGCACCCCATATGGTGAAAAACACTAGAAGAATTGATGATTAGAAAATAACTTCCCTACCTTTAAGCATTGCTGGAGCGCCAGCACAGAGTTGATAAAAGATATGGTACGACCTCTCACCATCTTCCAATCGAGCGACTCTTGACTGCTCAAGGAGACATTATAATTTCAGATAAGGCACATTGAGATGACTTAAGTTCATATGGAGCAACTAATTACCTTATCCAAAAAAACTGTTCACAATCATTAAAGGCGCATTGGTGTTGACATGTACATGCGTTGGTAAAAACAAGTCAGTTACTATGATTGAATTGATAGTCACGTAATAGTATACAGAAACAAGCAATTTATTCAATTTTAAACAGCTTACATGTTTCCGATTTCGGCACCACATATTTTTCCCAGTGTGCTAAATGAATTTCAATCAACTTCCCCTGCCAGCAAATTAGAAATAATGTTACCGAAACTGCATATCCTTCAGACCTCATTTATGAAATGGGAGAAAGAGACCAGCTACCATTGAGAAATAAATGGACCAACTCCAAACAATAAGTTCAATAACAAGAAAAACGTAGGGACCACTGCCTGGAAACAGGAAAGAAAGAAAAGGAACTCACAAATCGGCTAGCATTGTCATTTCTGGATGTTTTTGCATTTCCAAACGCCTCACAGTATACAGCTGGTCTGAAGGATTGCAATGCTCTATGCCACAACTGCCACCACCAAGAGCAGCCAAGTATTGCATTGCAATTTTTGCTGTCTCAGTTTTCCCCGCTCCACTTCCCCACTGTAAGAGAAAATTTAATGACTCTTTACTTAAGACTACGTTGTGATTTTAATTGAACTATAATAATGATCTTTATGATCTCATACAGGATAACACTGTACACCAAACCATAACCCACAAACAAGCTTCTATTAAAAGAAAAAGTAGAACTGAAAAGACTCTAACCTTATGATTATGGACTGATTTACATCATCTGCAAAATATTACAGCCAGGAAAAGGGTAAACACCAGTTACAGACACAAGTTAAACAATGCCACCAGAGAAGGAAACTTTCAACACAATGGAAAATATATAAATAAAATTTGTCATGCACCTCTTATCATCTCATTGTAAGCACTATCTGCTACGGCATAAACATGATGGTTTGTCTGCTAGTTTCTGCCTGTAAGCTGTGACAAAATCATCTCCATAAATTTGGACATCTTTGAAAGGATTGATTGCAATCAAAACTGGCCCTGCTTTGCTCTACAGAAAGAAAACACAAGAACTGTAAAGGAGAGACATAAATCTGACTGGAAAGCACAAGCAACAAGGAAAATGTGATACTTACATAAATCACGTCCTGAGAATATCTACTTTGAAGATTGTAAAGAACGGAAGGCTCATTCAAATAACTAAGGCTGCATAAGATCATCCCACGCCTTCCAGAACATCTGGGTTTGCAGGTAAGAGCTCAACTCTGCACACCTTGATTACCTACAGTAACAGAACAAGAGCATACACAACAGTTGTAAAATAAAAAATAAAAAAGTGCCAACAGTTTTACAAGAAGCTTATAAAAGTCAATACAAGATTTGGGAGTTGAGGCCAAAAACTGATGAACTTACATTTCCATCAGAAAGTGAAACAATTGCCTCATCCCCTGAAGTTGACTGTATTGTTCCTAACTCCCACAGCCCACTGCGTAGCCGACACCAAACATGAAGTTTCTGAAACAAATACCTGCAACATAAATTCATGTGTCGCAAATAAAATTCCTAAGTTTAAAGAACAAACTTACAAAACTTCCCACAGATCATCTCATGCAAAAATTATATTTTCTTAGGACGAATAAATTGATATGCAGATTTAAAGCGTCAAATGGATCATACAGTTGGTGGGGAACCTTAGACCTCCGATATTAGATTTTCATCATAACTAAAATTCAAATTCTCGTGAATCATCGCAATCAAATAAGACAAAACCAAATAGCTTCAAGACCCAAAACATATCTAAGAGTAAAGAAATATATCTAACACTGGAAAGTTCAGGTCAAGACCACAAAGGTAATATCTAAGAGTAAAGGAAACATAAAAACAAAACTAGATCAGTGAATGAACTGTCACCCTCCAAAATTACCTTATGATGAAATAACCAATGTTGTCCATCCCAATCCGACTTTCCAATCTTCTCTGGCCGAATTTGACACTCCTCCGGTGCTCCATCGTACGGAGACTCAACATTCTGATCTTTATCCATCCTCTTGACACCAAAATGACCTGCCTTGAACCCTGAATCTCTCTCTTTCCTCTTGTTCACACTAGACCAACACTCTGGCGACCCCTCTGCGTCTTCGACCCTTGAAGTTGTTGGGCAAAGACCGGCGCGCTGACGGCAGCCGGGCCTTGGAAGGGGCCGAGCTGGCAATGCCGGCGGCAATTCCTTCGGCTTCTCGCCCTCATCTCGTTCGCCGAAGCGAATCCAACATTTCCTCTAACGAGCTCCTCGCTATCACCGACGGAGACGCCGATACCATCATTTTCACAACAAAAAGCTAGGGATTCAGTCTTTGCAGACCCACCCTCTCCCCCAAATTCACCGAAATTCACACCTCAAATTCTCAATTCAACCTCTAAGGCTTGGACTCCGAGCCAATTCAAAACCAGCATTGCATTGAGAAAAACAAAAGACAAAGAACCCAAAAACCCTAAGATCGAAGTGTCCGAAAATCCCGGTCCAATCTTCAAAATCTATCATGAAACTGAAAGGTCAAAACCCAAAAACAACGGAAAGCGAAAGCTGAATTGGGATTTCGTACGGACGGCGAGCTTAAGGATATGAAATGCGCTCTCTTTTTTCTTGTTACGGGGAAAAGCAAACCGAGAAGGAAAAATAAACCAACTCCCAAAACTGGGTTTGCCTAAAATCGAGGGGTTTACGATTGGGGATTCTGATACTGAAAGCGTGAGTCACGAGGTTTTGGTAGAGATATGATGAAGAAGAAGAAGGAGGAGGAGGAGGAGTATAAATTGGAGGTTACGTTTGTTGAGGAAACAAACCTCTTTTCGAAAAAGAGAAGGTAGGGAGAGAGAGGAAGACGATGAATTGGAAAATAAAGAAGGAAACGAAAAGCTGTTCTTGTATGTTTTCTGAAACAGAAGAAGGCTCTTTCTGTTGAGTTTGTTTTTTCATTTCTCAGTTTTTCAAAAGCATAAATTGGGAACCACCTGGAGTTGGAGCGTGGGAAGCTATATAAAATATAAAATAATATATAAATAAATAAATAAAAATAAAACAATATATGAATATAATTATGATAATATATTTGTTGACATGTTGTTGCTTTAAAGCATTGTATTTCTTTTCTTTTTTTCCTTTTTTTCTCTTGCTTGAATTTAAAATTTTTTTCTGTTTTCAAAGAGCCGTTTGGATCCGATAAGGATAAAAAAAAATTATATTTAAAAAATGCAACTTTTGAAATAAATGGGGCCTACTAACCTATTTGGTGTGACGAGCTACAGTGATAGTTGTTAACTAACGGGGTTTTGGATTTGGACGGGGATTTTAAGGAAATTACAATAATAGCATCCTATATTTGAACTTGGTCAGTCTTTTTCGTTACTAAATTCTTTTGGATAGGATGTGGTCAATTTTCTATTTTCGCACGATTTGCTTATCACACCCAACAAACTTGAAAATGTCAATATTACCATTTATTTATTTAAATTTCTATCTTTTTATAAATACTTCCTTACTATGGTTGACCCTTTTTTTTCTATTTTTTCTATTTATTTAGAAGTTTCAAGGGAAAAAAATTAATAGGTATGTAGGTAAAATTAGAAATGTCTATAATTTTTTTTCTCTTTTTGAGTAACTGAGTAACTTCATCAAAAGAAAATACACAGTACTAAGGAGATAAGACATTTCTTAAAACGGTCTGTTATATATAAGTAAGCTCATTGTAAATCGAAGCATTATTTGGATTCTGGGTTAAATTACTTCTGTAACCTTTTAACCTTCTAGAGTGATTAGGGGTTTGGGAAATTTGGAAGAACCTTTTTTATACAATTTCTTTAGGGGGCTAACTATAATTTGAGGTGAAAGACATATCAGGATAAAGTAGTAGGTGAAAATACTATTTTGCAACATGTATAGGTGAATAACTCAAACCCCAAGTATAATATTAATACACTGCCATTTTTTTTTTAACTAAACTAATGTACTCCCAATTTCTTTTTGGGTAAAATAGACAATCACTTTTAATCACTAAAAATCATACTCAGCAAGGACTCACTAGTGTAGTGGTTTGGAGTATTACTCCCTTAGGCATCTATATAGTGTGTGTGAGATTAGTATGTTGTCGCCCCTCTCAATAGGAAAAAATCCTTTTTAAAAAATCATACTCAAATTAGGACTTTTTCAAATCTAATTGGACCACACTTCAGAAACTTTAGCAAAGAATTCAAAAATATAAACTAAAATAATGGTGGACCAGATAGCAAAACTTCATTCTGGTCCCTAACAATAATAAGCATAATGCATATCCTTTCCTTTAAGTATGAGCCATCAAAATACTCTTTCCATTTTCACAAAAAATAAAAAAGTACTCTTTGCATTAGACAAATGGACAAGATGAAAATTAATTTTGTACTTAATACCATTAGTTAACGTATATACTTGCTTAGAATATTTAGTAAATCACTTCCAAAGTAACCGAAGAAATCTTTCACTTAAATAAATACCGAAACAAGCAAAAGTTCATATTTTGGTTCACATATCAAAATCAGAGCTAATTTTTATTTTTTTAAGCTAAAGTAACGGAATAAATCTTTTAATTTAAGTAGTACCAAAAAAAGCAGAATATTCCATCTAATTCATAAGAGCACATAGCCGTTAATAATTTAATTTCTTTATCGTTCAACATTTATCATAAAAAAGTTTGTAACTCAAGTGGTTAAAAGTATTTACCAAGGTATCTGAAATTCTAAGTTTAATTTCCTTTTCGTTTTAGATATCATGCTTGTTGTTCCCTAAGCTTTTTAAATCGTTATTTGGAAAAAGAAAAAAAGCTATAACCATCGTAAAAATCCAAAGGACTCCTATCTAGTGAATTTAGATTCTGTATTTAAAGTTTTCACATGAAAGAACAAGATGAGTGATTATCCACAAAAGGGTAGACTGAGTAATTTGAAGGAAGCAAGTCCGACTTAAATGAATTCACAAGTTTAAATTAGAAGGAGGAGATGAACTAATCATACGGTCAACGATGGCCCGCGCTAATTAGGGCAGAAAAGGGCAAAAGGAAACTGATAAAAGTCAATAAATAAACAAGTTGCAACAACTGTCAGTGGCCAAACAAACAAACACCACCTTACCCCTCCGGGATTTTGGAACTTAATGCTCGTTGCTTTCCCTTTTTTAAATTGCCAAATCCTTTTTCCTATATCATGTTGCTACATCAATCTAATTTGTGACCCCATTTGGTGAATTCAGATAGTCATGCCTATTGAGAGTCTTGTATTAGGTTGAAGAGCGCTACAACTAATCTAACGTTCTAATATCCTTTTTTCAACCAATCATGAAGAACGAAGATTCGAATTTAAAGACATTTTTCAATATTGAAAAGAGAATTTCATTATATAAGAGTTAGTTGATAATTGATGCAATAACGTCCGGCAAAAACAAAAACATTTGAAACGAATTCTAAAAACTTTGGTGTTTGATGTATACATTTGTCCGAGAGTTTTCTTAACAAAAAATCTAAGACGTTTGATGTATACATTTTTATCCGCATGTTTATCTATCTTTATTTAAGGAATGAAGATACTGATAAACTTTTTCGAGTTCCCAATGATCATATATGTTAAATTTACGACTAGAAAACCGTAATCGTATAAGTTGACAGTCATAAGATTGTTGCCAAAGTTATGGGAAAACATATTCTAAACTATGTGATCACCATTCAATGAGAAAGAGAGAGAGAGAGTAGTGTTCACCCAAATTTTTACATGTTGATCGCATCAACTGCAAAGTTCCAAAATCAAGAAACATATAGTGTTATCTTTCACCTTAATTAGCTATTTCGTATTTGTTCTAATCATTGTTTGCACTGGCCTTACATGTATAGATCATGCTTGCCACAATCATGCAGATAAGTGGTTTTTGCAAAACTCAATTGATTATAGAAGACTCAAGACTCTGTCTTTCTCTTCAAATGAGGCAAAATAGTTATCTTGCTGGAAACACAACAAACGCCACCACGTCCACGTTCATTAATTTAAAATTTTATGCATGTTTCCTTTTATTGCCACAAGACTTACACGATACATGAATAATTATTTCAGACCCCCTACAAAAAAAGAAGAATAGTTTCGTATATATATATTATGAAAGTTATTGTATATACTTAAAAAGTTTTGGATATACATTCAAATAAAAATCAACATTGTAATAGTTTTGGATAGACATTAGACAACATGATAATAGGATATTTTCCTATATAGTCGGCAGGGCTCAATCTATCTCGTAATATGAATAAATAAATATTGAAATGTTCACACTATTTTTAATAATCTAATTAATCTTGACTAAATAAATAGATAGAGACACTATTTTTAATAAACAAGGAAATGTTCGCGATAATAAGGCTAAGCGATATTTGATTTCCATGAAATTTAACATGGATGATCTTTGAATGCGAACCTAAAAATTAAACGGTTATGGTTATAAATTTGTATTGCGGAGTAAGTCCAAATGAGTGGTTTATGTCTATTAACTTATTAATTGGTTAGCGCTTGAGCACTGGTAGTGTCGTATCAAAACATTTTCCTACACTTGAGTACTCTTTCTTTTGCACAGGCAATTCGGCATAACGGCATATGCATATCGACTTTTTATGGCGAATGGCATCTCTAATTTCCTCCGCAAAGCTGAAGACAGAGAGGAAAAAAGAGTAGTATACTATAGTAGTAGTGGTAGTTCCAGAAATCTCGAAATCCTAATTCGGTTTAGCATGAGCCTCATGATAGATTAAGCCATGATGCATGTAAAGTGGTAAGTTTGATTGACCTCTGGACCAACAACAACTCATACAAATTAATTATAATTAACAAAATCCCAAAGATAAAATAAAACCTGCCACTTGCTTAATTTGATGATAGTGTTTCCCAAAGGGAACCGATGGCATTGCTCCCAAAAGTTTGTCTGGGATATGATAATTAGCTTACCTAACAAATTTATATATTTCCCTTTTAGGAGCAACCCAAATAATTATTGCATGCACCAATTCCACCTATTTTATTGTTTTAATTTTATACTAACCCAATCCCCTTTTGTGCATGTCAAGCACCTAAAAGCTTTAAAGGCCCTTGAAAGTTGGTATTGACAATTAATTCAGCCTGTAAAAATAGTCTAAACTCACTATTTGGAATTTGAAAAGTTTAGGGCCATCATTTTCTTGAAAAATTAGCATCATTTCTCGATTTATGCTTGTCATCCTAGCGAGCGACCATTTTAATCTTCTATGTATCGTTCTAATTTTATTGGATATGCTAAAGGGACGTTAGGGCCATCATATGCTTGGGTGATGTTTGCAAATTGTAAGTGAGAAATTTGAGTGATTTTTTTTTTCTTTAATAAAAAAAGTCGAAGAGGAAGAAGAAAGGAAAAGAATGGAGTAGGCAAATACTTTTACATCAGAAGCATGTGTCAATGTTACTGGTGGCTGACCCTACCTTCTTTATGCTGTCGTGTCATATAGGATTGAGATGACACTTTAATCATTATTGGTGAAGGTAAAGTTTTTTCTGACAACAACTGTGGTGTCTGGTAAGATGGAATGTTGTTGTCTATTTGGTCTCAAAAGGGTTGCCAACTTGCCATACTTAATTCTTCACAGCAGCTTTATTTTCTTCTTCTGCCATCCTTCTTGAGTAGATTCTAAGGTAAAGGACATTGGTACAAAAACTCATACACCCATACTTAATCATTCAGCATTCTTTCACACATTAAATTCAGCAATTTTGTGTGTGAATTCAAACTCCTTTATCTCTCTAATTAAAAGTTCTTCTGCACCTGAGGTCGTAAGTTCGATTCCCTCCTCCCTTAATATCACTTGTGTAAGAAAGAAAAAAATTCCCCTACATGTATTTAATGAAAACAGAAAGAAAGACATATGAGAGTATAATTATGTTCAATGTGGATTAGATTAGGTTCATACTATTATGGCTGGTTGTTGCTGTTGCTGGTTTGCTGCTGTTTAGAGCCTCAGAGTTTTGTCTAAGTAGTTGGTTGTTTGTTGTGTTCTTGTTGACCATCTTGGGCTTGTCCTTTGGTTCTTAATTTGCTAAACTTGAATTTCAAAAAACAAGAAATAAAAATAAATAATATTGCTGCCCAGAACAAGGAGGAGAGTGTTCCAAGTAACAAATCCTGACCCTTGATTGCTAATAGCTTCTTGGGGCCATTAAGAATTTAGCAGTTAATTGCCAAAAACAAAACACCAAACCTGTCTAGCTGTGTAATATATCAGATTCAATAATTATGTCCACTAATTGACATATAATCTGACCTAGCAAATTGCCACTCACACTGAAGTATATATATATATATATATGCGTGCGTGTGTGCAGAGCCATATGTGGTGGGGAAGAAAACATGAATTAAAGACTGATACTAAGATTGCTTAGGACAACAAGCATGCCAGAAGAAAGTGCTTGTCATGTTGGGTTGTCACGTGTTGTGTTAGGTAGTTTTATTTCTGGCTTATTTCAACTAGTAGTTACTCTAAAACCCAAATTTTCAACTATTTGTAACATGTGTAACCAACTAGCCTTTGTTCTAGTGGTATTTGTCTCCAGTTAGTTGGAGGAGGTCTAAGGTTCGACTCACATAAATTTGTGATGAAAATATATATTTATAATGAATTCGATACCTAATTGTGGTTTGTTGTGGATGTACTGACCCATTATAAAAGTATCTTATAAATATTCTTATCGTTTGAAAAAAAAAACATGGGTACACATATTCTTTTTCTTTTTTGGGAACTACAAGTCATGCTTTTCCACCACAATGGACAGCACTTGTAGATGTAGACATCTATACATAATCTCACAGAATCGTAATGGTGCTATAAAAAAAAAAAAAAAAATGTCATCTGGTTTATGAGGAAAATGGGCCTGGGCCAAGTTCAAGCAAATGCTGATGGGTGACTAAAATGGGTATGGACATCCATGCATAAACTCCTGCAATCTGATCCCATAGCTCCTTTAAACCATAACAAAATAAAGGAAAATAAAGACCTACATGCAAAAAAACATAGTAGTATCGCCGCACGGCTATACTATTTAAATACATATATTTAAAAGGTCTAGCC
>BPUM01000160.1:0-385791 GCA_020521455.1 Prunus kanzakura
GTATTAGCTGTCACACGTGTGCATCCTCCAATTATGGATTGCACTACCAACCCGACAAATCCATCCATGACCCCTGTAATGTATGATCTCTTCTCTTGTCTTTGTTTTCATTCGATTTGTTGTTGTTTTGTTCCTTCTTTTTTAATTTTGTTTGTCCCAAGTAATTACGATGCTACTTATTTAACATATTAATGAAATAAAGCATTGATCTCTAGATGTTGATGATAATCATCATAGGACCGACATGTCATTTCCATTCGCATTTTTAGCTATTTTATTCAAATTCATGTGGATGTTGAATCTCTATACACGCCCTATAACTTTATTAAAATCTAAGTTAAAAAAACTTTTTTTAAAATTCAACTGGTTATTATGATTAAAGGTTTCTCTTAGTTGTATGCGATTAACTAACTCCTATTAGTTTAATTATATTTCTCTGTCTAGTGTTGGAAGAAATTTTAAGTTCGAATCCCTCATTTCTCATATCACATAACTCACAACCCACCCCGCATAGTACTCATCTTTTGTATTGCTCTCCCTCAACTCCGTTTTTACAAAAATATTGAACAAGATTTCTGTCAAAAGTACACTTTAATCAGATTCAGATTGTTGCATGCCCCTTTATTTATACTTTCTAAAATACTCTCCCAAAGAGTACAATGTAAGCAAGCATATTGGGTGGAAAAAGTAGAATTTGTAGAAGGATATTGAGGCATGAGGTGCAAGAATTGTTCTTTAAGTTAACCTACGAAAATTGCAAGGAACAAAGCTCCAGCAAGATACACGTGTGCATGTGGGATCACATGCATTGCTACTCAAAAATCCAGCTATAATACCACAATGATAGGGTGGGGTGATCATTGCACGTGTGGTAGTGTTGGATTTTAAGAATTTGGATGTTGGAGTTATGTTATTCAAGTCTTTATGTAACACATAATCATAGTACTCCCCAAAAAAAGGGCAGTCATCATGTTGAATTATTATTGGCATTTTGAAAAAGTTATTCTGCACTTATTTGTTATAAAAATATATATAAAAGAGAAATTATAGTTTTCAGAGTGTAGATGAACTTTTTAGAATGCAAATAACAGCTCTTAAAAGAAAATCGTTGAATTTTTGGCTTCAAAGTCTTATATTCAAAATTTTGTATAATCTCTTTCGTTCAAGTACATACCAATGATCATGTTGCCTATATATACATATTAAGGGATGAAATAGTAAAAGCATAATATTTTCAATTAAATAATAAACAATAAAAATCTTACAAATTAAAACAACCAATGTACGTGACTAGGGTTTAGCCCAATCAAAAAGAGCCTTAACTTACAAATCCAATGACACCTTGGTATAAGGTGTGTGAGAAGGACCCAGATCCTCTGCTTTGATTTTCTCTGCCATGATCTGCTTTACTTTTGGTCTTCATATACATCATTAAAATTTAATCTAAGGGATATAAATTGGACACATCGACTGTAAAATAAAAATCTAATTTACTCCTAATTAAAAATGATTAAAAAACCATAACTTGACTAACACCTAAACTTAATGTCCCTGGATTTTTTTTTTTTCCTTCTTCTTGCTCTGCACGTTTGCATCGCTCATCAATCTTTTCTTTCTCCAATATGAGAACACAAAAACATTCTTACCAAGAAGAGTATGAACATAACAAGAATCCTATGACACATCGAATAAATAAGAAACTAGCTCCAAGGGCATAGGAAATTAAATCATTAAGTTTACCCAAATAATTGAAAACCTAGAGTGAGAAAGAACATAAGTCATGTAAAGAAAATCTAGAAGTAAACTCTAAGTTTTCAAAGAAAAAACAGGGAATTTATGCCCACAAATGATGAAGAGAGACAATTTCAATTTTTGTTTGCCAGATTTTGTTATCGCATTTTGTTCCTCATTCAAATGCCATGTTTGGCTGTTGAGAAATTCCGTAAGAGAAACTAAAGTTTGGAATTTGAATATCATCTGGTTTGGGGTTGTGATTTCTCAGCAATGAAATGGAGCATGTGCTTCCAATAATTGTACATTTGAGAGAAGTTAATTGCATTGGGTACAGTCATCATATCCCACATCACCTAATTTGCTGAATTATTTAGCATTTGCCAGTTGTGTAATTTGGAACAATGTTTTGAAAGACGAGGCGTTGATGTGAGACGTTTTAGTCATGCTATGCAAGGTGTAAGCCTTGAAGCAGTGAGGCGTATGCCTTTTGAACATTAATTAATTAATTAATTATAAAATTTATAAATAATACAATATAATTAAATTGTAGAACTAATTCTTATTAAATCATAACAATTTTTCTATATATAGGTCTATGTGTAGAAATTATTGTTGTACTTTACCCAAAAAAAAAAGAAAAGAAAAGATATATATATATATATAAAGGTCCATGTGTTAATATATTAACAAAAAAGGTAATTCTTATTGAGTACACAGCGGCCTGCTCCAACTAAAGGCAAGAAATTGAAGTAGAATCTCTAATTGATATATAGAATAGATAGCGTGTATTAACTTAATATATTAATTTATAATATATATTAATTAATTAAAAAAAACGCAATAAAAAAAATTAAACATGCGTTTCATTTAAACCCTAAAAGAATTCACACGAACTCTTCTTCTTCCTCGCGCCGCTTGGAGAATACACAGGGTTTAGGGTTGCAGCACCTCATCTGCCTGGCCACGCCTTGCAGAGCCTTCTCACGCCTTCCCACGCCTCACTGCTCTAAACGCGCAACTTGCGAAACAGCCGACCACCTCAGACGATTTCCTGCCGCCTCGCTACGACGCGCGCGAAGGTATGCCTTTGAAAACACTGATTTGGAATGAATTGATGCGAGTTATGCAAGTTAAAGTTAAAAAGGTATTAGTTTGCTCCTGTTGTTTCTGAGTTTGCAAGACACCCCAAGCTATTTTTTTTCCTTTCAATAATATGTATATGTGTTTAACTTCCACCGATTCCACTTTCTGTAGAAGAAGAGAGATGAGCAATAAGATTTTGGGGGTGGGGGCAGACGTGTAGAGAAGGAAGAAGGAAAAAAAAAAAAAAAAACTTCCAGAGACGTTAAGTTAGGGTTTCTTAATAATTTTTAATTAAGAGTAAATTGGGTTTTTATTTTACAGTTAGATGTGTCCAATTTATAGTCCTTAACTTCAATTTTAATGAGGTGACATGCGAAGAACTAAAGTAAGAGAAAATCTGAGCAGAGAATCCGGATCAGTGTGAGAAACCCCTCTCTTCTTTTAGATTAGATTATCATTTGTATTTAAAAAAAAAACCAACGTACAGTTACTCGATATTTATCTTAATTTGTTTTCTCTGAATTTATAAAAACCATAAAAGTCCATTTTAGAATAATAAATTATAAAAATCAGTTTTTAAAATACTAAAATCAAGTTTTTAAAATGAAATAATTTAAAAAAGAGAGAATGCTGAATCTGGACCTAGATCCATTATAAATGGGCCCAAACCTCCACTTAAAGCCCAAACTAAATACTAGCCTCTATGAAAGCTTAAACCCCCAAAACCCACGGCTTCTCAGACTTCTCTGCCTCTCTCTCAACTGTCGCCGTATTTCTTCGCCGTCTTTCTTATTCTTTCACCTTCGAAAGGTTAGGGTTTCTTTCTCCCTCTCTGTTGCATTTGTTTGGTTTCTTAGCTGAGACAAGGAAAATTCGTTAACTTTAGAATTTAGGATTTCTGAATTGGTTGCGTATTTGAAATGAGATTGTATATCCCATTAAAGCTAAAATTTTTGTGGAAGTAATTATATGAATACCCAAAATTTATAGGGATTGGTTGCTTAAATATTTGGGTTTTGGAACTCGTAGGGGCTCAGAAGTCAGAAAAATGGGGGTACCTTCAAAGCAGAAGAGAAAGGCTCATGACAGTGACAGTGACAGTGAGTTTGAGGATGATTACGATGTAAACAGTGATGAGCTAATGGTTAGTTTGTATCTATATTCTGTTATTGGGTTTTGGTAATCATTTTGGGTGGTTGTGTTGTTAATTGATGATTGTTATGTAGATGGAGCAGGAAGAGGATGACTTTGATGATGATCAGGAGGAGAAAGAAGAATCAGAAGATGAAGAGGATGAGGATGAAGAAGAATCAGAAGATGAAGAAGAAGAAGAGGGGGAGGGGGAAGAGGAAAATGGTGATGGGCAAGATGATAATAAGGATGCTGAGATAGAAGAACTTGAGAAAGAATACATGAGTCTTCATGATCAGGAGCAGTAAGAGACTTCTGTTGACAAGCATTTTATTTTTGTTTTTACTTTTTAAGTTTGTTATGCTTAATTCGAATTAAGACATGCTATATTGGTATGTGTGAGTATATGCTACTGTTAATTACATTGATGTTCTGTCTCAAATTTCAAACCATTGTAACGCTATAATATTGCATAAAGTGGCATTTTCATGCAGCACCTAAATAATATGAAAGTTGGGTGAATATCAGGTTTGAGGAAATTTAGTATTATGCTGAAGAAGTCACTAAATAAATTACATAGTTTGTGACCGTATCTATAGAAATTGAATACTGGTGCTATGTTCATCTTAGCTCTAGGCTAAGTTTCAGTAATTATTTAATTTTGTTATTGTAAAAGGACAAACCAACAGGAACATGCATTCATAAGCAAATCCTAGTGAAAAATGGTATTTAGTCCTGTATCAGGGTTATTCAGTTGTATGTGTATGCAATTTGTCTGTTCTTGATAAACAACAGAAGAACATACATACTTCAGCTAACATATGAAGTTAATTTTGTCCTTCGTTTTTTTTTTCTTTCCATGCAGAGATATTTTAAAGAATCTAAAGCGTCACAAGGATGAAGATCTTCTTAAAGGTCAAGCAGTGAAGAACCAAAAGGTGTGTTTGCAAATAATGTCTCTTATAATTTCCACAAAATATGTTTTATTCGTCAATGTGAAATTATTGTTCCTTATTTAATGCTTCTTTTTATGTGTCACCTTAAAGTTGACAAAAGGATTTATATAGCGAAGTATAATCTGATTGTTCTTCATTCTTACCCTTGTTTCTATGCTATTTTATTTTTTACTTTTGTCGGAAGGCTCTTTGGGACAAGACTCTTGAGTTCCGATTCTTGCTTCAGAAAGCATTCTCAAGTTCAAATAGATTACCACAGGTCTGTTTCAGCAGTTTTCCTTTTCCCATTTTCCTAGCTTTTTGTCATGTTAAATATTATGTTCATACTTGAGAGGTTATCTGCAGGAGCCAGTTAGGTCTTTATTTTGTGATTCACATGAGGGTGTCAAAGCAGCATATTCGGATCTATTTAACTCATCAAAGAGAACTTTGGATTCTCTAGTGGAACTAGAAGAGGTATGACCGTTATACAAAATTATAATGTCTACTTGGTGGTTACCTTCGTAGCTTGTAGTAATATGTTAAGTAACTTATACATTATTATGGTTTTGCTAATTTTGCCATCTGTGTATACTAACATTTATCAACATCATGTTACTTTTCTTGTTACAGGCTTTACTTGAAAAGAACCCATCCATTGTTCAAGCAACAGATAGTATGTATAAACTACATTCATCATACTTTTGTATTTATTTTGTAATGCAAATTGGCCCTCTACATTGGTGTGGATAAACTACCATTTTCTGTTAACAATTGCCAATATGCGAAAGGTTTTGCTATGCTTGGTGTATTCTGTTTTCTGCGGTTGAAGTTTTTAATAGCCATTTTGTGCCTCGTACTAAAGAGTGTTTAACTTATAAACCTACAATTAGCTAAGATAGAGTTAGATATGATCAAATCGAACTTTAAGCAAATGCTTCAAGTTTCCTCCCTTTTATATGATTGTGGTGTTCCCCAAATTTGAGAACTTCCCTTGCAATAATTATTCACTATAATTAGTCAGATTATGTTGGTACTAAGCTAGTTACTACTAAGGGTGTCAATTGAGAGGAATGCTATAACCCACAATACAATTAATAGTTTAACGGATAGCTATAGGCCACGATCAAAGTATACTACCAGTCATCTACGTACAGGTGGAATAGCTCATTGTGGAGAAATCTAATACAATTGTTCTGCTGGGAGTGCTTATTCAACTTAATTGATTGCAGTGGGGGAAAGACATAGAAATGATAGGGAACCGTAGCCTAGTGGTTGGAGTGGGCTCAGCCATTTCCCAAGCTCAGTCCTTTCCCAAGCTCAGTCCAAAATGCAAAGCATTGAGCTTGAGCTTGAACCAGCTCAATTTTCAAATCTAAATCTTTGCCCTTCAGCTTTGGGTCAGCTGAACTGGAGTGACGTTTGCGCTGAGTTCTGATCGAGTTCGAGTCAGCCTAGTAGCTAATGGTTTTAGAGCCTATTAGGTGTGAAATTCAGAGTGGTCCTGTTGGTATGAAAAAATAGTTGTCTCTAACAAAATTTAGACACTTTTTGAATTTGATTATAGCCTTCAAGGTAACATCACTTTAGTCCGATTAAGCCAAACAAATCTGGCTTTTGGTCTATTTTCACTTTCATCTTCATACTGCATGTGTACATTTATTGCTTGTCCTAATATGTTTCCTGTTCTTAAGGTAAATCTGCTCGGTCAAAGCATTCAGAATCATCTAATAACATTGATGCTGATGGTGATGAGGATTGGTCACGGATTTCTCAGTTGCTTTCAAGGTACTCGGATCATATTCTAGATAATTTGAGAAGAAGGATCATACTCTGCATATGCTCTTGTTTTATTGAAATCGATCTGAACTTGTGTAAAACTGAATATATTAAATTTTGAGTTCATGCAATACCTGGCTGATCCATTTAGAGCAGCAAAAAGAAACTTGAAATTCTTATCCCTGTTTTCTTTTGGAATTTCTATTAAATGGTAGATTCAAATATCTTAGTATTTTTTTCTCTAACTCAATCCTATGGTGTATATAATTTTTATATTTTTTTATTAGGTAGTTGACAATTAATACCTCATTAACTGTTACAGATGAGATGTACCAAACAATAGTATTTAAAGTTGGTTGATATTTTGAATTCAACTTATGGAAGTGGAGTATATTAGTATGTTTGCGAAAGGGGCTGGCAAAGGACCATGAAATGCATTTATCTTCCTTAAAAATTCTATGGCGACATATGTATACACTGAGATGTAATTATACTTGTGTGAAATTCTACTATCAAAAATCTTATACTAGCAGTCATGGTGCGACTAGTTCCCTTGCATGTTTTGTGGCATTTTGTTCTACTATGTTCAACATTTCATTATTGTGTGCATTAGAAGATTTTAATGCAATTCATTCTATAGGGGTAACTTTGTCTAACTAAGACCTTTGATGTTGTATCTTGTAGCATAGCTACTTTTAGAAACAAATCAATAGACAAATGGCAGAGGAAGACACAGGTGACCACAGGTGCTGCTGCTATTAAAAGCAAGCTGCATGCTTTTAATCAGGTTTGGCCCTATGATCGAACTTTGTAATCGACCTATGAGTAGACTTATAGCCATGCTTCGCCAGATATTCAATAGGAATGAATTTTCCTTTCCAATTGCAGAATATCAGTGAACAAGTTGCTTCTTATATGAGAGATCCAAGCAGAATGGTTAAGCAGATGCAGATGAGGCGATCGGCAGTTGGTGTATTTGGCACTGTAAGATATTAAAACTTCCCTCTAAATTGAGTTCCCAAGGTTGCATGGGCATGCTCAGACAGAATTGTGCTTCATTTATAACATCATAACAAGATAGGTTTTTCTTAATTTTGTACATCTAGTAATTAATACCTGACATATGGATGGGCAGGTTCCTGAGGGGGAGAATACTCCAAAGGGAGAGGTAATCCTACTCTTCTGAATATAATTGGCTTCACTAATGCTATGCTAATTTGAGGACCCATCTGTAGATTACATCGCAATTTAATGTCCCATGGATTTTAAATTTTTCCCATGTCGCAAATGAGGTACACATCTATTGTGTTGGATGGGTGCCAGTTTATAAATTGTTTGAACAATTTTTGGGTTGTTTGGGGTGTTTTCTTCAATTTTCTTCACATGGCCCCAGTTCTACTTCATGAGTTTGTTCCTTTGACTGCTATATACGAATGAACCATGCCATCTGTGTGTGTGAGGGCTGTTAGTTTTTTTAGTACTCATCATGCGTCATTTGCCTTAATTGTATCTTTTAATTAATATTTTGCTTCGTTTGCCACTTTGATGTGCTTGTGAGGTTTGCATTAATTTCCTCCTTGATTTGTCATGAAAGTTATGTTTCTATTTGCACAAATTGATTAATTTTATTCCTTTACTCTGTTAGGAGACACAATGTGATGCTGGTGCACAAGCTGATGGCGACCCAGAACTTTTAGACGACTCCGAGTTTTACCAGCAATTACTGAAAGAATTTTTTGAGACAATTGACCCAGCATCATCTGGTAAAGCTATTGGGGCATCCTATACTTCATACATGAATCTTTTAAATGTGCGCTTATATGGTTATACCCAATCTTTAAGAGTTCCTGTAGTTTAAAACAACAAATGCAATCAAATTGCATTGAAAAATTCGTGCATTTTCAATTGTTTAATATTGTATCTCCCCAAGTGGTCAAAGTCAATAAGGTCACTGCATTTTTTCTGTTATGGTGGGTTTGGAACTTAGTCGATCCTCAACTCTATTATTCAAGTTGCTAGAACGTTGAAAATGGAGCGGTCTGGCATAGTTGTTTCCTGTTATTGCCAGCATATTATTTAATGATTCTGATTTTCCACTATTTGGTTATCCACAGAGACGGCCTTTTATTCTCTGAAAAAGTTGCATACTAAGAAGAGGAAGATTGTGGACAGACGAGCCTCTAAGAGTCGCAAGATAAGGTATCAGTATAGGTTAATTCTTTGCTTCCCTATGTGGACCTGCTAAGATTTGTTTTGGAAATTAATAAATATGGTTTTGCAGGTATAATGTTCACGAGAAGATAGTAAATTTCATGGCTCCGGAGCCTATGACCCTTCCAACTATGGTTCCAGACCTCAATAATTTGTTTGGGTTGAAGAACCAGAAACGAGCTTCTGTAGTATAGTGTATAGGCCTTTGGATCCAGGCTCTGAAATTTTGTTCGTTATTTAAATGATTTGAGTATGTTGTCCTGATATTTCTGTAATCCATTCCATACCAATTTTTTGCAATGTGAGCCTCGTCTTCTGAACGCATAGCTTTGTTGTAAATCACAGTGAAGATCTGAATTGGACAGTTGCCAATTATTGGTTCAATAGAAGATGTATTTGATGCTATGAAACGAATACATTGGATGTATATATATATAAAGGGAGAAAGCCACTCTGTCGGGCAATTAACCAGCTGTTGAGTTGAGATGTACAAATAATTCAGCCACGGCTTTCTGACTGTTGCTTCTGTCTGCGTGAGAGAGAGAGCGTGAGGTTGCAAGCTGCGGTGATGAGCACTTTCCAGCCATGGAGGCAGCTGCTGCAGTTATTACTGCCTGTGGGGGCTGCAATTGAGCGATCATCCTGTTGCTCTTCTTCATTGTCTGAAAAACATACAAAAATAACATAAAATCCCAATTTAAATTATTTTTCAAATGAAATATGGATCATCAAATGCGTCAATAATTTATTAGGGGTCTTTTTATTTTTATTCTTATAATTTAGTTTGTTTTGGAAATAATTGTAGTAAAATCATCAAATGCGTCAATAAACAACACACCTCCTATATCTTCATCATTGAACAAGTATTCTGCGCAGGGAATCTCACATGGATCATTAGGATAAACGGTACTCATCATATTATGACTCTCTTGTTCCACGTGCACAAACTGGATCCCCAACTCCTTTACCTGAAAGCAATGTGCCATACGTACTGAAACCACCACTTGATCGCCACCTTCTAAGTGCTCATCCTTAAACTTCCAGTTGCTTAACCATGTAATGTGTTGTCCATTTGGAACACCAAAGTGTTCTGGTAAAGAGTACCAATTCAGACCCTTGCTCTTATTTCTGACTCTAGTAATCATATGCCCAGCAATACCTTCAATACCATCCAAATAATTGTAAAGAAATTGAGAGCTAGAACTCGCATAGACAGCACAGACGTTCAAGCCATTAATTCTGTGATTATCAAGCAAAGGCACAGTAAAAGATATTGAGGACCTTCTACTTTTATGGCTGAATTGGCCTGGAACCTCATTCCCACCAAAAAATGTGCTGAATATACCTTCCTCATACCATCCCTATATATGCAATGGAAATGACAATATTAGTCAACCATTTCCTGTGATCATTAGAGAGAGAGAGAGAGAGAGAGAGAGAGAGAGAGAGAGAGTACCCGGACGGGACGTATGGTAGGATTAAAATAATGCCTTGAAAGAGAAGATGGTTCGTGCATCGGAATGGGTGCCATTGATTCCAACAAGTTGCACAATCCCAAGAGGTTGATCATTTCTGCATCAACTCTACCAATGGGTTTGTACCTGCACTCCCACTCAACTAGGTTGTAGTTGCCACGTTCTGATAAAGAAAGTGTGAAGTATGAAGAGGATTGATACGTTATTTTTTCCAATGATATGCAATCTTCGATACGCAAGTGACCATGTTTTGGTAAACCCACAAGCGATTTGAGCCTTGTACACTTCTCAAAAGAGAGTTTATCGAGCCTTGTTAAACCTTGGATGCAATTTGGCAGGCTACAAATTGGATTATTCCCTACGTTTAGTCTTCGCAATGAAGATAGATTACTAAAATCCCTAGGAAAGTTGTCATCCGAAAGATTGCACCCCCAAACACTTAAATTTACTAAAGAGCATGGTAAAGAACTCCAGATACCTAAACTTTTTCCTCGCCATACTTGAGTTATCGGGATTTCATCTATCTTAAGCACTTTCAGAGATTCCATGTTCCTTAACATCTCAATTGATAACCTATTAAGATTTGTGCAACCAGATATAATAAGTGTTTCAAGTGATTTTAGCATAATCATGTTCTCTGGAAGCATCCTAATATTTTTGCAATCCTTCATAGTCAAGTAAACAAGTCTCTCAAGGTTCCCAATGGATTCATTGACATCAACCAGTCTTTCACAATCTACAAGAATCAATTTCTCTAGATTTGGGCAAAATGAGAAGTTGGTGATTTCTGTAAGTGAATGAGAATGGCTGAGATCAAGGATCTTCAATGATGAAAGACGCTGTAGGGGAAAAAATGAACATAAGAAAAAAATTGTGGGGAGTTACTTGTTATAGATATATATTTTTTTTTACGAAACTAAAAGCCAAATGAAAGGGAAAATTGAAAAGCGTAGAGTAACATACTTTTGTTCCTTTGAAGACTTGACTCAAGCCGCTATATTGCATTTCAAGAACAACCAGGCTCCCCAAAGGAAAATCTGTGGGTATAGAATCCAAAGGAAACTTATTCCAACACAACCATCTTAATCTTGTACAAAATTCTGCATAAGATCCATCGAGTTGTACATGATTAAGATGGAGTAGTTTTAGTTCACGCATCCTTGCAAATGCATTGGTTTCCAAGACTATCTCCGTTGAGTTTATGTGACTGTTTCTAGGGAGCATGTGCATGTCAAGGACAAGGCCTTCAATTGAATCTGTACCCTACAGAAGAAAGGGGAAAACATTTGAAAAATATTTACATATGAAAAACATATATTTGTGCATATACGACATTTTTCTTACATTCTTTTTTGTCAAGATATTGAAAGCATCCTTATGTTGCCACACTCTACTACGCTTCCAAGGCTTCTCTGATTCTAGGCGAACAATTTCTCTTCCCATTCGACGGATCATGTCATGCATCTGCACCTCCTTACCAACAATACTCAACAAACATCTATCGATGAGATTTTGAATGGCAACAATTGTATAGAAATCACATCCATCTAGTATGTTAACAATGTAGTCTTTGTCCTTTCCGATAAAGAAACAAGCAATGTGGAGGAATAAATTTCGGTCATGGTCATCTTGCAAAGAGTCATAGCTTACTCTTAGTTTATTTACTATTTCACCATTTGGAATGGCTTCTAACTTCTCCAGTGCACTTTTCCATACATCTATACTTTCCCCCAACAACGAAGAACCTATAACTTGAAGAGCTAATGGAAGTCCTCCGCAATGATCGACTAGCTTCTCCGAATATTCTATGTAATCTTCAATGGGATGGTCTCGGCCAAAAGCGTGCCAACTTAAGAGCTCCAATGATTCTTTGCTATCCAAAGTTTGAACTACATGCATCTTAGTACTTTGATGAGCCTTTAACAATCTTGCACGTCTAGTTGTTATGATGATTTTACTTCCTTGACAAAACTGATCTTTCATCCCAAGCAGCGCATCTAATTGGCTAATATGATCCACATCGTCGAGAACAAGAAAAACCCTTTTAGAGCTTATCGCATCTTTTATCTCAGTCATTCCCTTGCTAACACTGTGTATTTTTACTTTTCTCCCATACAAAATATCCGAAAGAAGTTGCATTTGTATTTGAACTAGGCCATTGGGCAGTTGTGAAAATTCTCTAATGTTTTCAAGGAAGCTGCTTCCATCAAATCTTCTAAAGTTTGTATTATAAACAGACTTTGCAATGGTTGTCTTCCCTATTCCACTCATGCCATAAATTACAAGTATGCCGACATCATCTGATCCATCTTGTAACCATAAATTAAGTTTGTTGACTCGAGAATGCATTCCGATCATAATGTGGGGAACACTTAGGGGTTTACGCCTTAGTTTTTCTCCTATCACTTGAACAATCTTGTTGATAAACTTTGACTCGTGTCTGAAAAGTTGCAATCCAAATGAAAAAAGAATTCAAAAATCCTTGCAATAGTACAATCCGTAAACTAAGTTGATTTTTTCCATCAATTTTTGCACATGTTCTCATTTGAAAAACCCAACTTTCAGATTTGCTTGATTTGCTTAAAATGAGCTTGGGGTTTCTGAAAAACATTCTTATGGAATTGTAAATTTGTGTTCCATTTTGATTTTCATGGATTAGGCATCAAAACTTTCTTCGGATTTGATATTGAAAATTTGGGAGTTTTTAAAATGAGCTTGATGCTTCATGCATATTTTGTAGTACGCTTTGTAACTAAAATCCACGAATGTACACCTTTTTTTATAATCAATTTGTACCTATGTTCAAATTTGAGCTTCCATTTTTCTAATTTTAGTTATCACACCCTGATAGAGAAAAATCATATTAAATCTCCATTAATAACCCGTCCGAAGGAATTATATTTAGTTTTAGGAGTGAGTGTGCAAAAAAAAAGACATCCTCTCGACTGATTTTGTAAATCATATTAAATCTCCCTGCCAGATCTGTAAATAAAAGAAGTGGTAGGAAAGAGATTACCCATCAGCTTGATTTTGTAAGACCATCCCTGCCAGATCTGCAACCTCTGCAAGTGCGTCCTTCCATGCCTTCACCTTCTTCGGGGGTTGAGATTTTTGGTGTCTAGCAAATGCCCTTGCAAGACTTCCTGTCTGCTTCCGCAAATGGGATGGATTCACGTCGTAGAAGACAGGTAAAACGACATAGTCAGGTGAGGTCCTCTTGCGTTCAAGGATCATCACAAGCTCGTCAAGGCACCATCTGGATGACGCGTAGTCTTTCGAAAACACAATAACAGAAGTTCTTGAGTGTTTGATTGCTTTCTGGAGTTCGAGCTTAATATCTTCTCCTCTCTCCAGCTCATCGTCGTCTCGGAAAGTGCGAAATCCGGCATTGACCAAGGCTGTGAAGAGGTGGTCAGTGAAAGTCTTGCGAGTGTCTTCACCTCTGAAACTGAGGAACACGTGATAATGACAATATCGAGAAGTATTAGAAGAGGAGGTTTGTTGAGTTGCTCTCACAAGTGCCATGGATGAGGTGTGGTGAAGAAACAAACTGTCTGAATGGAAATAAATTATAAGGTTTTGGGGTTGCTACCTCGTTCCTGAATTGGGTAAACAAGCAGCTCATGAATGACCAAATGAAAGGATATCGCATCCATCGACTTAAAAAGCAATTATTTTTAGTCAAGCAAATGAAACAAAGATGTCTTTGTCTAGAGGGCGGCCAGAGTTTTTTACTTGTTTTAAGGTAAACAATTAGCTAATTGGCGACAGTGACAAGTTGTAGTCCTTTATTAATGAGTATTGTTCACTTTCTAATGACATTACGAGTTGTTTGTTTTGTCCAGAAACATAAAATAAAATAGGAGTAGTTGGAGTTCTCTGTCTTTTATAAAGATATGGCCACTTGAAAACTGAGTAATGGCGAACGACAAAGTCTCAGTTCATACCATGGACTGAGTAAACCTCTCCCTACTGTTGATTATTGACTCAAATTGCACCCACGTGTGTTGATAGTTTCTTCATGATGGCTGCCACACTAGCCATCACATGGCCAAAGGAAGACTTGTGTCAGCCGACCAAATATTGTGGGAGGTTGCTGTCAAGTGGTGGCAGCAGCTTTGCAGGAGAATAACAATCTTGCAGAGCCTTTGCAGAGGAATATTGAAGCTTTGGCAGAAGATGGGAGCACGTGGGAGACAAAAGCCATGCAAACATGGTTGGCTTTCTGACTTCATAGTTGGCCTCATAATTTGACTAGCTGGCCTTCACCCGTTGGCTTCTCAATAAATAGAGAAGCATGGCAGCAGCTGATGTAGTGGAGTAGGAGGAGAGAAACAGCAAGAAGCCGTTCGGCCAGAGAGAAGAAAATTCTCTCAAGTTGTCTTTGCTTTGTATTTTCAGTTTCTCTTCCTATTGTAAATGTGTGAGCTTGGGTTATTTGGGTCTTTGGGAAATTGAGTGATAAACACTGTTGTATGTTCTCATTGATTATAGTGGAATACTCCGTCGTCTCCAAACTGGATGTAGGCATTGCCGAACCAGTATAAATCTTGGTGTTCTTGTTGGTGTTGTTTTGTGTTCATTATTTTATCTCCTGTCAGTTGTGGTTATTTTCACTTGTACTTGGTTGACGCTTCCGCACAACAAGTGGTATCAGAGCTCCAGCTCCGACTGGGGAAATTGGCGTGCCACAGTACTGTGAACAGTACCAGTTCTACAGTTCCGTGAATAGTGATTTGCTACAGTAGCCGTGAATAGTGCCGAGTGGATTTGATGGCTGGAGATAAAGATGAATCGGGGAAGGAGAAGGAGTCGACATCGTCTTCGTCGGCACCTACATCCAATAGACATCCGATCGCTACTACAAGGTTAGAGGTTGATAAATTCAATGGCTCTAATAGTTTTGGTATGTGGCAATGTGAAGTTATGGATGTGTTGTATCAACAAGAGTTGGATATAGTTCTGGAGAATAAACCAGAAGATATTGATGACAAGCAGTGGACGCGAATTAATCTTCATGCTTGTGCTGCTATTCGATCGTTCCTTGATAAGGAGTTGAAATACCCGTATATGAAGGAAACTTCTGCTAAGGAGTTTTGGACGAAATTGGAGGAGAAGTATATGACTAAGAGCGCAGGAAATCGGCTCTTCTTGAAGAAGCGACTCTTCCGATTTCAGTATCGTCCAGGTATTTCTATGCACGAACACCTCAATGATTATAATAAAATACTTGCTGATTTAGCAAACCTTGATGTGAAAATTCCTGACGAGGATAAGGCACTATGTTTGTTAAATTCATTGCCTGATGATTATGATCATTTGACAACTACTTTGTTGTATGGAAAATCCGAGGTGAAACTTGAGGAGGTGTCTGCGGCGTTGGTGAATCATGAGTGTCGTAAGAAGGAATTGAAGACTCAAAATTCACAAACCGAGGCACTTGTTGCAAGGGGTCGAACAGAGGAAAGAAAATCTGGGAAGCGGGGAAAATCTCGTTCAAAGTCACGTGGGAAGTTTCCTGCTAAAGATGAATGTGCCTTTTGTCGCCAAAAGGGTCATTGGAAGAAAGACTGCCCCAAATTGAAGAACAAAGAGAAGGAGAAAGCGAGTTCTGAAGCAAATGTTGCAAAATCTGGAGATGATGATTTCGAGTTTGCTTTGGCTAGTTCATCTGCTGATGGTCACTCCGAGGAGTGGATTTTGGATTCAGGTTGCACCTATCATATGTGTCCCATTCGGGAATGGTTTTCTAGCTTCGAGGAGCTGGATGGTGGAGTTGTTTTGATGGGCAATAATAATGCTTGCAAAACACAAGGGATAGGCAAAATCTGTTTGAAGATGCATGATGGAACAGTCAGAGAATTGAGTGATGTTCGGTATGTACCGGATATGAAGAAGAATCTCATCTCATTGGGCGCTTTGGAATCCAAGGGTCTCAAGATCACCATGGAGGGTGGAGTTCTTAAAGCTGTGTACGGGGCACTGGTGGTGATGAAAGGTACAAGACGAAATAACTTGTATTTCTTGCAGGGGAGTACAGTTATTGGTGGAGCAGCTGTCACCGAAGCTGCTGACGCAGATAGCACAGATACTACGAGGCTATGGCATATGCGTCTTGGGCATGCTGGTGAAAAGGCGTTGCAAGGATTGGTGAAGCAAGGCTTATTGAAAGGTGCGAAGGCATGCAAATTGGAATTCTGTGAACACTGTGTGTTGGGTAAGCAAACTAGAGTAAAATTTGGCACCGCTATTCACAACACTAAAGGCATTCTTGATTATGTTCACACTGATGTTTGGGGACCTTCCAAGAATGCATCTTGGGGAGGTAGCCATTATTTTGTCTCCTTTGTTGATGACTTCTCTAGAAGAATATGGGTGTACACCATGAAGCGTAAAGATGAAGTCTTGAAGATATTCCTGAAGTGGAAAAAGATGATTGAAACGCAAAGCGGTCGAAAGATCAAGACTCTCAGATCAGACAATGGAGGTGAATATAAGTCTGATCCTTTCTTGAAAGTTTGTCAAGATGAGGGTATTGTGAGGCACTTCACGGTTAGGGAGACACCGCAACAGAATGGGGTGGCGGAGCGCATGAACCGTACTTTGCTTGAGAAAGTCCGGTGTATGTTGTCTAATGCTGGTTTAGGCAAGGCGTTTTGGGCTGAGGTGATTACTTATGCAAGCCACCTTATTAATCGGTTGCCTGCTGCTGCGAACGAGGGCAAAACGCCCATGGAGGTATGGTCTGGAAAACCTTGTACTGATTACAAGTATTTACACATATTTGGTTGTCCTGCTTACTATCATGTCAGGGAAAGCAAGTTAGATCCAAGAGCAAAGAAAGCTCTATTTATGGGCTTTAGCACTGGCGTGAAGGGATACCGACTCTGGTGTCAAGATGAGAAGAAATTTGTTGTAAGCAGAGATGTGACTTTTGATGAGGCTGCTATGATTAATCAGAACAAGCATGAAGGTGAAATTGAAGCAACCAAGACTATGAGTAGTTCAAAGCAGGTGGAGTTACTGAAGACTCCAGTTGTTCCAGTAAGGTCTGATGTTACAGACACTAGTCCTACAGTTGATTCTGATAATGAGGACGATGAAGAGGAGGAACCTACCCAAGAGCCTCCACAGCAACAGGATTTTATTGCAATCAGAAGACAGAGAAGGGAAATTCGGAAGCCTGCTCGGTTTACTGATATTGTGGCATATGCACTTCCCGTTATTGAAGATGATATTCCATCCGCCTACAAAGAAGCCGTCAGAAGTTCAGAAAGCGTGGAGTGGAAGAAATCTATGGATGAGGAGATGAAATCTCTTCATAAAAATGACACTTGGAAGCTGGTTCAGTTACCAAAGGGGAAGAAAGCAATTGGTTGTAAATGGGTGTATGCCAAGAAGATGGAATCTTTGGGAAAAGACAATGTAAGATTCAAAGCCAGATTGGTAGCTAAAGGCTACGCTCAGAAGGAAGGCATTGACTACAACGAGGTATTTTCTCCTGTAGTAAAACATTCTTCTATTCGTATTTTGTTGGCTTTGGTTGTGCAGTTTGACCTCGAGTTAGCTCAACTTGATGTCAAGACGGCGTTCTTACATGGTGATTTGGAGGAAGAGATTTATATGTCTCAGCCGGAAGGTTTTAAGGTTGCTGGCAAGGAAAATTGGGTTTGCAAATTGCAAAAATCATTGTATGGCTTGAAGCAGTCTCCAAGACAATGGTACAAGCGATTTGATAGGTTTATGATCGGGTATGAGTACACAAGAAGTCATTATGACCATTGTGTATACTTTCGCAAGCTACAAGATGGATCCTTCATTTATCTGCTTTTATATGTTGATGATATGTTGATAGCATGTAAAAGCAAAGTGGAGATTGAAAGGTTGAAGACTCAACTCAGTAATGAATTTGAGATGAAGGACTTGGGAGAAGCTCGGAAGATACTGGGTATGGAAATTGAAAGAGATAGAGCGAAGGGCAAGATTAGTCTGTGTCAGAAGCAGTATTTGAAGAAGGTACTACAACGTTTCGGGATGAATGAAAATTCAAAACCGGTTAGTACACCTCTTGCCCCTCATTTCAAACTTAGTGCTTCTATGTCTCCTAATACCGATGAGGAGAGTCATTACATGGCTCAAATTCCATATGCAAGTGTTGTTGGTAGTTTGATGTATGCTATGGTGTGTACTAGGCCTGATATTTCACAAGCTGTTAGTATTGTCAGTAGATATATGCATAATCCAGGAAAAGGGCATTGGCAAGCTGTGAAATGGATTCTACGGTATATTCTGGGTACTGTGGATGTTGGTTTATTATTTCAGCAGGATAAAATTACTGGTCAATGTGTTGTTGGATATGTGGATTCTGATTACGCAGGTGATTTGGACAAGCGTAGGTCCACTACAGGTTTTGTATTCACTATTGCTGGAGGTCCAGTGAGTTGGAGGTCGATTTTGCAATCTACAGTTGCTTTGTCGACTACTGAGGCTGAATACATGGCAGTAACAGAAGCTATAAAGGAAGCCATCTGGCTTCAAGGGTTGCTTGATGACTTAGGGGTTCAACAGGACCATGTGGATGTTTATTGCGACAGTCAGAGTGCTATTTATTTAGCAAAGAATCAAGTTCATCATGCACGTACGAAACACATTGACGTGAGGTTCCATTTTGTTCGTGAGATTATTGAAGAGGGAGATGTTCTTCTTGAGAAGATTGGAACCACCAACAATCCTGCAGATATGTTGACGAAACCAGTTTCGTTGCTCAAGTTTAAGCATTGCTTAGACTTGATTGGAATTTGTAAAATTTGTTGATTGCCCCGTGGGGGATTGGGAGACGACCATTGGGAGTATTACGAGTTTGGTACAATTTGAGCCAAGGTGGAGATTGTTGATTATTGACTCAAATTGCACCCACGTGTGTTGATAGTTTCTTCATGATGGCTGCCACACTAGCCATCACATGGCCAAAGGAAGACTTGTGTCAGCCGACCAAATATTGTGGGAGGTTGCTGTCAAGTGGTGGCAGCAGCTTTGCAGGAGAATAACAATCTTGCAGAGCCTTTGCAGAGGAATATTGAAGCTTTGGCAGAAGATGGGAGCACGTGGGAGACAAAAGCCATGCAAACATGGTTGGCTTTCTGACTTCATAGTTGGCCTCATAATTTGACTAGCTGGCCTTCACCCGTTGGCTTCTCAATAAATAGAGAAGCATGGCAGCAGCTGATGTAGTGGAGTAGGAGGAGAGAAACAGCAAGAAGCCGTTCGGCCAGAGAGAAGAAAATTCTCTCAAGTTGTCTTTGCTTTGTATTTTCAGTTTCTCTTCCTATTGTAAATGTGTGAGCTTGGGTTATTTGGGTCTTTGGGAAATTGAGTGATAAACACTGTTGTATGTTCTCATTGATTATAGTGGAATACTCCGTCGTCTCCAAACTGGATGTAGGCATTGCCGAACCAGTATAAATCTTGGTGTTCTTGTTGGTGTTGTTTTGTGTTCATTATTTTATCTCCTGTCAGTTGTGGTTATTTTCACTTGTACTTGGTTGACGCTTCCGCACAACACCTACTAGAAGTGTCATGCACAACTTGCAGGGAGTGATCACTGAGGCAACTGCTTCCAAAACCTAGGAGGACTATGCTAAATCTAGTTCAACCCAATCTAACTTCATACAACTGTTGCCTGGACTTTTTCAGATCTGATGAATACAGGAAATCCAAACTGATTTGATTTGTTATGAATTTGTTGTTGGAATTTGAGTGTTATTAATTCAACCCAATCTAACTTTTAACATTTATCATATCATGCTACTTTTGTTGTTGTTACAGGTTTTACTTGAAAAGAAAGAATCCATCCGTTGTTCAAGCAACAGATAGTATGTATAAACTACCTCATCATACTATTGTATTTATTTTGTAACGCAAATTGGCCAAGATGTGGAAGATTCTGCCATGCTCGGCAGCGTATTCTGTTTTCTTCCTTTTATATGATTATGGGGAACTTCCCCTGCAATATAATTCAGATTATATTTAGTCATATTATATGCTGGTACTAAGTTAGTTCCCCTGCATTGAGATTGAGCTTGAACTAGCTCAATTTTCAAATCTAAATATTTGCCTCTTCAGCTTTGGGTCAGCAGAACTGGAGTGAAGTTTGCGCTGAGTTCTGATCGAGTTCGAGTAAGCCCAATAGCTGATGGTTTTTTTTTTTTTTTTTGGGTCGAAAAACCCAATAGCTGATGGTTATAGAGCTTATTGGGTGTGAAATACAAAGTGTTCCTGTTGGTATGCATTTCCAATTTCATTTTTTTAATAGATTATTCAAGACAAAACAAAAAAGAGGAAAACCATTACACATGGCTTCTCAAGTGAACAATGCCCGCAGTCGGTTTCTGTCTGAAATAATGGCACTATTACGTCATCTGAACGAAAATACTCCCCCACGTCGAGATTCGGTGGAACTACCTCACCTAATGATTGAGTCGTCTTTATACTCGATTGTGTCGGACTATGAGGATCGGGAGTATTTCAATTGTATGATGAGTGAGATGTGAATTTTATAATAAATATGGACATGTGGCAACCAAAAATCTTATCCGAAAATTTTATCTGAAATTTGAAATGTGAATTTAATAATAAATATGGACAAGTGGCAACCGAAAATCTTATTCGAAAGTTTTTTCTAAAATTTGATATGAGAATTTTATAATAAATAGTGACACGTGGCAACAAAAAATCTTATCAAAATTAATCGTTTAAGTATGAAAAATAGAAAATAAATTAAAATGAATACTAATTGCCATTGCAGGCTTTACTTTTCTTGTTACAGGCTTTACTTGAAAAGAACCCATCCATTGTTCAAGCAACAGATAGTATGTATAAACTACATTCATCACACTTTTGTATTTATTTTGTAATGCAAATTGGCCCTCTACATTGGTGTGGATAAACTGCCATTTTCTGTTAACAATTTCCAATATGTGAAAGGTTTTGCTATGCTTGGTGTATTCTGTTTTCTACGTTTGAAGTTTTTAATAGCCATTTTCTTCCTCGTATAAACATACAATTAGCTAAGATAGAGTTAGATATGATCAAATCGAACTTTAAGGAAATGCTTCAAGTTTCCTCCCTTTTATATGATTGTGGTGTTCCACAAATTTGAGAACTTCCCCTGCAATAATTATTCAGAGTATAATTAGTCAGATTATGTTGGTACTAAGCTAGTTACTACTAAGGATGTCAGGGTGTGTGCCCACAATACAATTAATAGTTTAACGGATAGCTTATTAGGTGGAATAGCTTATTGTGGAGAAATCTAATACAATTGTTCTGCTGGGAGTGCTTATTCAACTTAATTGATTGCAGTGGTGGAAAGACAGAGAAATGATAGGGAACCGTAGCCAAGTGGTTGGAGTGGGCTCAGCCCTTTCCCAAGCTCAGTCCAAAATGCAAAGCATTGAGCTTGAGCTTGAACCAGCTCAATTTTCAAATCTAAATCTTTGCCCTTCAGCTTTGGGTCAGCTGAACTGGAGTGACATTTGCGCTGAGTTCTGATTGAGTTCGAGTCAGCCCAGTAGCTGATGGTTTTAGAGCCTATTAGGTGTGAAATTCAGGGTGGTCCTGTTGATATGGGTTGTTTGGGGTGTTTTCTCTTCAATTTTCTTCACATGGCCCCAGTGCTACTTCATGAGTTTGTTCCCTTTGACTGCTATATACGAATGAACCATGCCATCTGTGTGTGTGAGGGCTGTTAGTTTTTTTAATACACATCATGCGTCATTAGCCTTAATTGTATCTTTTAATTAATATTTTGCTTTGTTTGCATCAATTTCCTCCTTGATATGTCATGAAAGTTATGTTTCTATTTGCACAAATTGATTAATTTTATTCCTTTACTCTGTTAGGAGACACAATGTGATGCTGGTGCACAAGCTGATGGAGACCCAGAACTCTTAGACGACTCCGAGTTTTACCAGCAATTACTGAAAGAATTTTTTGAGACAATTGACCCAGCATCATCTGGTAAAGCTATTGGGGCATCCCATACTTCATACATGAATCTTTTAAATGTGCGCTTATATGGTTATACCCAATCTTTAAGAGTTTCTGTAGTTCAAAACAACAAATGCAATCAAATTGCATTGAAAAATTCTTGCATTTTCAATTGTTTAATATTGTATCTCCCCAAGTGGTCAAAGTCAATAAGGTCACTGCATTTTCTCCGTTATGGTGGGTTTGGAACTTAGTCGATCCTCAACTCTATTATTCAAGTTGCTAGAACGTTCAAAATGGAGCGGTCTGGCATAGTTGTTTCCTGTTATTGCCAGCATATTATTTAATGATTCTGATTTTCCACTATTTGGTTATCCACAGAGACGGCCTTTTATTCTCTGAAAAAGTTGCATACTAAGAAGAGGAAGATTGTGGACAGACGAGCCTCTAAGAGTCGCAAGATAAGGTATCAGTATAGGTTAATTCTTTGCTTCCCTATGTGGACCTGCTAAGATTTGTTTTGGAAATTAATAAATATGGTTTTGCAGGTATAATGTTCACGAGAAGATAGTAAATTTCATGGCTCCGGAGCCTATGACCCTTCCAACTATGGTTCCAGACCTCAATAATTTGTTTGGGTTGAAGAACCAGAAACGAGCTTCTGTAGTATAGGCCTTTGGATCCAGGCTCTGAAATTTTGTTCGTTATTTAAATGATTTGATATAATATTTAATCTAATATATGTTGTCCTGATATTTCTGTAATCCATTCCATACCAATTTTTGCAATGTGAGCCTCGTCTTCTGAACGCATAGCTTTGTTGTAAATCACAGTGAAGATCTGAATTGGACTGTAAGTTTGACATTTATAAGAAATGTGGATGTTGTTGATATGCATTGACAGTTCCCTAGCATGTTGAATTAAAGTCTTTCTCCGTTCGTTGTAAACATTCTACCGTTTATTGGTGAAAGTCTTTTTGATAGAAAAAAATTTATGTTACTGAGTTTTTTTTAATGAGAGCTTTAGATTTTGGCTCTCTTCAGCACCTGTTGTAAATGAATTTTTGTAAATGAATAGAACAAAAAATCAAGAGAGAACGTTAGAAAAACTTGGTTCAATAGAATATCTGAATATGTATTTGATGCTATGAAACGATAATAGGTCTTGGGAAGACATTGAATATATATAAATATAAAGGGAAAAAGCCACTCTGTCGGGCAATTAACCAGCTGTTGAGTTGAGTTGAGATGTACAAATAATTCAGCCACGGCTTATTGACTGTTGCTTCTGTCTGCGTGAGAGAGAAAGCGTGAGCTTCGGTGATGAGCACCTTCCAGCCATGGAGGCAGCTGCCGCAGTTATTACTGCCAGTGGGGGCTGCAAATTGAGCGATCATCCTGGGAGCACCGTAGATGATAAATATCCTATCCTAACAACACAGATAGTGATGCTAATTTAATTTATTAAGGGTCTTTTTATTTTTATTTTCATAATTTAGTTTATTCTGGAAATAGTTGGAGTAAAATCATCAAATGCGTCAATAAACAACACACCTATTGTATCTTCATCATTGAACAAGTATGGTTCTGGGTCTACCCATGGATCAACAGGATAAACGGTGGTACTCGTCATATTATGACTCTCTTGTTCCACCTGCACAAACTCGTCATATTATGACTCTCTTGTGCCATACGTACTGAAACAACCACTTGATCGCCACCTTCTAAGTGCTCATCCTTAAACATCCAGTGGCTTAACCATATCATGTCTTCTCCTTCACCTGGAATGCCGTAAAATGATGGCCCATAGTACCACGTCAGACCCTTGCTCTTATTTCTGACTCTAGTAGTCATATCATAGTAAGGAAAACCAGAGCCAGAACTCGCATAGACAGCACAGACGATCAAGCCTTTAATTATGTGATTATCAAGCAAAGGCACAGTAAAAGATATTGAGGACCCTCTACTTTTATGGCTGAATTGGACTGGAACCTCATTCCCACCAAAAAATGTGCTGAATATACCCCTTTCATACAGTCCCTATATATATGCAATGGAAATGACAATATTAGTCAACCATTTCCTGTGATCATGAGAGAGAGAGAGAGAGAGAGAGAGAGAGAGAGAGGCGCACCTGGACAGGACTCTCTATTGATGAATTACTGTTTACATTGTGCATCCGAATGGTTGCCATGGATTCCAAGCTGCACAAGCCCAAAAGGTTGATAATTTCTGCATCAACTCTTCCAATGGGTTCTAGCTTGAAACTATGCTCCCACTCAACTTGGTTGCGCTTGTCAGACATATAGGTATGCGTTTTCCATGGAATGTACTGATATGTTATTTTTTCCAATGATATGCAAAGTTGGATATTCAATTCATCTACTTTTGGTAAACCCACAAGCAATTTGAGCCTTGTACACTTCTTAAAAGAGAGTTCATCGAGCCTTGTTAAACCTTGGATGCAATTTGGCAGGCTACAAATTGGATTATTCCCTACGTTTAGTCTTCGCAGTGAAGATAGATTACTAAAATCCCTAGGAAAGTTATCATCCGAAAGATTGCACCCCCAAACACTTAAATTTACTAATTGTTAATGTATGATTTTTGCTTATTTCTTTTGGCTTCCCTTGACATTTTTGTAATAGGACTTTTATATGTATTTATCAAGCTCAAGGATAGATTAAGATTAGCATCTCTAAGTGTTCTTAAAACTCATCTATCCTATGGAGGTTCAAGCAATTTGACAAAGGTAAATCATGCATTGCATATCATGCATTAAAACTGTTTTTATAAAAGATGACTAGTCATCTTTTCTCAGTGCGATTTCCAGCTGGTTAACTATCTGTTTTGTCCTATTCTATTTTCTCTCTCTGCTGCCATGTGTCAGTCTGACCTAAGGGAATCTCTTGTCTGTAAAAGCAAGGAAATCCCTCATTTGGATTTCCAGCAGAAGTGTCCGAGCTGAGCTTGCTGCCAAGGAGAAGCACATCCAGCACCTTCTGAGCCTCATTCCATCTACCACTGCTGCTGCTCAACCGGATCCTGCCTCTGATGCCTCTGACACTTCTGCTGCATCCGATGAGTCTGCTGACTCTCTAGAGCTTTGATTTGGCTGTGTCCTAGATAGGGGGAGTCCTTTTGGACTATTTGGATGGTTTCTTTTGTTATCACATTGTGGGGATCATGTGCTCTTGAAGGGGAAACTATTGTGGGCAGATTTGCTGTCAATGTCTTTGTACGTGCATTGTGGTTTCTTCCTAGTTTCTATTGGTTAGTCTATGCAACTTGTTAGGAGGTGTTGTTGTTGTCTTGTTTTTGAACAGCTGTACTATGATTTGTAATCAATCTATGCTTTGTGTTCAATTCTGATTTCTGCCCTCTGTTTATTTCCTCTATTTGCTGTTGTATTTCCTTGCCTTTTTGCTCTTTCCTTTTCAACAAGGGGGAGAACAATCTCAACCCTCTTATTGCACATATTGCATCTTGTTTAAAATTTGAAATTCTGAGATATAATATGCTTGTTCTATGCTGGAAGGTTGGTTCTGTTTTTGCAAGTACTTCTTTTAAACCATCCTCTTAGTTTTAGTTTTGGGTTGAGTGTTCTTGAGAGAGAGTGTTGTCAAGGAAAGCCAAAAAGGGGGAGATTGTTAATGTATGATTTTTGCTTATTTCTTTTGGCTTCCCTTGACATTTTTGTAATAGGACTTTTATATGTATTTATCAAGCTCAAGGATAGATTAAGATTAGCATCTCTAAGTGTTCTTAAAACTCATCTATCCTATGGAGGTTCAAGCAATTTGACAAAGGTAAATCATGCATTGCATATCATGCATTAAAACTGTTTTTATAAAAGATGACTAGTCATCTTTTCTCAGTGCGATTTCCAGCTGGTTAACTATCTGTTTTGTCCTATTCTATTTTCTCTCTCTGCTGCCATGTGTCAGTCTGACCTAAGGGAATCTCTTGTCTGTAAAAGCAAGGAAATCCCTCATTTGGAAGTCGTCTCTTTAGTGTGGAAGTTTTGGAAAGATTAGCTTGCCTTCTTTCTCTTCTTCTTCCTCAAGAGTAAACCATATATTTCATCTATGAGTTTTTCTAATTGATTTCTTTTTGAAAAACTGCTTTTGAAATATGAATCTTCATCTAGCTTTTTAAATCATTCTCTCATATAGATCTAGATCGGATTCGTGACTGATTTCTTCAAGAGTATGGTTTCTTGAAGAAATTGGTCTTTTCTCCCTTGAATCCAAAGTTTGGTTTCGGTTTGAGTTGGAGCTTGCAAGCTAGTGCCATGGGATGAACGAGCTGAAGAAGGAGCTGCCATTGCCATGAAGAACTGAGCTTCGAGCTTTGCTAAGTTGGAGAAGAAGATTGCACAAAGGAGGTAAAGCTCATCTTCCTAAATAGATCTAGGTTTTGGTTGAGCTTGCTTGTATTCCTTTGTAAGAATCTTTTTCTACTTAGTGGATTGCCTAGTCGGTTGATGACTTCCAGTTTTTCCCAATGGTGGGTTTCTGGGTAAACAAAACCTGTTTTGCATATCTGTAAATTTATCTGGGTTTCTGTTCTTGGTGGTTGACTAGTCATCTATATCTGCTGTTTGCTGTTTACTTGATATTGATGACTTCACACACTTTCACCATAGTTGTTGCTAGCACAGGGGATGCCTAGATTGATGGGTCCTTCTGAGTGCCTAGGTTGTCACTAGTAATCTTCTAGGACTGCAGGTACTTTGTAGCATACTCTGTGTGTTCTCTTGACTGTTGAGTTGTGGTGTCTTGTTTGTTTAGTTGAATTTACCCCTCGTCACCTAAGTATCAATTTCAATTGGTATCAGAGCTTCAGCTCTTAACACAAATAGAGAGATCCTAGGATTTGTTTTGGTGTTTAGGTGTACTCACTATGGAAAGGGATCGAGTTGCTGGATCTTGCAACTCACCACCTTATTTTGACGGAAATAACTATGCTGCATGGAGAGAGAAATTCGAGATATTTCTTGATGCTCTTGATGAGTATGCAAGTGTGTATCTCACAAAAGAGTGGATTGCTCCAGTCAAGACTGTTGAGGGTGAAGTTGTGCCCAAGCCTAGGTCTGAATGGATTGAAGCAGAGGTGTTTGCTGCATATGCAAACAAGAAGGCCAGAAATGCCTTAGTTACAGCCTTGTCTAGCACACAGTTTGCACATATACAACACATCCCAAATGCTAAAAAGGCTTGGGATAAACTAAGGGTGGTTCATGAAGGGGATGACCAAGTTAGAACCTTAAAACTTCAGATGGTGCTTGCACAATTTGAAGAACTTAGGATGTCTGAAACTGAGTCTATTTCTGAGTTCTATGGGAGAGTGGAAATGATAACAAATGAAGCCATGAGTCTTGGTCAACCTATTCAAGAGCTTCTTGTTGTTCAGAAAATTCTTCGTGTTCTACCATCTAGATTTAGAGCAAAGAAAACCGCAATCATGGAGGTTCAAAACTTAAATGAAATTAAGCTTGGCAAGCTTGTAGGAAAATTAAAAACCTATGAGATGGAGTTGAATATGGAAGAAAATGACACTAAAAAATCAAAAAGTGTTGCACTTCAAGGAGTGCATGCTTCCTCTCTGAAAGGTGGTGAAAAATCTTCTGATTTTGAGGATGAAATGGCCTTGTTTGTCAAAAAGTTTAGGAGAATTCTTAAGGATAAGGGTAAGTTTGCTAGAGAGGGTAGCTCTGGTAGTGAGAGACAGTTTAGACCATCAACTGATCGGTCTAATGAGAGGAACAAGGATGTCAAACCTTTCACTAAAGACTTTAGAAAATCTGTCAAGTGCTTCACATGTGGAGGCATTGGTCACTATGCTGCTGACTGTGCAAACAATCAGAAAAAATACTCCACAGGAAAGGACAAGGCCATGAAAGTAAGTTGGAGTGAGAGTGAAAGTGAGGTGTCTCAAGAGGATTCATCTTCCTCTGATAATGAAGACCAACAAGTTGCCTTTGTTGCTTCTGTGCAGCCTGTGTCTGATGATTCTGATTTTGAGCCTGATGACCTGTCATACGAATCATTAGGAAGAAAATATGATTGCTTGTTCAAAGAGACTTTTTCCTTGAAAGAAGAGTGCCTTAAGCTTGAGGCCAATAACCATGAACTTCAACATGACCTTCTCATCTTAAAAGAAACTAAAAAGGAATTGAGTGACAAATTTGAGTCTCTAGAAAAAGAATTTGTTGCACTTGTGTCAATTAGGAGTAATCTTGAAAATCAAGTTAATGTGCTCAAGGAGAGTAACATTGGATTCCTGAACTCAAACAAACAGCTCCTAGGTGAATTGAATGAAGCAAAAAGTAAGATTATATCTATGACCATTGGTGCCACAAAAATTGACAAAATGTTGAATATGGGAAAACTTCATGGGGACAAAGGTGGTCTTGGATTTAATCATTTTGATTCTAAGTCTTCCAGCTCTACCACTAAGTTTGTCAAGTCAATAACTCCAGCCATTGCACCTCTTGAGGTTCAGCAGGTAGTCAAAAAACCTAAGTTTGTTCCAACTTGTCACAGGTGCGGGTTGACTGGTCATATTAGACCAGTCTGTCATATGTACAAAAAGGATAAAACCAGAAAATTGTCTTCAAAATCTAAAAGGAATCCCAGATCTTTGCAAGATCAGGTTGATCATTTGCTAAATGAAGTTACTAAGATTGCCAAACTTGTCTCCCTTAAAATAAGTTCACCTATTGTTCCTAGGTATACTTGGATAACAAAAAGTCATTCCAAATGTCTTGTTGTGCTAAATGCTTTTGCTGCTTCAAACATCAATTCTTGGTACTTTGATAGTGGCTGTTCCAAACACATGTCTGGTGATAGGAGTGTTTTCTCTTCTCTCAGTCCTTTTGATGGAGGCACTGTGACTTTTGGTGGGGGCCACAAGTCTCAAGTTGTGGGGAAAGGTACTGTTTGTATCCCTGGTTTACCTGAGCTTAAGAATGTTAGATTTGTTGAGGGTCTCACATCCAATCTCATTAGTGTAAGTCAGCTGTGTGATGATGGAATAGTAGAAGTTAGATACTCCAAGCATGGCTGCAAAATCATTGGAAAAGGTGGAAATGAGATTGTAAGTGTGTCAAGGTCTAGGGACAATTGTTATTGCATTGATGGAGTCAATGATGCTAAAGAAGTAGTTTGCAACAAGGTTGTGAATGAAACAAGTGTCTTGTGGCATCAAAGACTTGGTCATGTGAACTTTAGAGACTTGCATAAATTGTCCAAGAAAGAGTTAGTGAGTGGTCTACCAAAGCTTGACAAATCTGATCAACATGTTTGTGAAGGATGTCAAATGGGTAAGCAAGTTAGAGTGTCACACAAAAAGGTCAAACACATTCAAACACATGTAAGTCTTGAACTTGTCCATATGGACCTTGTTGGTCCTATCCAAACCTTGTCCCTTGGTGGAAAGAAATATATTCTGGTCATGGTTGATGATTTCTCTAGGTTCACTTGGGTCTCATTCTTACGTGAAAAATCTGAAACCTTTCAAAGGTTTAAGTCTGTTTGTCATCTTTTGCAGAAAGAGAAATTGACTAGTCATCTGCCACTGGTTAGAATTAGAACAGATCATGGAACTGAATTTGAGAATTCTCAGTTTCTTAAATTTTGTGAAGATATGGGAATTAAACATGAGTTCTCTGCCCCTATTACACCTCAGCAAAATGGTGTTGTGGAGAGAAAGAATAGGGTTCTTGTTGAGATGGCTAGGGTGATGCTAAATAGCAAAAATCTTGCTAAACATTTTTGGGCTGAAGCTGTCAATACAGCTTGTTACATCTCAAACAGGGTGTTTTTGAGGTCTGGTACCAAACAAACTCCCTATGAGATTTGGAAAGGAAAGAAGCCTAATGTGTCTTACTTTAGAGTATTTGGTAGCACATGTTACATTTTGAGAGATAGGGAGCATCTTGCTAAGTTTGATTCTAAGTGTGATAAGGGAATATTTCTAGGGTATTCCACTTCCAGCCGAGCCTATAGAGTGTACAATTGTAAATCAAGAACCATTATTGAATCCATAAATGTCAATATTGATGATTTTGCTGCCTCTACAGAAATGGCTTTAGATGAGGATGGTCTTCTTCCTCCTCCTCTTGAGCATGACCCTCCAAGTTTGGATCTTGTGGTTGACCTGTCCACTTTTGGAAATTCTGTCCCCATTGCCCTGTCAACCCCTTCAACTTCTAGTTCCATCTCATCTGGCCAGACTGATATTTCTCATTCTGATCATAGTCCTCGCACTCAAACTGAGAGTGTCATTATTGGCCCTCTTAATCAGGGAGTGAGAACTAGGAAACAACTAGCTCAAGAGATTAGCCATGTGTGTTATGTCTCAAAGGAAGAACCTAGAAATGTGAAAGAGGCTTTGCATCATGGTGAATGGTTTCTTGCAATGCAGGAAGAATTAAATCAATTTGTGAGAAATGATGTTTGGTACCTTGTTCCTAGACCGGTTAACACAAATGTCATAGGCACTAAGTGGATTTTCAAAAATAAAACTGATGAACAAGGTAATGTAGTAAGAAACAAGGCTAGATTGGTTGCTCAAGGATACACTCAAATGGAAGGCATTGATTTTGATGAAACTTTTGCCCCTGTTGCAAGATTAGAATCTGTTAGATTACTTCTTGCCATTGCTTGTCACTTGAAATTCAAACTTTTTCAAATGGATGTCAAAACTGCTTTTTTGAATGGTATTTTGAATGAAGAGGTCTATGTTGAGCAACCAAAGGGTTTTCCAAATGATGTGTTTCGTTTAAAAAAGGCTCTCTATGGTTTGAAACAAGCTCCTAGAGCATGGTATGAGAGGTTATCCTCTCATCTTCTAGAAAATGGATATGTTAGGGGGTCGGTTGACAAAACCTTGTTTGTCAAAAGATTTCAAAAGGATGTCTTGATTGCTCAAGTGTATGTTGATGATATTGTGGTTGGTTCTACCTCTGATTTACATGTTCAAGAGTTTATTCATGTCATGACTAGTGAATTTGAAATGAGTCTTGTGGGTGAGCTTAACTACTTCTTAGGTCTTCAAATCAAACAAAGCCATGATGGGATCTTTGTTTCTCAATCTAAATATGCAAAAAATCTTGTGAAAAAATTTGGTTTGGAGGGTGCAAAATCTGCAAGAACTCCAATGAGCACTAGTGCTAAAATTCATAGGGACTTGCTTGGTAAAAATGTGGATCAAACTCTCTATAGAAGCATGATAGGGAGTCTTCTCTACTTGACTGCTAGTAGACCAGACATTTCTTTTAGTGTTGGTGTGTGTGCTAGATTTCAGAGTGATCCAAAAGAGTCTCACTTGTTTGCTGTTAAGAGGATCATAAAATATGTGAGTGGGACTGCTGAGTTTGGGTTGTGGTATACCTATGACACTTGTGTCAATCTTGTTGGGTATTGTGATGCCGATTGGGCAGGTTGTAGTGATGATAGGAAGAGTACTTCAGGGGGGGTCTTTTATGTAGGCAACAACCTTGTTGCTTGGCATAGCAAAAAACAAAATTCTGTCTCCCTATCCACTGCTGAAGCAGAGTATGTTGCCGCTGGGAGTTGCTGCACTCAACTTCTTTGGATGCGACAAATGTTGGATGACTATGGTCTTGCTCAATCTTGCTTTCTAATCTATTGTGACAACATGAGTGCCATAGATATCTCTAAAAATCCTGTTCAACACTCTAGAACTAAGCATATAGACATTAGGCATCATTTTATTAGAGAGCTTGTGGAAGACAAAATTTTAACCTTAGAGTTTGTTCCTACTGAAAAACAACTTGCAGATATACTCACCAAGGCCTTGGACTTTCAGAAACATGTAACACTCAGACAGTCCATTGGCCTTTGCTCAATTGATTGATTAGCATGTCTGGTTCCTTGTCTTCAGCACATTTCAATTCACCAAACAACATGTGTTTTCTTGAATATGTCATGGTTTCATATCTCACCTCACTGTTAGTGTGAAGTTTGGCTGCTCCTTGTGCTTTCCAGATTTGTGCACAACCCCTTTTCTTGTTTAGAGCTTTTGGTTGAGACTTACCTTGTGCTTTCTTATCCTCTTGGTGAGCCAAGTGTCTATGATTATCTTTTGGACTATCATTGTTATTGTCTCTTCGCTTGTCTCACTCTCTTAGTCACTCTATTCAGATATTTCACATAAAAAAAAAATATATTACAAAAAAAAAAAAAACAAAAGGAAGTGTGACCAATGTAGTCACGGCTCTAGGAAGGTATAAGGTGTTATGATTGGAGCATCTAGAGCAAAAAGCCGTAAAATTGGGCCATTCAAGCACTTATGTCCGGGATGTGCAAGTGAATCAAAATAAATCTTTCAATATTTTGTCTTTAGAGAGTGATGTTACTTGCTGGTTGAGTCTACTCTGATTATATCTTCAATTTTCATTGTATACTTGTCTCTCCAAGAGAGATATGACATCACCTTGTGTGTCCCTTGGCTCTGAACCCCCTATTCCAAAATGTGCCTTGTCTCTAAGCATTAGCTGCATTTCATCCTCTCCCTCTCAGCGCAGTTTGCTTATGTTCCTTGCCTATGATTTTTATTTTTATTTTTTCTCATGTGCTTGAAGACTTGGTCTAGGATATTTGCTGATGCATCTTTGTTCACTTGGGTTATTTGCTAGTTCATACTTGTGTTTTTTTTTTTTTTCGACCAAAAACATGTCTTTCACAAGGTCACTTCTCAATATAATGCGTGTCATGCTGTTGCTTCAGTTGACTAGTCATCATTTTTTTAATTTTTTTCTTCCTACCCGGTACGCCCCTTTTTCCTTTTTTTTGCGGTTATTTGTTTTGAGCGGTTCTTTTTCCTCTTTTGGGTCAGTTTCTTTTTTGTCTTTTCCTGTTTTTAGGTCTTTTTCCACTCGTGTGTCTATCTTCTTTTTCTGTTTCCCTTCCGCCGCTTCAGTCCCTTTCGAAACCCCTGTTTGAGTTTTCAAGTGTCTTCGTCTTCTTGTTTTCGAATCCCTCTTTAGGCTGATATTTTTCAGCCATTCTCTCTTCGAATCCTTTGTCTCTTGGATTTTCGCCTCTCTCTTCTGTCATTTTTTTTTTCCCCTTTTCGTCTCTGATTTTCGACCTTCTATTCCGGCGTGCCATGTCTTCTTCGACTTCTCCCTCTTCCTCCAAGCGTCGCTCCAGGTCGTCGTCCTCTGTTCCTAGGGTTCCTAGGACCCTCTCTTCTTCCTCTGCTCCTGTTGAGGACTCATCTCCTTTTGTGTCCTCTGAGGCTGCCTCCTTCTTTGAAGATGTTGTCTCTAAGAGGAATTTCGTGCCTGAGAGATCGTACCAGTTTGAGGCTCTCTCTGTGGTTGCTCAAGAATCTGCTACTCAGATTTTTGAGCATTATCGTCTTCACTCACTCAATGCTCTCTCTGGTAAGTTTAACTCATCTGTTGTTAGGGAATTTTACTCAAATTTCCCGGCTAAACCGATAGGGTCCAATTTTCAAGTTATTGTTAGGTCTGTGCCTATAATTCTGAAGCCGTCTGTCATCAATCGGTTGTTAGGTTTTCGTTCTTTCCCTGGTTTTAGTACTGAGAAATTTGCTGCTATCTCTGCTGAATATTCAATTGACTTGTTTAAAGCCATGGCTTATCCTAATGAGTCTATGCCTCTGACTTCTAAGGGTCTTCCTATTAAGTCATATTTGTCTCCTTTCTACAAGTTTCTTTGGGATTTTGTTAGGCATAATGTTCTCCCTACAGGGAACAATTCGAATCCCACTTTGACTGCTTGTCAACTTATGATATCCTTGGTGAATCATGATAAAATTCCCCTTGGGGATATTATTTATCATGCTATTCTTGGCAAGACTATCAGTCATGGAAAGAAACACAAGGGAATTCTTGTCTTTCCTTGTCTTATTCAGCGTCTTTGTGAGCGTCATCAGGTGCCTTTTCTTGACTCGGATCAGTGGACTCCTCCCATTGCTCCGTTTGGCAAGGCCTCCCTTGCCCTTAGTCAGAAAGTTTCAAGCTCCTTTCTCTCCTCTTCGTCATCCGCTTCCGCAAATGCCTCTCTCCGAGCTGAGCTTGCTGCCAAGGAGAAGCACATCCAGCACCTTCTGAGCCTCATTCCATCTACCACTGCTGCTGCTCAACCGGATCCTGCCTCTGATGCCTCTGACACTTCTGCTGCATCCGATGAGTCTGCTGACTCTCTAGAGCTTTGATTTGGCTGTGTCCTAGATAGGGGGAGTCCTTTTGGACTATTTGGATGGTTTCTTTTGTTATCACATTGTGGGGATCATGTGCTCTTGAAGGGGAAACTATTGTGGGCAGATTTGCTGTCAATGTCTTTGTACGTGCATTGTGGTTTCTTCCTAGTTTCTATTGGTTAGTCTATGCAACTTGTTAGGAGGTGTTGTTGTTGTCTTGTTTTTGAACAGCTGTACTATGATTTGTAATCAATCTATGCTTTGTGTTCAATTCTGATTTCTGCCCTCTGTTTATTTCCTCTATTTGCTGTTGTATTTCCTTGCCTTTTTGCTCTTTCCTTTTCAACAAGGGGGAGAACAATCTCAACCCTCTTATTGCACATATTGCATCTTGTTTAAAATTTGAAATTCTGAGATATAATATGCTTGTTCTATGCTGGAAGGTTGGTTCTGTTTTTGCAGGTACTTCTTTTAAACCATCCTCTTAGTTTTAGTTTTGGGTTGAGTGTTCTTGAGAGAGAGTGTTGTCAAGGAAAGCCAAAAAGGGGGAGATTGTTAATGTATGATTTTTGCTTATTTCTTTTGGCTTCCCTTGACATTTTTGTAATAGGACTTTTATATGTATTTATCAAGCTCAAGGATAGATTAAGATTAGCATCTCTAAGTGTTCTTAAAACTCATCTATCCTATGGAGGTTCAAGCAATTTGACAAAGGTAAATCATGCATTGCATATCATGCATTAAAACTGTTTTTATAAAAGATGACTAGTCATCTTTTCTCAGTGCGATTTCCAGCTGGTTAACTATCTGTTTTGTCCTATTCTATTTTCTCTCTCTGCTGCCATGTGTCAGTCTGACCTAAGGGAATCTCTTGTCTGTAAAAGCAAGGAAATCCCTCATTTGGAAGTCGTCTCTTTAGTGTGGAAGTTTTGGAAAGATTAGCTTGCCTTCTTTCTCTTCTTCTTCCTCAAGAGTAAACCATATATTTCATCTATGAGTTTTTCTAATTGATTTCTTTTTGAAAAACTGCTTTTGAAATATGAATCTTCATCTAGCTTTTTAAATCATTCTCTCATATAGATCTAGATCGGATTCGTGACTGATTTCTTCAAGAGTATGGTTTCTTGAAGAAATTGGTCTTTTCTCCCTTGAATCCAAAGTTTGGTTTCGGTTTGAGTTGGAGCTTGCAAGCTAGTGCCATGGGATGAACGAGCTGAAGAAGGAGCTGCCATTGCCATGAAGAACTGAGCTTCGAGCTTTGCTAAGTTGGAGAAGAAGATTGCACAAAGGAGGTAAAGCTCATCTTCCTAAATAGATCTAGGTTTTGGTTGAGCTTGCTTGTATTCCTTTGTAAGAATCTTTTTCTACTTAGTGGATTGCCTAGTCGGTTGATGACTTCCAGTTTTTCCCAATGGTGGGTTTCTGGGTAAACAAAACCTGTTTTGCATATCTGTAAATTTATCTGGGTTTCTGTTCTTGGTGGTTGACTAGTCATCTATATCTGCTGTTTGCTGTTACTTGATATTGATGACTTCACACACTTTCACCATAGTTGTTGCTAGCACAGGGGATGCCTAGATTGATGGGTCCTTCTGAGTGCCTAGGTTGTCACTAGTAATCTTCTAGGACTGCAGGTACTTTGTAGCATACTCTGTGTGTTCTCTTGACTGTTGAGTTGTGGTGTCTTGTTTGTTTAGTTGAATTTACCCCTCGTCACCTAAGTATCAATTTCACTAAAGAGCATGGTAAAGAACTCCATATACATGAACTTCTTCCTAGCCATAATTGAGTTATCGGGATTTCATCTATCTCAAGCACTTTAACATCTCAATTGATAACCTATTAAGATTTGTGCAACCCGATATAATAAGTGTTTCTAGTGATTTTAGCATAATCATGTTCTCTGGAAGCATCCTAATATTTTTGCAATCCTTCATAGTCAAGTAAACAAGTCTCTCAAGGTTCCCAATGGATTCATTGACATCAACCAGTCTTTTACAATCTACAAGAATCAATTTCTCTAGATTTGGGCAAAATGAGAAGTCGGTGATTTCTGTAAGTGAATGAGAATGGCTGAGATCAAGGATCTTCAATGATGAAAGACGCTGTGGGGGAAAAAATGAACATAAGAAAAAAATTGTGGGGAGTTACTTGTTATAGATATATATATTTTTTTACGAAACTAAAAGCCAAATGAAAGTGAAAATTGAAAAGCGTAGAGTAACATACTTTTGTTCCTTTGAAGACTTGCCTCAAGCCGCTATATTGCATTTCAAGAACAACCAAGCTCCCCAAAGGAAAATCTGTGGGTATAGAATCCAAAGGAAACTTATTCCAACACAACCATCTTAATCTTGTACAAAATTCTGCATAAGATCCGTCGAGTTGTACATGACTAAGATGGAGTAGTTTTAGTTCATGCATCCTTGCAAATGCATTGGTTTCCAAGACTATCTCCGTTGAGTTTATGTAACTGTTTCCAGGGAGCATGTGCATGTCGAGGACAAGGCCTTCAATTGAATCTCTACCCTACAGAAGAAAGGGGAAAAACATTTGAAAAATATTTACAAATGAAAAACATATATGTGTGCATATACGACATTTTTCTTACATTCTTTTCTGTCAAGATATTGAAAGCATCCTTATGTTGCCACACTCTACTACGCTTCCAAGGCTTCTCTGATTCTAGACGAACAATTTCTCTTCCCATTCCACGAATCAGGTCATGCATCTGCACCTTGTCATATTTATCAATTGTCACCAAACATCTATCGATGAGATTTTGAATGGCAACAATTGTATAGAAATCACATCCATCTAGTATTTTAACAATGCAGTCTTTGTCCTTTCCGATAAAGAAACAAGCAACGTGGAGGAATAATTTTCGGTCATGGTCATCTTGCAAAGAGTCGTAGCCTACTCTTAGTTTATTTATTATTTCATCATTTGGAATAACTTCTAACTTGTCCAATGCACTTTTCCATACATCTATACCTTCCCCCAACAGAGAAGAACCTAAAACTTTAAGAGCCAAACTTTAAGTCCTCTGCAATGATCCACAAACTTTTTCGAATATTCTATGTAACCTTCTATGGGATGGTCCTGGCCAAAAGAGTGCCAACTGAAGAGCTCCAATGATTCTTTGTAATGCAAAGTTTCAACTGCATGCACTTTAGTAACTTGATGAGCCTTTAACAATTTTGCACGCCTAGTTGTTATTATGATTTTACTTCCTGGACAAAATCGATCTTTCATCCGAAGTACTGCATCTAATTGGTCCATATGATCCACATCATCAAGAACAAGGAGAACCCTCTTAGAGCTTATTGCATCTTCAATCTTAGTTAATCCTTCACTAACATTGCTTACTTTCATTTTTCTCGCATTCAAAATATCAGAAAGAAGCTGTGTTTGTATTTGAACTAAGCCATTGGGTTGCTGTGAAATTTCTTTGATGTTTTCAAGGAAGCTGCTTCCTTCAAATCTTGTAAAGTTCGCATTATAAGCAAATTTTGCGATGGTTGTTTTCCCTATTCCACTCATCCCGTAGATTAGTAGTATGCCAACACGAGTTGATCCGTCTTGTATCCAAAGATTAATGGTTTCCACTCGGGAATGCATTCCAATCATGTTGGGGGCAATACTTAAGGTTGTGCGACTTAGTTTGTCTCCGATCACGTGAACTATTTTCTTGATAAACTTTGACTCGTACCTAATAAATTGCAGTCAAAATGAAAGAGAGAATTCACACACGTTAACAATCATCATACTGTCTTTATCCATTGAGAGAGTTCTTTAAATACAATATTTACAAGTATAAGAAGTCACTAGAAAAATTCATAAATAACGCACCCTGAAAAATAAAACATGAAAAATTGAAAACTCCTATGTTTGGTATTTATAAAAAAAAGAAAAAGAAAAAAAAAGAAGGAAAGATATATTACCCATCAGCTTGATTTTGTAAGACCATCCCTGCCAGATCTGCAACCTCTGCAAGTGCTGTAAACTAAAATGACTACACATGATAGAACACACATCAAGAATATACAAGAGCACATCTCCTCAATCCGATCCCTCATACACTCATTTTAGATGGGGTGAATTCTTTAGTGTGGGTTGGCTTGATCGGTTGAGCAGGGGCACTTGTGTTTTATATGCATCTGCCTGGGAGTCTCTCCCATCAAGAAAAACTCTCAAGCAGTCCTTATTGCATTAGGAAATAAAAACCCTAGTCCATATTAATTAGGAATCCCTGTGGCCCATGTATTTAACTTAAACACTCATACAAAGGCTACGGGCCGAGTAGTAATTGAGTCCTTGATCAATATTGAGCCCAAAACAACCCTATGATGATTAGAAGACCACTTAAGTAGGTAATTGGAATAATCCAACGTCTTACATTCTCCCACTTGGTCAAATAATCATCAAGGCTTCAAAGTTGATAACTGTATGGCCATGTAGAACTCAACATCACTCTATTCCTAAATCAAGCCATTGTCAAAAATGTAAACTTACATGGAACTGTCGGAACACATTGAATTTATAACATCCAAGATTCTTACAACCACACATATAAGCTTGCAAAATCACATAAGGCTTCCATCAAGACTAGGACATAGAATGATCATGACAAAACTTAATTTGTGTTTACAAAGATCACTTTCATTCATAAGCCCTTCCTTAAGAGATTACCAAGATCTCTCCTTAATGACACTGGCATGAATTCATGTCTTATGCAGTGACTGTAGCTAGCTATACTGCATGACGACATGTTACTGGATTCATTTGTCAAAGAATAATAAACATAAAATTAAAGTCACGTAATCCAATAAAAGAACCGAACCAAACAGCAATAGACAAAATAATTGAACTGTCTCCAAGAAATCTAATGAAGATTGAGTGGAATAAAACTCAGCTCCCACTAATTCTACATATTAAAACTTAACGGCATAACCATAATTGTAACAAGTATGAAACAACCTTATTCAATGAATCAATGAACCACTGGAAAAATTCTTTCTTTTGCCTTCTCCCTTACAAGCATGAACCAAAATCCAAATGCTTATTAGCAATCACAAATTTCAATTGAAAAGGCAAAAGTCATTGATTAACTACTGAAGATTTGAACAAAACTGCATGAAATAATAAGAACATATAACATACGTAAACCAAACTTTGTTCTTATTAGCCTTAAAATCCTTAATGCAAAACTAGATTGTTAAGCGATTAATCAAAAATATCCAAATTATTGAATACATCCTCAAGGAAGATCATTAAACGCTCCCACTCATCAAAACATATATTTTGCATGTTACAAAAATGGATCAATACCATATAAAATGAATTAATACATTATAAAACTTTATCGCAGTCCAATCCTTAGAGTTAGAGCTCAAATTTAATTTATTCAATTCTTTCTCAAACAACACTTTACATTTAAGTTGCACGTAGATGAGAAAAATCAAAAATTGTAATGGAGGCATTCAACTTTATTCCACTTGTATCTTAAACATCGATTCAATTTTCTTTAAGCAATACAAATAAGCATGGTAAGAACTTTAGTAGCCAAAACGAAACAGTCAGTCATCCAAACAGTTTCAAGTATGCTTATTAGTACTCAGAAAACTTCAATGCGTCAAAACCCAGAAAAGAATTCCAAGTATCCAAAACCTATATGACCTTATCAAAATACAAGATAATAAGGTATTGAGTGTGAAGCCCAAAACTTTACATCACTTCTCCCACTTGGGCAAACACTCACTACTTTGCTACTTCAAAATATATAGTGCACCAATAACCTTATGATTAGAAACACTGTGACAAAAAAGTGTAAAAGAACTTTCAAGGCGTGCTCCTAATGTACTTCACAGTATAAGCCTAAATGCACAAAAACTGTCAAGAAATTTCTAGCAATGATATGTGATTACTTGAGAATTTACCATAATTAATTTATAAGTCGGATTAGCATCAAATTTAATGCAAACAAACTAGAGTCATTAATCTTCAAACAGAAAAATTAATGAGTCGTTTTATAGCTAATTAAAAAGTCTGAAATTGACCTACAAGGTTACTCAGAAAATCTGTCAGCACATACTTTTCCTGAACACAGATCACTAATAAAATTCTCACAAATAATCTATACATCCAATAATCACGAAATTTTGCAGAATTCACGAAGACACGTATGTGCTCAACATATCAAAAATTCAGTTCATTTGAAGATTTTAAGTGAGTTTTTCAACAATCTTTATTCATAATGTAGAAACTGTCAGGAAAATTCCTGTGCATCTGTTTCAACTTTATAAATTCACCAAAAATTCAATTCTTAATATATTTTCATGAATTCAGCGTCTAAAGAAAGCTTAGAAAATGATCCTTATCGCCTAATTTTATCACAAATTAATTCGTACTACAACATTATGTAAATAGACATCATAGCAGCATGGTTCAAAACTGAAAAATTAGTTAACTATAGAATTATGAATGCTATCAATATGCTCCTCAAAATTTAATTATCCTTATGTGCATTCTAAACATCATAAAACAGTAAGTTCCATGTAGGTGCAAACGAAACAATTAAAACCATATCACAAAATCAAGATATATAAAATATCACTTTATGAAGTTTGAAAAAACACCTTTGAGCAATCCAGAGATCGTATCTTGAGTATTTTATATATAGCAATGTGCCACTTTGATTCAAAACAAGTAAGTTAGTGATCCTTAATCAAAAGTGCTATTTTATCCATGCATCTCATTCATTAAGAAATAGTAATACAACAGCAGAACATCCTTATTTCTAATGCAAGATCTAAACTTCATATAGCATGACATTTTCCTCATATTAAAACAAAAGGTTTATCCAAATAATTTGCCATGCAAAACCCAAGTTTTTCTTTAGGTTATCATTCAAAATTATCCTTTCTTGGGTGAAACGATCATATTTCTTAATATCAAGCATGAATACTATATAACATGACATATAATTAGACGCCGATAAACTGAGAATTGAAAACTATAATGGCAATAAAATAGTGATATTCCTTAAATGCAAGTGATATAACCACAATTAATACTTGTAAATATATATTCACAAGGCAAGTTTGCCTTTATCCAATACTGAAAGCATCAAATATAACACTAATCATGCCTCAAAAACACTTGCAGCAGTACGCCATACCATTTAAAACAAGCCAACTTTATTTTATTTCATTCTATATGACGAACACAACCTTACAGATCAATCCAACTTTACGTGATTCAATCCAATTAAATATGTATCAATCCTTTTACACGTATGAATCAATCCAGCTGTATGTTATAAAACAGTCACTTGATTGCATATGAAAAATAGCCAAGTATCAAACATGTCCATACATAACCAAATAAGAAAACACAAATTTTCGATCAATCAAGTCATAAATACCAAAATTGCATACATTCTATGAATATGCATAAACCTTGATGTGAACTAATAGTGATCAGAAACTGTAGTGTAACTTGAGAGAATATTTGATGTGAGAAATTAATGCAATCAATTTTCCATACTCATATCTCTTTTATGTGATCAACCAAAAATCTATTTCTTTGTCATACCATTAACTTTCATGACTATTCAAGATCACCAATATCAAATTATCATCAACAACTTAAACATGTTACAATCCGTATAACAAGAACAAAATTTGTATGCCAATGGAGTTAAGGTTCATTGTGACATAACTGAAATCTTCCAAAATATATCATACAATCAATCTGTCCCCATATTCTCAATCAAACATAATTAATTCACACCTTTGGGTAGAGAATTAAACATGTTCTCAACACTAGGACATGAACATACACAAATTTCCTGAACAAAGAAACTCCCACGTCTTTGGACTGAAGAAATTCCTTGCTAATTCATGCAGTTCATCTCCCATGCTGTTCCATTATAAGTGTACTCATGTTAAACCACTCACATCTTTGGACAGAGAGTTTTTAACACGCCTTCACCTACAATGCCAATTATGATCAATTCCTTAAATCCAGAAAACTATTAATGATTGAGTTGCTTTGGCTCACTCAACCATTGCTAGAATGTCTGTAGACTATGATCATAAAACTTCCAAATATGATAAAGTTAAAACTTTATACTTTTATCACATTTAATAACCAATCTTATTAGAATCAAAGGTTCTTTAATCAACTAGGTTGCTTTCACTCTTTAAATTGAAACAAGAACTCTCGAAACTTTGATCTCAACCCTTCAAGCATGAAGGAGAAAAGCTGTATATCGAAACACGCTTAACAAAATATGTTGGTGTAATAAAACAATACATTGCTTCTGTAATTTTCAGTGTTAGGTTTTATCCTTCTGGTTTGGTACTTTATAACCTTTCGCATATGTACACTTTTATGCTGATATTAAAACCTAGAACTGAGTTAAATTAATCATGGAATAAATAAATGAATTTCTCCAAATAAGTCACAGAAAAACAGTTCATGACATGCGATTACTTAATCAACATGAAACATGCTTGGGTCAATTTAACATTAATAACTGAAGCTACGACTGAAAGTATGTATCTATTTATGAAAATTAAGCATGCTTGACATATAGAAAACTGATGTCATCTTTATAAAATATTTTAACATGCCACAATTCACAAACTCAGTATGCATGATATCGTAAACTGAAACCATATGAATATCATGCAAATATGCCGTCAAACAAGATGTTTTTACTTGAAATTGTATTTAATTTGTGTCCATGGAGGTATAAAAAAGGGAAAACAATTTATACAAAAGCAAACAATATAAATGTCACGACATGAGTTCATATTAGAGGTCCTTTATAATACTAGTTGCCAATTCTTTAGGATTAAAACTAATTCGTGACAACTGGATGCAATTTGCATAATTAAAAAAAAACAACATGAAACTAATGTTATAGCCGCAAACTTTAGCAATCAAAAAATATCATACCCCATGGAAGCTTGATCAAGATGTAGCAAAAGAGGAGGAAAACACAACAGCCCAAAATCGTACCGTGTACACGACCAGTTGCAGTAGAAAAGGTGGGCGATTTCTTTTTGGTTCTAAAACATGTAGCCTAGGCTCTGATACCACATGTAAACTAAAATGACTACACATGATAGAACACACATCAAGAATATACAAGAGCACATCTCCTCAATCCGATCCCTCATACACTCATTTTAGATGGGGTGAATTCTTTAGTGTGGGTTGGCTTGATCGGTTGAGCAGGGGCACTTGTGTTTTATATGCATCTGCCTGGGAGTCTCTCCCATCAAGAAAAACTCTCAAGCAGTCCTTATTGCATTAGGAAATAAAAACCCTAGTCCATATTAATTAGGAATCCCTGTGGCCCATGTATTTAACTTAAACACTCATACAAAGGCTACGGGCCGAGTAGTAATTGAGTCCTTGATCAATATTGAGCCCAAAACAACCCTATGATGATTAGAAGACCACTTAAGTAGGTAATTGGAATAATCCAACGTCTTACAAGTGCGTCCTTCCATGCCTTCACCTTCTTCGGGTGTTGAGAATTTTGGTGTCTAGCAAATGCCCTTGCAAGACTTCCTGTCTGCTTCCGCACATGGGATGGATCCACATCGTAGAAGACAGGTAAAACGACATAGTCAGGTGAGGTCCTCTTGCGTTCAAGGATCATCACAAGCTCGTCAAGGCACCATCTGGATGATGCGTAGTCTTTCGAAAACACAATAACAGAAGTTCTTGAGTGTTTGATTGCTTTCTGGAGTTCGGGCTTAATATCTTCTCCTCTCTCCAGCTCATCGTCATCTCGGAAAGTGCGAAATCCGGCATTGACCAAGGCTGTGAAGAGGTGGTCAGTGAAAGTCTTGCGAGTGTCTTCACCTCTGAAACTGAGGAACACGTGATAATCGACAAGATCGAGAAGTATTAGAAGAGGAGGTTTGTTGAGTTGCTCTCACAAGTGCCATGGATGAGGTGTGGTTAAGAAACAAACTGTCTGAATGGAAATAAATTATAAGTTTTGGGGTTGCTACTTCCTTCCTGAATTGGGTAAACAAGCAGCTCATGAATGACCAAATGAAAGGATAGCGCATCCATTGACTTAAAAAGCAATTATTTTTAGTCAAGCAAATGAAACAAAGATGCCTTTGTCTAGACTCTAGAGGGCGGCCAGAGTTTTTTTACTTGTTTTAAGGTAAATAATGTTGGCGAGTCCCTACTTTGTTTGACAAATAATTAGCTAATTGGCGACAGTGACAAGTTGTAGCTAATTAGAAGAGGAGGTTTGTGGATCGGCTGCTTTCACGAGTGCCATGGATATCGACAAATGAGCTGTGGAAAATTGATTAAAAGCTTCAAATTGAAAGCCAAGCATGTTATGATAATTTCAGAATTCGATGAATGAAGAAGACAGCCTACCCATTGACTTGGCTAACGTAGCACACAGAAACAGTGTCCCCCTTTCACTCTGTGACCTTTGTTACTCTGTTTGGGGCTTTGGTTTTCTTTTCTGGGCGTTCGACTCCAGTGCCTATGGCCCTTCCAATAATTTGTTTTTGGGTTAAAGAACCGAACGTGCTTCTGTATCTTGTCCTGCTATTTTTGCAAGGTGAAGTTTTGCGCTAAGTTCTGATCGAGTTCGAACAAGCGAATCCATTGACTTAAAAAGCAATTATTTTGAGTCAAGCAAATGAAATCATTATGTGTTTTTTTTCTTTCTTTAAGATTAAAAGAAAAAGGAGAAAGTAACAAAAGCAATCCAACTAGTGGGAGCCTCTTTAACATAAAAGGACAATACGGTTTGGAGACTTATTTGTCTTTTAAAAAGATATGGCCCCTTAACAAGAGGATATTAAATTCATGGCTGCAGAGCATGGTTCCACAAGCTGCTCATTCTAAATTGGCTTTTTTATTCTAATGATTGTCTTTATTTTTTATTTTTATACTTACAGGGTGACGTTTATTTGATTTATGATAACATTTTGCAAAAACAAATTTTCAAAATACTACTTATAGGGTAAAAGTTGATACAGATCCAAATTCTCATTTAAAAGTTGAATTTAATCCTCGGACTTGGTGACTTTGATACAAGTCCTTTGACTTTAGTGCCACATAGGATTACATTCCTTTTTTAATATTGTCTGATGTAATCTTTTTATTTTATATATTTAAAATTATTTTTTGTTCCAATATTGCCCATTATCTTAGATTACTTACCTTAATGAGATATTAGCCAATATTATATTTCTTTCCTTATCCAATTTACCTTGAGCACATAAAACGTAAGGAATAATGAAGTTATTAATTGCAGCAAATTTTATGGTGGTTTTATAATAAATTACTAAATTTATGGTAAGTAAAGCCCTTTATTTTTTTGGCAAAATATTCAATTTTCATTCCGTCAATTGTTACATTTAATGTTCTTATTTGAAGATGAGCTTGAGGGTGGTTAGGGGATTGTGGTACAATGCCAGCGGCAGCAGTTGCTTGAGATATTTACAGGAGGCCTCCACCTCTGCCTCTTTCTCTGATTTTTTGACGACGTTGAAAAAAAAATCAAGGCGGGGATTACCATTAATTGGGATGAGACTTTGGGGTTTCATTGTTGTCGTGGTTTGGGACGTTGCCCCTGACTGTTCTAGGGTTGACATGATTTAAAAGGTTGGTGTATTTTTTGATATATTTTTCTTCATATATATATATCTAAATTATAGGTAATATATTCCTTTAACAAAAAAAAAGTTATTAATTGACTTGTGTTTTGATATACATGAGATATAGGTACCACACTTTTTTGCCTTTTTGTTTATGAATCTAAGTTATAGGTAACATACAATTTACCACTTATCTTTTTTATGTACCGGAGATATAGGTAGCATATATTGTCCGACTTATGTTTTTATGCACCTAAGTTATAGGTAATTTAATATTCTCCTTGTTTATTTTTCCACCTTACATATAGGTAAGATGTTTTCTGGTTTGTTCAGCCTACGATGTAGATATATTATATATTGTCCTATTGTCCATTGCATAGGTATAATATGTCATATTCTATTTACCTATATGTCAGGTATATAATTTAATGTGGGTGCTTGTCTGATCGATTGGTATAATTTGTGGGTCTTTACTTTGAATTGATTAAATTGTATTTTATCCATATATTAGGAATATTATCAAGGAAAGAATTCAAAATTTAAATTATGGAATTCAATTACAAGGAAATAATGTATTAAATTTAGATTTTCAATGTGTTTTCCTTATTTACCTCAAAGGGTAAAATTGACATAACAAAAAAAGTAATAAATGCCAAAGGACCTACATCTAAAACTAAAACCGCGAGGACTAAACCCAATGACAGCTAATCGTTTTGGACCTAGATCTAAGAAGCCCTTTAAATATCATGTTACAAGGATAATTGGTGAGTTGCAATTTTGTATTTCAATCATTGTATCTAATTATATTTAGTGGATGTGCAATTTAAATTCTCAATTTAATTTTTACTATATTTATTTTTCTATTAGCTTTAATTCGGCTTTGTAGAAGTGAATTGACATAAATGAACCAACAGCCCTTTGGTTATGTTGGTGGTTGATTGATTGCAAATAAAATCAGATGCACAGCTGTCTGGTTTTTGTATCATGCTACATGCAATTGCGTACTCTATTTAAGCCTAAATTGGAATAAAATTCATTTTTAATGACTTTGTAAATCAGTATATGCAATCATTACCGGTAATTGCATGTTTGCATCGAGGTCATGTTTCCCCTGCAATAGTTATTCAGACTATAATTAGTTAGATTATGTTAGTGCTAAGTTAGTTACTACTAAGTGCGTCAGAATGGAGTCCCAAGCTTGGCCACAGATTTCTCAGTTGCTTTCATGTTACTCGGATCATATTCTAGATATTTTGAGAAGAAGGATCATACTCTACATATGCTCTTGTTGTATTGAACTTGATCTAAACTTGTGTAAAACTGAAGCTATTAAATTTTGAGTTCATGCAATACCTGACTGATCCATTTAGAAGTAGAAAAAAAAAAAAAAAACTTGAAATTGTGTTCCCTGTTTTCTTTTCGAATTTCTATTCAAGGATCTTATTATTTTTTTCCTCTAACTCAATACTATAGTGTTTATAATTTTTGTTATTTTTTTATTAGGTAGTTGACAGTTAATACCTCATGATATTACGTTATGAAGCTTCTCTTAATTGTTACAGATGAGATGTTGATGCAGGGCAGCGGCTGTAAGCTTAATATTCAATCCTCATGGAATCAATCCTTGTTGATTCTCTAGATGAGAATAACCAAGAACGAAGGGGTTCTATGCCTTGTTGATTCCAGCGGAATACCAAGTTGATAGGAAAATAGAGAGAATTCTCTAAGTTTAATATTCAACCTCAAAAAACCGTCTCCAAACCCTAGCTAAAATAAGAAAACAAACTTACTTCCTAAACCAAACTCCCAATTCTAATTGAAATAGGAAAACAAACTTACTTCCTAAACCAAACTTCCAATACTAGTTAAAAATGGAAAACAAAAATATTTGCCTAAAACAGATTCCTAGAATATTAATTACCCATCTTGCGCCTATCAAACTGAAGCAGGAAATTATGGGCGATGCATGCTGCATCACCCAGTAGCTGATGGTCTTGTTACATTTATCTAAAGCATAAGATAGGCATATATAGAAACCAAATCAGATTGGGCCATGTTTTGAGTGATTGTAGAAGATCCATGGGTGTGCTGAGCATTTCTGTTTGTGCAACAAGAATGGATGTGTAAAGGAGATTTGTGAGGAACTTAGTCGATCCTCAACTCTATTATTCAAGTTGCTATAACATTCAAAATGGAACGCTCTGGCATAGTTGTTCCATTTAGTAATCACTATTTGGTTGTCTACAGATTTATTCTCTGAAAAATTTGTATACTAAGAGAATGTTTTTTATATGCATTGACTGTTCTTGATATAGAATTAAACATATGGTACTGAGATTTTGGCTCTTTTCATCACTCGTCGTAAATTAATTTTGTACAATGAGCAGCTCAAAGAATCAAAAGAGAACATTGCATTGCATGATACGTATTCGAAGAAGATGGATGCATTTGATGCTACGAAACAAAATAGGTCCTAGGAAGGAAAACATTGGATAATGCAAGAACAACTGTATGCAGTTCAGGTACAAAAAGTTTATCCACGGCCTGTTGACTGTCGCTTCTTTTTGTGTGAGAGAGAAGACTGGGAGATGAGAGAGAGCGTGAGAAAGAAGCAAGCGGCGGTGATGATCACCTTCCAGCCACGGAGGCCGCCAGTGTTGTTGCCGCCTGTCGTGGCTGCAATTGTTTGATCATAGTGTTGCTCTTCTTCTTTGTCTGACAATGAAAAAGCAAAATAACAGAAAATCCCAAACAAATTAGATGAAACTTAATAGTCGGAGTAAAATTAAATGTGTTAATAAACAGCACACCTGTCGGATCTTCATCATCAGAGTCCCTAAAGATCTTATTAAACCAAATCGGATCTTGTATTGGTATACTTCTTCTGGAAAGCAAGTATACTCCTGGCTGATATTGATCCAAATCTCCACTCATGACACATGGATAATAAGAAGATTCTGTGGAAACAGTCATCATATTATGATTCTCTTGAAGTTGCATAAGCTGGATGCCAAACTCCTTGACCTGAAGCCAAGGTTGCATTATTACTGAAACAACCACTTCATCGCCACCTTCTAAGTGAACCTGCTCCTCCAACTTCCAGAGGCTTAACCATATCACGTCTTCTCCTTCACCTGGAATACCACAGAATGTTGGGCAATAGATCCACTTCAAACCCTTGCTCTTATTTCTGACTCTAGTAACTAGTGGCCCAGGTAAATCTATAGCAGAATCATTAGTATACAAGTTTGTATAGACAACGAAGACCTTCAAGCCTTGAATTCTGTGATTGTCAAGTAATGGCACGGTAAAAGATATCGGGGACTTTGTACTTTTATGGCTGAACTGCCCTGGAACCTCATTCCCAGCAAAAAATGTGGTGAATATACCATGTTCGTACAGTCCCTGTATGTATATGCAAGTATATGCAATGGAAATGACCAATTAGTCAACTCTTTCCTTCGATCATATGAGAGAGAGAGAGAGAGAGAGAGAGAGAGAGAGAGAGAGAGAGAGAGAGGAGCACCTGGACAGGACTTCGATGAAACTCTATTTCATAACAGAACGGGTTTCGAATCCGAATGGGTGCCATCGATTCCAAGTTGCACAAGCCCAAGAGGTTGATCATATCTACATCAACTCTTCCAATGGGTTCTACCTTGAACCAATCCTCCCACTCAACTAGGTTGCGGTTGAGACCCAAACAGCCAACCTTTTTTCCACGTTTAAAGTACTGATATGTTATTTTTTCCAATGATATGCATTGTGTCACATTTAATTCATCTACTTTTGGTAAACCCACAAGCGATTTGAGCCTTCGTACACTTCGTAAAAGAGAGTTTATCGAGCCTTGTTAAACCTTGGATGCAATTTGGCAGGCTACAAATTGGATTATTCCCTACGTTTAGTCTTCGCAAGTGAAGATAGATTACTAAAATCCCTAGGAAAGTTATCATCCGAAAGATTGCACCCCCAAACACTTAAATTTACTAAAGAGCATGGTAAAGAACTCCAGATACATGAACTTCTTCCTCCCCATAATTGAGTTATCGGGATTTCATCTATCTCAAGCACTTTCAGAGATTCCATGTTCCTTAACATCTCAATTGATAACTCATTAAGATTTGTGCAACCAGATATAATAAGTGTTTCAAGTGATTTTAGCATAAACATGTTCTCTGGAAGCATCCTAAGATTTTTGCAATCCTTCATACTCAAGTAAACAAGTCTCTCAAGATTCCCAATGGATCCATTGACATCAACCAGGCTTTCACAATCTACAAGAATCAATTTCTCTAGATTTGGGCAAAAGTGAGAAGTCGATGGTTTCTGTAAGTGAATGAGAATGGCTGAGATCAAGGATCTTCAATGATGAAAGACGCTGTGGGGGCAAAAATGAATAGAAGAAAAAATTATGGGGAGTTAATTGATATAGATATATATATTTTTTTACGAAACTAAAAGCCAAATGAAAGTGAAAATTGAAAAGCGTTAACATACTTTTGTTCCTTTGAAGACTTGCCTCAAGCTGCTATATTGCATTTCAAGAACAATCAGGCTCCCCAAAGGAAAATCTGTGGGTATAGAATCCAAAGGAAACTTATTCCAACACAACCATCTTAATCTTGTACAAAATTCTGCATAAGATCCGTCGAGTTGTACATGACTAAGATGGAGTAGTTTTAGTTCATGCATCCTTGCAAATGCATTGGTTTCCAAGACTATCTCCGTTGAGTTTATGTGATTGTTTCCAGGGAGCATGTGCATGTTGAGGACAAGGCCTTCAATTGAATCTGTACCCTACAGAAGAAAGGGGGAAAACATTTGAAAAATATTTACAAATGAAAAACATGTATGTGTGCATATACGACATTTTTCTTACATTCTTTTCTGTCAAGATATTGAAAGCATCCTTATGTTGCCACACTCTACTACGCTTCCAAGGCTTGTCTGATTCTAGGCGAACAATTTGTCTTCCCATTCCACGGATCATGTCATGCATCTGCACCTTCTTACCATGAATACTCACCAAACATCTATCGATGAGATTTTGAATGCCAACAATTGTATAGAAATCACATCCATCTAGTATGTTAACAGTGTAGTCTTTGTCCTTTCCGATAAAGAAACAAGCAATGTGGAGGAATAAATTTCGGTCATGGTCATCTTGCAAAGAGTCATAGCTTACTCTTAGTTTATTTACTATTTCACCATTTGGAATGGCTTCTAACTTCTCCAGTGTACTTTTCCATACATCTATACTATCCCCCAAGTACATAGAAGAACCTAAAACTTTAAGAGCTAATGGAAGTCCTCTGCAATGTTCCACTATTTTTTGCGAATATTCTATGTAACCTTCAATGGGATGGTCCTGACCAAAAGCGTGCCAACTAAAAAGCTCCAATGATTCCTTGTAATGCAAAGTTTCAACTTCATGCACCTTAGTAACTTGATGAGCTCTTAACAATCTTGCATGCCTTGTTGTTATTATGATTTTACTTCCTGGATAAAACTGATCTTTCATCTGAAATACTGCATCTAATTGATCCATATGATCCACATCATCGAGAACAAGGAGAACCCTCTTAGAGCTTATTGCATCTTCAATCTTAGTTAATCCTTCACTAACACTGCTTATTTTCATTTTTCTCCCATTCAAAATATCAGAAAGAAGCTGTGTTTGTAATTGAACTAAGCCATTGGGTTGCTGTGAAACTTCTTTTATGTTTTCAAGGAAGCTGCTTCCTTCAAACCTTCCATAGTTTGAATTATAAACAGACTTGGCAACGGTTGTCTTCCCTATTCCGCTCATGCCATAAATTACAAGTATGCCTACATACTCTGATCCATCTTGTAACCATAAATTCAGTTCGTTGATTTGAGAATGCATTCCGATCATGATGTGGGGAACACTTAGGGGTCTACGCCTTAGTTTTTGTTCTATCACTTGAACAATCTTGTTGATAAACTTTGACTCGTGTCTGAAAAGTTGCAATCCAAATGAAAAAAGAATTCAAACATCCTTGCACTAGTACAATCCGTCTAATTAATTATTGGACTTCAACTCTATTGTGAGAAGTTTTTAAAATACGCCTGTATTAAAGTAGAAATAATTATACTCTTGTTGAAAACAAAATATATCGATAGTAGAATTATTCTTAATTTTTAATTTTTTTAATTTTAAGGATAGTAGAATATTCTTACTGTTAAGTTTATATTGAGGAAGATACATTTTAAAGTAAAACAAGCCATACGAAAATTCAGAAAAAGTAAGTCTATTTTCAGTATTTTAACTTTAGATAAAAGAAATTACCCATCAGCTTGATTTTGTAAGACCATCCCTGCCAGATCTGCAACCTCTGCAAGTGCCTCCCTCCATTCCTTCACTTTGTTCGACGGTTGCGTTTTTTGGTGTCTAGCAAATGCCTCCGCAAGACTTCCTTTCTGCTTCCGCAAGTCGGATGGATCCACGTCGTAGAAGACAGGTAAAACGACATGGTCAGCTGAGAGCCTCTTCCGTTCAAGGATCATGACGAGCTCGTCAAGGCACCATCTGGACGACGCTTAGTTTTTCGAGAACACAATTACAGAAGTTCTTGAGTGTTTGATTGCTTTCCGCAGTTCGGGCTCGATACCTTCTCCTCTCTCGACTTCATCGTTGTCTCGGAAAGTGCGAAATCCGGCTTTGACAAGGTTTGTGTAGAGGTGGTCAGTGAAAGTCTTGCGAGTGTCTCCTCTGAAACTCAGGAACACGTCATAACGATAATATCGAAAAGTACTGGAAACAGAGGAGGGTTGTGGATCGGCTGCTCTCACAAGTGCCATTGATGAGGTGTTGTGAACAAGTAAACTGCCTGGATGGATTGTATAAACAAGCAGCTTGTGAATGACCAAATGAAAGGATCATCCATTCATTGACTTAAAAAGCAATTATTTTGCGTCAAGCAAATGAAATCATTATGTGTTTTTTATTTCTTTCTTTCACATAGAAAAGGGAGAAAGTAACAAAAGCAATCCAACTAGTGGGAGCTTTATTTGTGTCTTTTAAAAAGTTATGGCCCCTTGAAATGAAAGGTGAGTAATGGCACGACAAATTCTAGGTACACACCATGTCATTGGCAGCAGCCGAAAGCAAGATGGAAAAGAGGAAGAAATCATGGTGCCTAAACAATGTATAGTTTTAGACATTATTTTATAGGGGAGTCCAATTGGTTGGTGTCATGTGTGCTACAACATTTGTGAAAAACTTTTGGGTTCTTTCTTTGTCCGTTCGAGCCGTCCACTTTGAGAAAGAATTGATTTCTTTCTCTTTGTTTAATAATTGATCCAAGCGTTATTAAGAGAATTTGAACACAAGACCTAGAATTGGATTTAATGTGATGTTTAATAATTGATACAAGCGCTACATATACTTTTCTTCTGTCCATTCCTTAAATCTGTTTGAGTGACTGTGTTGACTTGCCGGCAAGGAGTCAAGTTGATGAGCTCTCTTTTTATCCCCCACACCTAGTTAACATTGTTTTCAGTGATTAAGACGCTAATTACATTTCTTACCCCTTTTAGCGGCTCACAACGCCATCATAAATTCATAATTTTCCCAGAATGGAGTATATTCATAAGCTAATTATGCACAAATCTGGTTCCTTTGTCAGCGTTGCCATCCCAACTCTTGGGCTCTAGCAGTCTATTGACATTAAAATGTCATTTTGTAAGCTTCAGCCCATTGCCTATACTACACGTGTGTTTGTCTTTTCAACAAAATAAAATGGTTTTTCAAGATCCAAGTTGTAGTGGTTTCCAAGTGTTTGTCTTTTAGTGGTCCAAGATTCCAAGTGGTGTCAAAGAGATGCCAGCTGTATGAAGCAGGCATACATCGAACCAAAAAAAAAGAAAAGAAGCAAGCATACATATATGCAGAGGCAGACCTATTAAGGCGCAAGGAGGTGCATGCCAGACACCACACCAAACAAAAAAAAAAAGTCATTGGTTTGACAAAAAAAAAAGTCAGCAGAAAATAGGACAAAAATAGCCAGACACCACACCAAACAATGACAAATCCAGAAAATTTTATAGGGGTGGGCTAATAATTGTTTTTATGGGAGATCCATTATATTATCCTTTAAAAAAAATAAAATTTACATGGTTAATTGGCTATAGACTACAGGTTTTTTTAAAAACTATTGTTTGTCAAACCAAAATTATAATATTTTGATTTAAAAAAAAAACAAATTAAAATTAAAATTTATATACAATTTCTAGGCACATATCCCATATGCATGCATATAAACCAAATCATAGGCATTTGACCAAAAAAAAAAAAAACCAAATCATAGGCATGGAAACCAAATCAGATTGGGCCATGTTTTGGTTGATCTGAGGGTAGACCAAGATTAGCCTGAATTTCAAATCTGGCCTAAAAAGTCAGCCCAAAATCCTTCCAGCTTTATCATATAAAGCTTAGTCCGATTAAGCCAAACAAATCCGGCTTTTGGGCTACCTTAGTCTAATTGACTGTCCTAGTTTGTGCTATTTTCACTTCCATCAACTTCATACTGCATGTGTACATTTATTGCTTGTCTTAATATGTTTCCTGTTCTTAAGGTAAATCTGCTCGGTCAAAGCATTTAGAATAATCTAATAACATTGATGTTGATGGTGATGAGCATTGGTCACGGATTTCTCAGTTGCTTTCAAGGTACTCGGATCATATTCTAGATAATTTGAGAAGAAGGATCATACTTTGCATATGCTCTTGTTTTATTGAAATCGATCTGAAATTGTGTAAAACTGAATATATTAAATTTTGAGTTCATGCAATACCTGGCTGATCCATTTAGAGCAGCAAAAAGAAACTTGAAATTCTTATCCCTGTTTTCTTTTGGAATTTCTATTAAATGGTAGATTCAAGTATCTTAGTATTTTTTTCTCTAACTCAATACTATAGTGTATATAATTTTTATATTTTTTTATTAGGTAGTTGACAATTAATACCTCATTAACTGTTACAGATGAGATGTACCAAACAATAGTATTTAAAGTCGGTTGATATTTTGAATTCAACTTATGGAAGTGGAGTATATTAGTATGTTTGCTAAAGGGGCTGGCAAAAGACCATGAAATGCATTTATCTTCCTTAAAAATTCTACGGCGACAAATGTATACACTGAGATGTAATTATACTTGTGTGAAATTCTACTATCAAAAATCTTATACTAGCAGTCATGCTGCGACAAGTTCCCTTGCATGTTTTGTGGCATTTTGTTCTACTATGTTCAACATTTCATTATTGTGTGCATCAAAAGATTTTAATGCAATTCATTCTATAGGGGTAACTTTGTCTAACTAAGACCTTTCATGTTGTATCTTGTAGCAGAGGAAGACACAGGTGACCACAGGTGCTGCTGCTATTAAAAGCAAGCTGCATGCTTTTAATCAGGTTTGGCCCTATGATCGAACTTTGTAATCGACCTATGAGTGGACTTATAGCCATGCTTCGCCAGATATTCAACCGGAATGAATTTCCTTTCCAATTGCAGAATATCAGTGAACAAGTTGCTTCTTATATGAGAGATCCAAGCAGAATGGTTAAGCAGATGCAGATGAGGCGATCGGCAGTTGGTGTATTTGGCACTGTAAGATATTAAAACTTCCCTCTAAATTGAGTTCCCAAGGTTGCATGGGCATGCTCAGACAGAATTGTGCTTCATTTATAACATCATAACAAGATAGGTTTTTCTTAATTTTGTACATCTAGTAATTAATACCTGACATATGGATGGGCAGGTTCCTGAGGGGGAGAATACTCCAAAGGGAGAGGTAATCCTACTCTTCTGAATATAATTGGCTTCACCAATGCTATTTTAATCTGTAGATTACATTGCAATTTAATGTCCCATGGATTTTAAAATTTTCCCATGTCGCAAATGAGGTACACATCTATTGTGTTGGATGGGTGCCAGTTTATAAAATGTTTGAACAATTTTTGGGTTGTTTGGGGTGTTTTCTTCAATTTTCTTCACATGGCCCCAGTGCTACTTCATGAGTTTGTTCCCTTTGACTGCTATATACGAATGAACCATGCCATCTGTGTGTGTGAGGGCTGTTAGTTTTTTTAGTACTCATCATGCGTCATTAGCCTTAATTGTATCTTTTAATTAATATTTTGCTTCGTTTGCCACTTTGATGTGCTTGTGAGGTTTGCATTAATTTCCTCCTTGATTTGTCATAAAAGTTATGTTTCTATTTGCACAAATTGATTAATTTTATTCCTTTACTCTGTTAGGAGACACAATGTGATGCTGGTGCACAAGCTGATGGCGACCCAGAACTTTTAGACGACTCCGAGTTTTACCAGCAATTACTGAAAGAATTTTTTGAGACAATTGACCCAGCATCTTCTGGTAAAACTATTGGGGCATCCTATACTTCATACATGAATCTTTTAAATGTGCGCTTATATGGTTATACCCAATCTTTAAGAGTTCCTGTAGTTTAAAACAACAAATGCAATCAAATTGCATTGAAAAATTCGTGCATTTTCAATTGTTTAATATTTCCCCAAGTGGTCAAAGTCAATAAGGTCACTGCATTTTCTCTGTTATGGTGGGTTTGGAACTTAGTCGATCCTCAACTCTATTATTCAAGTTGCTAGAACGTTCAAAATGGAGCGGTCTGGCATAGTTGTTTCCTGTTATTGCCAGCATATTATTTAATGATTCTGATTTTCCACTATTTGGTTATCCACAGAGACGGCCTTTTATTCTCTGAAAAAGTTGCATACTAAGAAGAGGAAGATTGTTGACAGACGAGCCTCTAAGAGTCGCAAGATAAGGTATCAGTATAGGATTAATTCTTTGCTTCCCTATGCGGACCTGCTATGATTTGTTTTGGAAATTAATAAATATGGTTTTGCAGGTATAATGTTCACGAGAAGATAGTAAATTTCATGGCTCCGGAGCCTATGACCCTTCCAACTATGGTTCCAGACCTCAATAATTTGTTTGGGTTGAAGAACCAGAAACGAGCTTCTGTAGTATAGTGTATAGGCCTTTGGATCCAGGCTCTGAAATTTTGTTCGTTATTTAAATGATTTGAGTATGTTGTCCTGATATTTCTGTAATCCATTCCATACCAATTTTTTGCAATGTGAGCCTCGTCTTCTGAACGCATAGCTTTGTTGTAAATCACAGTGAAGATCTGAATTGGACAGTTGCCAATTATTGGTTCAATAGAATATGTATTTGATGCTATGAAACGAATAGGTCTTGGGAAGACATTGGATATATATATATATATATAAGGGAGAAAGCCACTCTGTCGGGCAATTAACCAGCTGTTGAGTTGAGATGTACAAATAATTCAGCCACGGCTTTTTGACTGTTGCTTCTGTCTGCGGTGATGAGCACCTTCCAGCCATGGAGGCAGCTGCTGCAGTTATTACTGCCTGTGGGGGCTGCAATTGAGCGATCATCCTGTTGCTCTTCTTCATTGTCTGAAAAACATACAAAAATAACATAAAATCCCAATTTAAGTTAGAGGAAACTTATTTTTCAAATGAAATATGGACTGACCTGGGAACACCGTAGATGATGAATATCCTATCCTAACAACACAGATTGTGATGCTAATTTAATTTATTAGGTGTCTTTTTATTTTTATTTTTCTAATTCAGTTTTTTTTTTAAATAGTTGGAGTAAAATCATCAAATGCGTCAATAAACAACACACCTCCTATATCTTCATCTGAGTAACACTCCAATTGCCATGGATTAACAGGATAAAAGGTGGTACTCATCATATTATGACTCTCTTGTTCCACCTGCACAAACTGGATCCCCAACTCCTTTACCAGAAGCCCAGATTTCATAATTACAGAAACAACCACTTGATCGCCACCTGGAATGCCGTAGAATGATGGCATATTGTACCACTTCAGACCCTTGCTCTTATTTCTGACTCTAGTAATAATCATACTCCCATGATAACGTTGAACACCAGTCATATGATCGTAAGTAAAATCAGAGCCAGAACTCGCATAGACAGCGCAGACGTTCAAGCCTTTAATTCTCTGATTATCAAGCAAAGGCACAGTAAAAGATATTGAGGACCCTCTACTTTTATGGCTGAATTGGCCTGGAACCTCATTCCCACCAAAAAATGTGCTGAATATACCACCCTCAGACAGTCCCTATATATATGCAATGGAAATGACAATATTAGTCAACCATTTCCTGTGATCATGAGAGAGAGAGAGAGAGAGAGAGAGAGAGAGAGAGAGAGAGAGAGAGGCGCACCTGGACGGGACTCCAGTTATCCTTTACTGAGACATGAAATGGTTTGTGCATCCGAATCGGTGCCATTGATTCCAACAAGTTGCACAATCCCAAGAGCTTGATCATTTCTACATCAACTCTACCAATGGGTTGTAACTTGTACTTGTACTCCCACTCAACTAGGTTGTAGTTGCGACCGGATCCGATACTGCGTTCCGGGTGAGAGGATTGATACGTTATTTTCTCCAATGTTATGCAATGTATGATTTCCAAGTCCTTTAGTTTTGGTAACCCGAGAAGCGATTTGAGACTTGTACAGTAGTTAAAAGAGAGTTCATGGAGCCTTGTTAATCCTTTTATACAATTTGGTAGGCTACTAATTGGATTATTCCCTAGATTTAGTCTCTGCAATGAGGACAAATGACTAAAATCCATAGGAAAGGCATCATCTGAAAGATTGCACCCCCAAAGACTTAATTTTACTAAAGAGCATTGTAAAGAACCCAAGATACTCGAACTTCTTTCTAGCCATAATTCACTTATCGGAATTCCATCTTTCTCAAGCACTTTTAACAAGTCCATGTTCCTCAACATCTCAATTGATAACCCATTAAGATTTGAGCAACCAGATATAATAAATGTTTCAAGTGATTTTAGCATACAAATATTCTTGGGAAGCATCCTAAAGTTTTTGCAATCTTTCATATTCAAGTAAATAAGTCTCTCTAGGTTTCCAATGGATCCATGGACATAAATCAGGCTTGTACAGTCTACTAGAACCAATTTCTCTAGATTTGGGCAATATGAGAAGTCAATTATTTCTGTAAGGGAATGAGAATGGCTGAGATCAAGGATCTTCAAGGACCAAAGACACTGTAGAGGGGAAAAATGTACGAAGGAAAAAATCAATGTTGGGAATTAATTGTTATATATATATATATATATATATCAAAATACAAGCCTAATGAAATGAAAAGAAATTGAAAAGCATGTAGTAACATACCTTTGTTCCTTCATAGATTTGTCTCAAGCTGCTATACTGCATTTCAAGAACAATAAGATTGCCCACAGGAAAATCGGTGGGTATAGAATCCAAAGGAAATTCAAGCCAACACAACCATCTTAATCTAGTACAAAATTCTGCATAACATCCGCTGAGTTTTACATAATTGAGATGGAGTAGTTTTAGTTCATGCATCCTTGCAAATGCATTGGTTTCCAAGACTATCTCGTTTGAGTTTATGAGACAGTTTGTAGGGAGCATATGCATGTCGAGGACAAGACCTTCAATTGCTTCTGTACCCTGCAAAAAAGAAAAGGGAAAAACATTTGGAAAATATTTACAAGAAAAAGCATCTATATGTGTTCATATAAGACATGTTTCTTACGTTCTTTTCTGCCAGGATTTTGAAGGAATCCTTATGACGCAAAACTCTACTACACTTCCAAGGCTCCTTTGATTCTAGACGAACAATTTCTCTTCCCATACCACGGATCATGTCATGCATCTGCACCTTGTCATATTTATCAATTGTCACCAAACATCTATCGATGAGATTTTGAATGCCATCAATTGTATAGAAATCACATCCATCTAGTATTTTAACAATGTAGTCTTTGTCCTTTCCGATAAAGAAACAAGCAATGTGGAGGAATAAATTTCGGTCATGGTCATCTTGCAAAGAGTCAAAGCTTACTCTTAGTTTATTTATTATTTCACCATTTGGAATGGCTTCTAACTTCTCCAGTGCACTTTTCCATACATCTATACTATCCCCCAAGTACATAGAAGAACCTAAAACTTTAAGAGCTAATGGAAGTCCTCCACAATGACCCACTATTTTTTGCGAATATTCTATGTAACCTTCAATGGGATGGTCTTGACCAAAAGCGTGCCAACTAAAAAGCTCCAATGATTCCTTGGAATTCAAAGTTTCAACTTCATGCACCTTAGTAACTTGATGAGCCCTTAACAATCTTGCATGCCTAGTTGTTATTATGATTTTACTTCCTGGATAAAACTGATCTTTCATCCGAAATACTGCATCTGATTGATCCCTATGATCCACATCATCAAGAACAAGGAGAACCCTCTTAGAGCTTATGGCATCTCCAATCTCAGTTAATCCTTCACTAACATTGCTTATTTTCATTTTTCTCCCTTTCAAAATATCAGAAAGAAGCTGTGTTTGTATTTGAACTAAGCCATTGGGTTGCTGCGGAACTTCGTTTATGTTTTCAAGGAAGCTGCTTCCTTCAAACCTTTCATAGTTTTGTTGGCGAGTCCTTACTTAGTTAGGATTTTAGTTCCTTATTTCATTAGAATTTGGGTTACTTACCAATTATTATTTAGTCCTATTGTAATAGAGATTTACTTCCTATTGTAATTTAGATATATTTCCTATTTTATTTAGGGTTAACACCTCTTTGTACTTGTATAATTCAAATGAAAAAATAATTCAAACATTGAGAAACAAGTGACAAACTAAAGCACGTGATAACGACAATATTGAGAAGTACTGGAAACAGAGGAGGTTTGTGGATCGGCTGCTCTCACAAGTGCCATGGATGAGGTGTTGTGAACAAATAAACTGTCTCAGTGGAAATTAAATCTTCTATCAAGTTTTGAGGTTCCTACTTCCTTCCTGGATTGTATAAACAAGCAGCTTGTGAATGACCAAATGAAAGGATCATCCATCCATTGACTTAAAAAGCAATTATTTTGTTATGGGCACCTACCTTGACTTTGTTAAGGTCTTTTGAATGATAAAATTATGTGCATGGGATATTGTGTTCCCTTGGCTTCATGGGCAGCAGCCGAAAGCAAGATGGAAAAGAGGAAGAAATCATGGTGCCTAAACAATGTATAGTTTTAGACATTATTTTATAGGGGAGTCCAATTGGTTGGTGACATGTGTGCTACAACATTTGTGAAAAACTTTTGGGTTCTTTCTTTGTCCGTTCGAGCCGTCCACGTTGAGAAAGAATTGATTTCTTTATCAAAAATTGATACAAGCGTTATTAAGGGAATTTGAACACAGGACCTAAAATTGGATTTAATGTGATGGTTAATAATTGATATAAGCGCTACATGTACTTCTCATTTGTCCATTCCTTTTTTTTTTCTTTTAGACTTTCTGCGCGACAACACAAACATGTTCCCTACATGTTTTTCTGAGGTCATCTCTTGTTTCTTTAATCTAATCCAGCTAAGCACACCAATTTATTATTATTATTATTTTTTGGCACTGTTATATATAGGAATTTGTTAATTAATTATGTCGACTCCACATTGGCAGCCCCACGCAATGTGACCTCAAATTAATAGAAAATTAAGATATAAGAACATAAAAATATGTACAGAAAACGGCAAGTCTTTGTTAGCTATCCATGTGCCATGTGCCATCAAGATCTTGATCACCATCCGAATAATGTTAAAATCCCCTTTGTAAATTAATCTATTGCATATTTCATATAATACTCGTGAGAGCCTAGAACAAGTCAAAAAATGTCGAAGATAATTTCAATAATTTCAGTAATCAGTATATAATAAGTTGTATATGATAATTAGGATATATATCTCACTATCCAGGGAGCCAGAAAAAAATATCGGTGGCGGTCAAGAAAATTTCAGTAATGGGTGAAACCAAAAAAACAAATTAAAATTAAAATTTGTATACAATTTCTAGGCACATATCCCATATGCATATAAACCAAATCATACGCATAGAAACCAAATCAGATTGGGCATATATCATATAAAGCATAGTCCGATTAAGCCAAACAAATCGGGCTTTTGGGCTACCTTAGTCTAATTGACTGTCCTAGTTTGTGCTATTTTCACTTTCATCAACTTCATACTGCATGTGTACATTTATTGCTTGTCTTAATATGTTTCCTGTTCTTAAGGTAAATCTGCTCGGTCAAAGCATTTAGAATAATCTAATAACATTGATGTTGATGGTGATGAGCATTGGTCACGGATTTCTCAGTTGCTTTCAAGGTACTCGGATCATATTCTAGATAATTTGAGAAGAAGGATCATACACTGCATATGCTCTTGTTTTATTGAACTCGATCTGAACACTAGTAAAAAAAAAAAACCCTTGCGTGACGAAACACAATTCGTCGCTCAAAGTAACTTTGCGCGACAAAAATCAAAAGTTCGTTGCTCAAAGTCTTACACGATTAAATTTTGCGCAACGAAACATAAATTGTCGCACAAAGTTACTTTGCGCGACGACAAACATCGTCGCACAAAGTCACTTTGCGAGACAAACTTTTGCGCGACGACAAAACATCATCGCTCAAAGTAACTTTGCGCGACGAAATAATAACTTTGCATGACTTTACAAAGTCTTTAAAAAAATAATAATTTAAGTGTTTCGTCTCGCAAAATCTTTACAAAAATAAATTTTTTAAAAAAAAATTGAAATCTTTGCATGACTTTGCGCGACGAAACACTAAAATTCAGTGCACAAAGTCTTGCACGACGAAATGTGTTTCGTCTCGCAAAGTTTTTACAAAGATAAATAAAATAAAAAATTATTTTCAAAAATCTTTGCAAGGCGCGACGAAAGACTAAAATTAGGTGCACAAAGTCTTGCGCGACGAAGATGTTTCGTCTCGCAAAGTCTTTACAAAAATAAATATAAATTTTTTTTATAAAATCTTTGCATGACTTTGAGTGACGAAACACTAAGCTTTGGAGTATATTTAGGTTCTTGGCAAAGACCTGGGGTCAAAAAGGGCTGGGCCTTAATAGAGATTTTGACAAGACTCTCCTTAGAGCTAGGCTTCAGCAAGGGCCAAGAGATGGGGTGAGCTGTTTCTTGCTTCAGTAGGCCATGCTGTTCGGCGCGAGCCCCCTCTTTTTTGTTTTTGTTTTTTTGTTTTTTTTTTTGGGCCTTTGGGCTTCTAGTGATTGGGTAGCTGGGTTTCAGCAAGGGAGCCGGGCTAGGCCACGTGGAGTTGGCCTGGTCCTGGCCTTTAGGTTGGTTCCGCAAGCATGTGAGCTGGGTCTTTTGGAGTGGGCCGGCAAAAAGGAGCTAGGTCATTTTAGAACTTCCAATAGTTCTTGCCGATCGGCAAGTGACCATTTGGGAGTTTTGTGCGTGTCTCGAGCTGCGGCATGAGGCTGGGCCACAAGGGCTTCGAAATGGAGAAAAGGGTTGCGGCACAAGGACAAGCCTATGATGCATTTGGGCCTTAGGCAAGAGGCCCATGCTTGGGCTAGGTATGGTCATACTTTTCAGCAAAGAGGAAAATGTAGATGAGCCTTTTTATAATTTGGAGTAGAGGGTTGGGGGCTGAGACCTTCGGCAAGGAGTATTGAGAGGTCTTGGCCTTCAATAGCTTCGGCAAGTTTGTGTTTTAGTATTTGGGGCTGGGCCCAAGATGGTCTTGAGTCATCGGTTAAGGCTGAGCCTTTTTTGGGTTTTGGCTAAATGAGGTTGGGCCTTTTGGGGCTTTTGACAAGGCTTGTAGAACTGAATCTAGGTTGGAAGGTTAAATTGTGGCCTAAGGAATTTGGGCAAGGATCTAGTGAGAACGCTTATGTGAGAACATAACATGAGAACACCGTTGGATCCAATCTAACGGTTGTATGAAAAGCAATTGTAAGCGTAAGTGTTGTATTAGAACGAGGCCTTCTTCTCTCTTCTCCCTCCAATACTCTCTTCTCCCTCCAAAAGGTCCCCTCCAAAACAGAAGTCCCCTCCAAACCAGCTGTTCACTCAGTTCAATGAAAATAACCATTTTTTTATCAGCTTTGATTGAGGAAGAACTGTAACATTGAAGAGAGAGCACCCTCATTTTTCTGGGTTTCCCATTCAGGCGAAACAAAGGAGTCTTGGATTTTATAATTTCATCTCTGTGGTTGGGTTTTTGGGGTCGGGACATACGTCAATCCTTGAGCAACGTCGAAACTGGCGTTGAGTTGGAAAGTGTTGACCGTACCGTTGTGGTTCTGCTCTGTTGGTTTTGAAATCCTTGAGCGGGGCGAAACAGGGGTTGAGGAAGAAGAAAAGTTTTTTGGGTTGACGTCCAGATCTAAAAGGTCTACGTTACGTTGTCGTAGTTGTTGAAAATTTGAAGTTGAAAATCAGTTACGAGGTAAGCCATATACTGTATTTGTCAATTTCATTATTGGGCATCAGCATGAGTCAGATTAGGTTGTATGTATGTCTTTAATGTTTCAGCGGAGAGTCATTCGCATGTCATATGTTAGTTAATATTTATTGTAAAGCTGTTTGAAAGCATGTGCCAAATATTGGGCATCAGCATGAGTCAGATTAGGTTGTATGTATGTCTTTAATGTTTCACTAGAGAGTCATTTGGATGTCATATGTTAGTTGATATATATTTTGAAGCTCTTTGAAAGCCTGTGCCAAATATTGGGCATCAGCACGAGTTACGTTAGTATGTATGTAGGTCTTTAATGTTTCACAGATAGTGATTTGAATGTCATATATGATGGTTATTATGTGATATTCAGGGTTAAATTGCAAGAACTGTGAAATGGAGTGCGAAGGACAGGTGACACCGGAAGTTAGTTCGGAATTGAAACCAAAATTGGGACTTGAATTTGATTGCTGTGAGGATGTGTTCAATTTCTATAATATGTATGCCGCGAAAGCCGGATTCGGCATTCGGTGTTCTACAACGAGAACTTGCACATTCACAGGAGAGGTAACAAGGAAAGAATATGTATGCTGTAAACAAGGGTATGCGTTGACAAGCACTGTTAGTCGCAAGAGAAGACAGCGAGGTTGTACTCGAACTGGGTGCAAGGCTAAACTTGCGATTTTGAAGGTAAACGAGAAGAATAAGTACACTGTTGTAGGATTCAATGAGGTACACAACCATGACATGACCACAGTTGATAAAGTCCATCTATTGAGATCTCACCGTAACTTAACAGAGTCTACAAAGGCCTATAGTGCACATATGAGCAAAGTTAATATCCCTGTACATAAACAGGTAAGCCTTCTTGAGGTGCAAGTAGGGGGATTGGAAAATGTTGGGTTTGTTAGGAGAGATATCTATAATTATGCAAGGGACGTGCGTGGGGAGGTGATTGGCCATGATGCACAGCTGCTGAAGGAGCATTTTTTGGCTGAGCAAGGAAAAAATGAATCATTTTATTTCAATATGGAGGTAGATTCGGAAGGAAGGATGGGAAATGTTTTCTGGGCAGATGCAAGGTCAAGACGAGCTTATGGGTTTTTTGGGGATGTGGTGGTATTTGATACGACGTTCAACACGAACTGCTATGGGATGGTCTTTGCGCCTTTGTTAGGCGTTAATAACCATAGGCAGACAGTGTTGTTTGGTTGTGCATTCCTAACTAGTGAAACCACGGATTCATTTGTATGGTTGTTTGAAGAATTCAAGAAAGCCATGCCAGGTGAGCCACCCAAAATGATCATCACTGATCAAGATGCAGCCATGTCAAAGGTAATTGCTTTAACTCTCCCAACAACATTCCATAGATATTGCATATGGCATATCTTGAATAAGTTTATGGAGAAACCCGGCATTGGGGAATGTTTTTCGGAAATGTGCAAATGCATATGGGGTATGGACATGAAAGAAGAATTTGATGCGAAATGGGATGAAATCGTCACAAGCAATGGGCTGAAAGACCATCCGTGGCTGAGCTCGATGCATGCTTTGCGGGAGAATTGGGTTCCATCATATGTAAAACATGTGTTTTCGGCTGGGATGTCAAGTAGTCAACGGGTTGAAAGCTGTCATGCATTTTTGAAACAATATATTAACCGGAAAAACACATTGATGGAATTCATTGTATGTTTTGAAAGAGCTGTTGGTTCACAGAGGCACAAGGAGTTAATGGCTGATCATACTGATACCAATGAAAAACCTCCACTGCCATTTCGAACACCAATGCAACATCAAATGGCACGCATTTACACTCGGGAAATTCTTGAAATGTTTGAGAGGGAAGACTTCCGAAGCCTTTTATGCTTGTTCGAACTTCTAGAGCAAGATGAGACCCAGTGTAGGTACAAAGTAAGTGAGCGGGTAAATCCGGGGGTGACATGGATGAAGGAGCTTGTGCATGATAAAGATGCCGATAAAGCTTATTGCAGCTGCAAAGGATTTGAATTTTGGGGTATTCCGTGCCGACACATCCTAGCATTTTTAAGAATGAAGCAGGTGGAGCACTTGCCAGACAATTACATAGTGACACGATGGCTTCAAAGTGCAAAGTGCGGTGTAGTATATGATAAGAATGACAAAGAAGTTAAAGATTGCGTGGACGGTTTGGTTTTAGTTAAGAGATCGAAACTTTGCAAAGTTGCAGGTGAGTTGATAGATTCTGCTTTGTTGTGTGATGAAGGTTTTGAGTTGCTGGAAAATTCATTTGACGACATTCGTGGGAAGCTTACAAGGTTGTTGTCATCAAGAGCTCGTGTCGAAGAAGAACCCAATGGAGAGGTCGGAACTAGTTCTTCCCAAGTCAGAATTAAGGATCCCTATCGAGTAAAACCAAAAGGGCGTGCGAGAAGAGTGAAAGGACAAAAAGAGAAGGCAGCGGAAGGACATAAACGGCGGTGCAGTGAATGTAGGAAGACTGACCATGATAGACGGAGTTGTCCAAAACTTGTGAGCGGGTAAGTGAATATGTAATTGTCTGGGTTTGAATTTTGTAGAAGAAATGCTGTTGACTTGTTTCTTTGTTTCGATGTTGCAGCTCTTCATCTTCCGACGCAGAAGTTGGTGTTGCAGTTGATGAGAATTTGCAGCCCAGTCAGAGCACGCAGGACAGGGAACCTACAATGACAGAGTCATTTCTGCAAGAGTTTAATTTCATTTACGGTCCCGGAGTTTGAATATTTGTTGACACCAATTTGCGTATTTTTGGAAACCATCTGGAACCGTTAGTGAATCTTATGTAAGTGCCTCATGTTGATACTGAACTAAGGTATGTGAAAAGCAACAGTGAAACCGCCCAAAAACAAAGTAACTTTTGTATTCGATAATTATTAAGTGTCACAAACGTATCGCATGACTTACATTCGACCCCCTGGAAAAAAAAAACTACATTAAAGTGAACAATAAGTTATTTGAAGAGCCACTTAGTTATCATCATCAAAGTCATCACTTGACTCAAAGCGGCCACGTTCCTCCCAATCTAGAATGCGTTTGTCATTGTAGCAATCCTCGCACCAGTCTGGGGGTAATGCAAACAACGGGAGATGGGGGCTTTGGGGGAGAAGGGGTCGGGGACCGATAGTATTGAACATTGTCTGGACCTACGTCGAATAGATCCCTGCACGTCCCACAAGGATGGTCGTGAACGTCACCATGCTTGCAATAATTATGTGCAACTCGAACTTTCGGATCCATCTTTGGTTGAAGGTGGATGTCCATCCTGGGGCTTTGGTGTTTTCAGAACGTGGAGCCAGTGTTTGAAAGGATTCGTTTGGGATTCATGCAATGTGGGTAACGTTTTATACACCTTTGCAACGGTTGCAAGGAAAATGAAATATGTAGGTAAGGGAATCTTGAAACCATCACTGTGTGTCAGCAAGGGAATCTTGAAACCATCACTATGTGCCAGTAATGTGTCAAAGAACCGAATATATATGTCAGATAATCTTGAAAATCTTTATCGACCCACCGATAATTTTTTAAACCAAAAATTTGAGCACTATTAGTAACTGAACTCTACTAATCCAGTAGTTAGTGATCGAAGAAATAAGATTGAACTCTGGTAAGAACATAGAACCCAAGGCTGTGATAGCAGATTTAAACATGAATAAGGTGCACGTAAGTCAGATCGGGCATAAACATGTAAACACAAACCCAGATCTGGCATTAACAAAAAACAAACAAGTGAATAACGATTGCCTAGCGATTCATATGGCTACCAGCCGTCATTATCGTTGGCTTTGGCTGGTTGGTGGCCTAGCTCTGGTGGGTGTACACCGCCGGAGATGATTTGCTGTGCAGCAGACGGAGTTATGGCGTCCCAGTCAATATGTTTGTGGACATCTGCAGCGAACCGTCGGAATTGCTCAAAACCTTCGTTGAAAGCCACAGACATTGCCTGCCCATGCTTGTCGCCTCCTTTGTGGATGCTCAAAGATTCGTACGTAGCATCCTCCAGGGTCATTTGCAAATCCTCTGCTTTGAGCTTTCTTCTTTGGCCACGAATTATGTGCTTCTCTTTTCTGTAACGCGCTTTGTTCACTTGGCGCGTCAAATACGCCAACTTCTGCTCAGCTCCGACACACTTTTGAGTCCAATAATGGACCAAGGAGGAGTCGTGTTCCAGTTTGTTCTTCATATCATTTATTTCTAGAGCAGGATCATCGGAGTCGCCCTCGCTTGCCGAGGAGGTTGGAAGTGGCAGCGGTGGTAGAGGGGACCTGAGATAGTCGGGGGCATATTCCCATGACCCATCGGAGTCCCCTTGATTTGCATTGTCGTCTGAACTGGTTGACATGTTGTCAAATCTTCAGTTTCTTCAGATTGGGGGATTCGTTGTATGCACAAAACACAACTCCAAAGAAGAGTCAGGAAGAATACTTTCCGTATGAAGTATTCATCCCCACACATAGTTAGGAAATTTCCCAATTTTTTCCTTAATTTTCCTGTATTTTTAACGATTTTTGGGAAAAAAAACTGAATAAAATATACAAGAAATGCCAAGTGGAGGCGCTGGAGTGGGGAGCTGCAAGCCTGACCGCCACGCGGCGCAATCCCATGCCGCCACTCGCCAGTTTTTCTATTTTCTAATCTTTTCCACTTAAATATTCAATTAAATATCGAAATTGAAGGTGAAAAAATCCCGAAAAATTCCTCAGGGATCGGGACGGGATTTCCTTCGATGACATATCCGGAAAAAGGGCAGGACAAACAAATTTGGATACGGGATTAATGTGATCGAACATATGAGAGTGTGGGGTTTACAAAGTGTATTAGGGTTTTCATTTGCATCATCCAAATGTAGGGTTGGTTCCCAAATTTTATTTTTCACTCCCTCCTAAACCAGGGTTTGTACTTTCCGTATGAAGTATTCATCCCCTCACAGAGTTAGGAAATTTCCCAATTTTTTCCTTAATTTTCCTGTATTTTTAACGATTTTTGGGAAAAAAACTGAATAAAATATACAAGAAATGCCAAGTGGAGGCGCTGGAGTGGGGAGCTGCAAGCCTGACCGCCACGCGGCGCAATCCCATGCCGCCACTCGCCAGTTTTTCTATTTTCTAATCTTTTCCACTTAAATATTCAATTAAATATCGAAATTGAAGGTGAAAAAATCCCGAAAAATTCCTCAGGGATCGGGACGGGATTTCCTTCGATGACATATCCGGAAAAAGGGCAGGACAAACAAATTTGGATACGGGATTAATGTGATCGAACATATGAGAGTGTGGGGTTTACAAAGTGTATTAGGGTTTTCATTTGCATCATCCAAATGTAGGGTTGGTTCCCAAATTTTATTTTTCACTCCCTCCTAAACCAGGGTTTGTACTTTCCGTATGAAGTATTCATCCCCTCACAGAGTTAGGAAATTTCCCAATTTTTTCCTTAATTTTCCTGTATTTTTAACGATTTTTGGGAAAAAAAATGAATAAAATATACAAGAAATGCCAAGTGGAGGCGCTGGAGTGGGGAGCTGCAAGCCTGACCGCCACGCGGCGCAATCCCATGCCGCCACTCGCCAGTTTTTCTATTTTCTAATCTTTTCCACTTAAATATTCAATTAAATATCGAAATTGGAGGTGAAAAAATCCCGAAAAATTCCTCAGGGATTGGGACGGGATTTCCTTCGATGACATATCCGGAAAAAGGGCAGGACAAACAAATTTGGATACGGGATTAATGTGATCGAACATATGAGAGTGTGGGGTTTACAAAGTGTATTAGGGTTTTCATTTGCATCATCCGAATGTAGGGTTGGTTCCCAAATTTTATTTTTCACTCCCTCCTAAACCAGGGTTTGTACTTTCCGTATGAAGTATTCATCCCCACACAGAGTTAGGAAATTTCCCAATTTTTTCCTTAATTTTCCTGTATTTTTAACGATTTTTGGGAAAAAAACTGAATAAAATATACAAGAAATGCCAAGTGGAGGCGCTGGAGTGGGGAGCTGCAAGCCTGACCGCCACGTGGCGCAATCCCATGCCGCCACTCGCCAGTTTTTCTATTTTCTAATCTTTTCCACTTAAATATTCAATTTTTAAACGACTTCAAGGGTGTAGGGGCTTTTCGCCTACGGTTTAGGGTTTACTGTCGAATGCTTAGGGTTCAAAAATATTAAACCAATGCTTTTCTTTCCCGCTCATGGGTTAGGGTTAACAAAAAAAAAAACTTTCCTGCAAATTTTGAATTTGCCGCTCATAGTCACGGATTGTTACGACCAAAACAGGACAATTGAAACTTGAAACTCCATATTAGTTCTCCCCAAAAAAGAAAATACCATTCCTTTTCATATTTGAAGGAAAATTAATTGGGGGTTTTGAGCAAATTTTTGGAAGGGTTGTCATCTTCTGTTATCTTCATTTTCCCTTCTGGGCAGAGCCATGTCGAATTCTTCAACAAACACTCAAGGAAAGAGGTGTCGGCACTGCAATGCTGAGATGGTTATGCTAATTTCCAAATCTGAAAGGAATATGGGCAGACCGTATTGGAAGTGCTTCACAACGTATGTAAGTATTATCTTCCCTAAGCCAATAACACTAACTCAGATCGGCCATTGCCTAAGGCAACGAAAACTGCTACAGAGTAGAAGAATTGGGTCTGACATTGTAATCCGAAAATCAAAAATGTAACTTTCTTATGTTTTTTTAGGGAGCTACAAGGTGTAGTGGCTATGAATGGGTGACTGGAGGCAACATGCCAACTGAATCTCAAATTGAAAACCAGCTGGATGTGAAGGAACTTAATGCATATGCTGAAGTCATCCGTATGGTGAAGGGCATTAAAAACATCCTCATACTGTTGTTAGTTCTATCATTTCTGAATTTGGCAGTTCAAGTGATGAAGAAGTAAGAAACTTTTTGCGTCTGGAAATCTTCAAGCAATTTCAAGTATATATTTATAAATTGTGTTCTGTTTTGGCTTTTCAAGTATATATTTTCTAATTTTCTAATCTGGACAGCTATGAAATATGAAGAAGTGTTTGCAAATCTACTATTATGAATTAATCATTGAGCATAATTAGGAAATGAATTTTTGAACGTTTGATATGCCTGCATCTTGACCTTCACAATCTTGTTTGCCGTAAACAAGAAACATTCCTATTTATTCCACATTTGAAAACACAGTGTCGCAGGTCCTACGGTTTATGGTTCAGCATAGTATCAACAACATGTGTTGACGGTTTCGTACAGGTTGTATTTGAACCCAATAAAAATAACTTATTCTTTAATTTTAAGTCAAAAGGGGTAGTTGGATCATAAAGAAGAGTTTGTTCATTAACAAGTAAGACTCAAAACTACCTTTTCAAAACCTTCGTACAAACGGGAACGATGCCCTCAAGCATTCGAAGAAAGCTCTTCGAGCTTCCCTTATATGATAGAAAGGTTAGTTCTCTATCTCGCGAATTGAGCCAATACCAAGCTATATGAATTTCTTCAGTTCAACTACTGTTACCTACATAATTACAAACCGCCCACCCAGTGAAATGAAGTTTGCAAGTTTTTTATCCTACACCCACCCAATTATGTCATATTGCCTCTCCTAATTAAGCACACGCGTTAATATCCCTGCAACAACTGCACAGCGAGCTTCAACCGATACAAGGGCATGGCATGATGGGAAATATTGGCTAGTTCTACATTGGAGGTCAGAAACTCGCAGTATTTTAAAATGTACATCCCACAGTCGCCCCTGAAACATAGCGAAGCAGCTGTCATTCATTGTACAACAAAAGCGCACTTTCATAACACAATGTGTTTAGGTCGAATATGACTCACCCGCCTACTTGTTGGGGGGGGTGCATCCAAAACGCGACTAACTGACCACTCAGTTTTAAGTAGACCGTCGCCAGTATATCCAGCTTCGAGTAACAACCGGGGCAGTATTTTGGACACCGGCTGCACAGCCCGTTGGATGGCTTGAATTCTGCACAGATCTTCTTTTGAATCATATACCCTTATCTCACACTCTTTTAAATCCAGAACAAGTAAGATCCAGTGCTTCTGCCTTTCTAGGTTGAAGGGCAAAAAAACTTGATTCACAGACTCCCATGATTTAGCCAACTTATGCCCTTCGCCCTTCACCATTCCCACTAGACCCTTGCTGTGCTTCCTCTCCTCCTTTCCAATATACGACTTCATTTGCGTGTAATCTAAGGCAGCACATTTCTGCATAGTGGCACACCAGTTATGCATCATAACGGATACGGAATTTCAAAACAAACAATGCTTATGAAATAATACAGACCTGAAAAGTGGTGTCCAGTATCGTCCAGTCAGAACCCGACCACTTGCCAGACCTGTTGTGCCGCTCCCGTAGCAAATGCAAGGCCATGTCAATGTTCTACATAAAAGGGTTGTTTCCATTATTAAATCAATCAATTACTACATAGCAAGGGCTTATCGACAAAATCCCAAATCAATCAATGCTTACCGAGTCATCCAACCAACCGTCCTTGGTCAGCAACCGAACAAAGAAGTTATGCGAACCTTCCATAGCTTCGTCTCCACATAACCGCACAAGTGAACTATATTTGTCAATCATTGTTATTAGCAATTCCGTTTCACCAGTGACTCAATAGGTAATCATAATGAACCATTTACATTTCACTAAGGACGGGCAAAGGGAACTTACTTTACTTCTTGTCCCCATTCCCAGCAGAATTTTGCCACCTCCAGAAGGGAATCACGAGGAACAGGACTTAGGGGGTCAGCAATTGGGTCCTTCGAAATATTGGGAATCTCCCGACCTTGCCATGGAGTTTCCCTTACCACTGCCCTTGGCCTCTTCGTCACAGGACCAACCGTCCGACTCCTTCCCCGACCCCTCTTTCGCCCCACCCCAACTATAACATCTTCGCCACATTCACCCTCCGCAGTGGACATGTCAATCTTTCGAGGAGGATTCGTAAGGAATTTAACAAGGGTGACACACACCACATCTGGATCATCCCAATTTATATCCGGGGTTGTATATTGCACCTCTTCTTTCGCATTTTGTACACACTCCTCTCTCGATTCGGCTACTCCACCTTCCTCGGTTTTATCACTCTCCTCTCTCGATTCGGGTACTCCACCTTCCTCGGTTTTATCACTCTCCTCTCCAGCATCCTCAGTCTCATGTCTCTCCTCTCCAGCATCCTCAGTCTTATGTCTCTCCTCTCCAGCATCCTCAGTCTTAAGTCTCTCCTCTCCATCATCCTCACTCTTCCTGGCGTCTGCATGACTGGTACACTTTTCCAAGCGTAAAACTCTCTCCTCCAGCTCACCCTTCTCACGGTGCAATAGTGCAACCTCATTCCTCAACTGCTGCACAACAGAGTTTAATTCATCAAGGTCCTTACATACCCGCGGGCCTGCACTAGGTGCATCACATTCAGGAACAACTGATCCCCAACTCCAATATGGTTGCCTCATCTCCAATTCACTTGGTCGTAAGAGCCATAGTATAACAGGCTATCAAACATATACAGTTAACAGGTCATATACAATAGTAAACAGCTTTCCTCATGAAACCAACATACTATTGAAATCAATTATTAACTACACACCTGTTTGCTTTGAAATATATAAGCGTTCAGCTTTCTAAACTCAGGCACTTTATCTGTGGATTCCCACCGGCAAATTCGAGGGACTAATGCAGTTTCCTCGATCCGCCTACAATATCTAAGGGGGGGAATTCCCAATTCAGCAATTAATTCATACGCCCAAATCTACAACAAATAGATTATCAAAGTCAGTACTTAGTTACGAACTTAAATTTTACAAACACTAATTTTGAACTAAATCATACCTGGAAAGCATAGCTCAATCCCTTTATATTCCATGCAGGTCTGTTAATTCTTTTAGGCTTCTCATCCTCCACGTTTTTCTTCCCTTTTCTCACTGAACTCCGCACCACCTTTTTTCGCTTTTTCTCCCCTTTCCCCTGCCCATCCTTGTCTTCATCTCTCTCTTTCTTCCCGGGAACAAACAACAGAGAATCTTGCAGACACTCAAACGATATAGATCCCCACGGATATTTGTTGAATTCATCCATTTTATGAACCAAATGTAAGTAGTCCTCATTTATCTTTACATTTTGGGGTCTGCCCATTATCACAGACTCCACAAAATACAGCAGTCCCAATTTGAACGAGTCCTCGCTTCCTCTTTCGGACTTTCGGAATGCATTTTCTAAGTCCTGGCCAGTAATGTGATTCCTGTCGGTAAAATGCGCTTTCATAAATCGCTCATGATCTTCCCCGGCAGACGTTATGTCAGGCTCGCTTCCACATTTTAGACCACTTATCAAACAAAAATCCTTTACACTGAATTGAGCAACATTGGACCCTATTGCATAACTAAGGCCCATCATGTCCTTCACACCAAGTCCTCCGACTCGATCCGCCTACAATATCTAAGGGGGGGAATTCCCAATTCAGCAATTAATTCATACGCCCAAATCTACAACAAATAGATTATCAAAGTCAGTACTTAGTTACGAACTTAAATTTTACAAACACTAATTTTGAACTAAATCATACCTGGAAAGCATAGCTCAATCCCTTTATATTCCATGCAGGTCTGTTAATTCTTTTAGGCTTCTCATCCTCCACGTTTTTCTTCCCTTTTCTCACTGAACTCCGCACCACCTTTTTTCGCTTTTTCTCCCCTTTCCCCTGCCCATCCTTGTCTTCATCTCTCTCTTTCTTCCCGGGAACAAACAACAGAGAATCTTGCAGACACTCAAACGATATAGATCCCCACGGATATTTGTTGAATTCATCCATTTTATGAACCAAATGTAAGTAGTCCTCATTTATCTTTACATTTTGGGGTCTGCCCATTATCACAGACTCCACAAAATACAGCAGTCCCAATTTGAACGAGTCCTCGCTTCCTCTTTCGGACTTTCGGAATGCATTTTCTAAGTCCTGGCCAGTAATGTGATTCCTGTCGGTAAAATGCGCTTTCATAAATCGCTCATGATCTTCCCCGGCAGACGTTATGTCAGGCTCGCTTCCACATTTTAGACCACTTATCAAACAAAAATCCTTTACACTGAATTGAGCAACATTGGACCCTATTGCATAACTAAGGCCCATCATGTCCTTCACACCAAGTCCTCCGACTCGCCGGAGTGCCAGACCATGCACAATTTGACCACTAAATGCAATTTTATGGAGTCCCAACAGGTGGCCAAAACAGCTCTCTCTAAATCTTCCCATAAGTGACTCACTGAAATGCACCCCAAAATTACACAGGACTGTTTGCGCCACACACAGATTATTCACCCGCGCAGAATAGACCTCTGACTCCGGGAAACAAAGCTCAAACCCACAATCCATTTTATACCTCCAAATGACACCTTTTGCTTAAGAAACAGAACTGATACGTGATGAGAATATTATGACCACATTAACATACAGAAGTGATACCTACTCACAATATTATCTACACATTTTTAAACCTACAAACACTATTTTCAACACATTACATAATTGATACCTACTAACAGAATCTTCAACATATCAAGTTACAAAACTTATACACTATTTTCAACACATTAAGATACATAATTTCACCTACAAACACTAATTTCAACAAATTCAGATACAAAATTGATACCTACTACAACATGCATTGCTCCTTATGCATCCCAAATCATCTCATATTCAGAGTTAAGATTCAATTTTCTCTTATGCGTTCTACTTCAATTGGTACTTATTATTATTTGTTTGCCAAGCCCCATTAAATCCCTAAAATTATGCCCAACACTCACACCACTACATGCCCGAAGCAGGATTACAATGAGGAACAGATGAAGATTCCTCGAATTTTACGAAAACACAACAAACAACCAGAATGCAAACAAAAATACGAACTACAACACACAACACAAATTACTCAGGCCAATTTATATTTTTGCAAACACTCCGTACAGAGACAGACTACTCTTACCCAGAAAATCAAAGCCCTCAAATCCTCCCTAAAGTCCTAATGCAATTTCAATTAAGTGAATGCAGTATAACATGCAAACTTTAAAATCAAAGAGAGGGAGGAAATTCGACAGAAACGTACCGATTCAGACGTTCAGATGACAATTACTCGATCACGGAGGTTCTGCCACGACACAAGAGCAAGTAAAAAAGAAACAGTACACGAAGGAGTTTCTGTGAGAAGAGATTAGGAATAGAGAACTTGATGTCTGGTAGGTATTTGGGTGTTATGACTAGGGTTCATTCATAACTCCATTGACAAGAAAGGCGCCACTGTCAGGATTAAGAAAGGCGCGATTTTTTCGAACCAGGCGCGACCTGACACCTCTGCTAAGGGGAAACTGTAGCCTACGCTAATGCACCGTAAGCTCGCTTTTTCTCTTCAACCGTTCAGATGTATTTCAATGGCTGCGATTTATTCTTATATAATGTTCTCACATAAACGTCCTCACCTGATCCGACTCGGACGTAGCACACAGAAACAGAGTGTCCCTTAATCTTCAATGTCCTCCTTTCACTCTGTTACTCTGTCTGGGGCTTTGGTTTTCTTTTTTGGGCTTTTGGCCCCAGTGCCTATGGCCCTTCCAACTCAATAATTTGTTTGGGTTGAAGAACCGAACGAGCTTCTGTATCTTGTCCTGCTAATTTTGCAAGGCGAAGTTTTGCGTTGAGTTCTGATCGAGTTCGAGTCAGCCCTGTAGCTGGTGGGTTTGTTACATTTGTCAAAAGCATAAGATAGGCATAGAAACCAAATCAGATTGGCCAATGTTTTGAGTGATTGTAGAAGATCCATGGGTGTGCTGAGCATTTCTGTTAGTGCAACAAGAATGGGTGTGTAAAGAGATTTGTGAGGAACTTAGTCGATCCTCAACTCTATTATTCAAGTTGCTATAACTTTCAAAATGGTACGCTCTTGCATAGTTGTTCCATTTATGAATCACTATTTGGTTGTCTACAGATTTATTCTCTGAAAAATTTGCATACTAAGAGAATGTTCTTGATATGCATTTGATTGTTCTTGATATAGAATTAAACATATGGTACTGAGATTTTGGCTCTTTTCAGCACCAGACCAGTCGTAAATTAATTTTGTAAAATGAGCAGCTCAAAGAATCAAAAGAGAACGTTGCATTGCATGATACATATTCGTTGAAGATCGATGCATTTGATGCTACGAAACGAAATAGGTCTTAGGAAGGAAAACATTGGAGATATGCAAGAACAACTGTATGCAGTTCAGGTACAAAGTTTATCCACGGCTTGTTGACTGTCGCTTCTTTTTGTGTGAGAGAGAAGACCGGGTGATGAGAGAAAGTGTGAGAAAGAAGCAAGCTGCGGAGATGAGCACCTTCCCCTTCCAGCCACGGAGGCCACCGGATTCATTGCTGCCTGTCGTGACTGCAATTGTCTGATCATAATGTTGCTCTTCTTCTTTGACTGAAACAAAATAAAAAATTACAGAAAATCCCAACAAATTAGAGGAAACTTAATAGTCGGAGTAAAATCAAATGCGTTAATAAACAACACACCTGTCGTAACTTCATAATCAGAGTCCTCAAGGATCTTATTAAACCAAATCGGATCTTGAATTGGTTTACTTCTGTGGAAAAGCAAGTATACTCCTGGCTGATAAGAAGAATCTCCACTCCTGACAGATGGATAATAAGAAGAATCTGTTGAAACAGTCATCATATTAGTATTCTCTTCTTGCAGGTGCTGCACAAGCTGGATGCCAAACTCCTTGACCTGAAGCCAAGGTTGCATAATTACTGAAACAACCACTTCATCGCTACCATCTAAGTGAACCTCCTCCTCCAACTTCCAGACGCTTAACCACATCATGTCTTCTCCTTCACCTGGAATACCGCAGCATCGTGGGCTATAGATCCACTTCAGACCCTTGCTCTTATTTTTTACTCTAGTAATTATTGGCCCAGGGGAATCTCCCAAAGAATAACTAGCATACAATTTTGTATAGACAACGAAGACCTTCAAGCCTTGAATTCTGTGATTGTCAAGTAATGGCACGGTAAAAGAGATCGGGGACTCTGTACTTTTATGGCTGAACTGGCCTGGAACCTCATTCCCGGTAAAAAATGTGCTGAATATACCTTTTTCATACAGCCCCTGCAAATGACTATTATAAGTAAACTCTTTCTTATGATCATGAGAGAGAGAGAGAGAGAGAGAGAGAGAGAGACACACACACACACACACACACACAGACCTGAACGGGATTCCAATCATCCTCTGCTGACATGTAAAATCGTTTGCGCATGAGCAAGGGTGCCATGGATTCCAAGTTGGACAATCCCAAAAGGTTAATAATTTCTGCATCAACACTTCCAATGGGTTCTAGCTTGTACATATACTCCCACTCAACTAGGTTGCGATTGTTAAGCAATCTGGTATATCGTCCGGACCAACGGCCTTGATATGTTATTTTTTCCAATGATACGCAATCTACCACATTCAACGTGCCCACTTTTGGTAATCCCTCAAGCAATTTCAAACTCTCACATCCCAAAAAAGAAAGTTCATTGAGCCTCGTTAAACCTTTGATGCAATTTGGTAGGCTACAAATTGGATTGTTCCCTACATTTAGTCTTCGCAATGAGGATAGATTACTAAATTCCCTTGGAAAGGAATCATTCGAAAGATTGCACCTCTGAAGACTTAAATCAACTAAAGAGCATGTTAAAGAACTCAAGATACATGAACTTCTTCCTGGGACTAGTTCACCTATCAGAATTCCATCCGTATCAAGCACTTTCAGAGATTCAATGTTCCTCAACATCTCAATTGATAACTCATTAAGACTTGTGCAACCAGATATAATAAGTGTTTCCAGTAATTTTAGTATACATATGTTCTCTGGAAGCATCTTAAGATTTTTGCAATCCTTCGTATTCAGGTAAACAAGTCTCTCAAGGTTTCCAATGGATCCATGGACATAAATCAAGCCCACACAATTTACAAGAATAAGTTTCTCTAGATTTGGGCAGAAGGAGAAGTCAGTGGTTTCTGTAAGGGAATGAGAATGGCTGAGATCAAGAATCTTCAATGATGGAAGACACTGTTGGGGGAAAGATGTACAGAAGCAAAAAATGTGGGGAGTTAATTGTTAATAGATATAGAATTCTTTTTATGAAACGAAAAGCTTAATGAAAGTGAAAATTGAAAAAAAAAAATTAGAAAAGCGTAGAGTAACATACTTTTGTTCCTTTGCAGACTTGCCTCAAGCTGCTATATCTCATTTCAAGAACAACCAGGCTCCTCAAAGAAAACTCGGTGGGTATAGAATCCAAAGGAAACTTAGTCCAACTCAACCATCTTAATCCTGTACAAAATTCTGCATAAGATCCGTTAAGTTGTACATGACTAAGATGGAGTAGTTTTAGTTCCCGCATCTTTGCAAATGCATTGGTTTCCAAGACTATCTCATTTGAGTTTATGAGAATGTTTGTAGGGAGCATATGCAAATCAAAGACAAGACCTTCAATTGTTCTCGTACCCTACAAAAGAAAGGAGAAACACATTTGGGAAATATTTACAAGAAGGAAAACATATATGTGTACATATAACACATGTTTCTTACATTATTTTCCGACAGGATTTTGAAGGAATCCTTATGATGCCATACTCTACTACGCTTCCAAGGCTCCTCTGATTCTTGGTGAACAATTTCTCTTCCCATTCCACAAATCAGGTCATGCATATGCACCTTGTCAAATTCATCAATTGTCACCAAACATCTATCGATGAGATTTTGAATGCCAACAATTGTATAGAAATCACATCCATCAAGTATTTTAACAACATAACCTTTGTCCTTTCCTATAAAGAAACAAGCAATGTGGAGGAATAATTTTCGGTCATGGTCATCTTGCAAAGAATCGTAACTTACTCTTAGTTTGTTTACTATTTCACCATTTGGAATGGCTTTTAATTTCTCCAATGCACTTTTCCATACACCTATACTTTCCCCAAACAACGAAGAACCTAAAACTTGAAGGGCTAATGGAAGTCCTCCGCAATGATCGACTAGCTTCTCAGAATATTCTATGTAATCTTCCATGGGATGGTCTCGGCCAAAAGCGTGCCAACTTAAGAGCTCCAATGATTCTTTGTTATCCAAAGTTTGAACTGCATGCTCCTTAGTAACTTGATGAGCCTTTAACAATCTTGCACGCCTAGTTGTTATGATGATTTTACTTCCTGGATAAAACTGATCTTTCATCCCAAGCACCACATCTAATTGGCTAATATGATCCACATCGTCAAGAACAAGAAAAACCCTTTTAGAGCTTATGGCATCTTCTATCTCAGTCATTCCCTCACTAACACTGTGTATTTTTACTTTTCTCCCAATCAAAATATCAGAAAGAAGTTGTATTTGTATTTGAACTAGGCCATTAGGTTGTTGTGAAATTTCTCTAATGTTTTCGATGAAGCTACTTCCTTCAAATCTTCCAAAGTTTGTATTATAAACAGACTTTGCAATGGTTGTCTTCCCTATTCCACTCATGCCATAAATTACACATATGCCGACATCATCTAATCCATCTTGTAGCCATAAATTAAGTTCATGGGCCCGAGAATGCATTCCGATCATGATGTGGGGAACACTTAGGGGTCTACGCCTTAGTTTTTCTCCTATCACTTGAACAATCTTGTTGATAAACTTTGACTCGTGTCTGAAAAGTTACAATCCAAATGAAAAAAATATATCGAACATCCTTGCAATAGTACAATCCGTCTAATTAATTATTGGACTTCAACTCTATTGTGAGAAGTTTTAAATTACGCCTGTATTAAATTAGAAATAATTATACTATCCTTGCAAAACCAAAACCAACTGGCAAGGAGATAATAATTATACTACCCTTGCCAAAAAAAAACAAAAACATAGTAGAATATTCTTACTGAAATTCAGAAATATTATATGAAATCTCCATTAACACACCATGAAAAAGTAAGTCCATTTTCAGTATTTTAACTTTAGAAAGAGGGACTTGTAAATAAAAGAAATGGTAGGAAAGAAATTACCCATCAGCTTGATTTTGTAAGACCATCCCTGCCAGATCTGCAACCTCTGCAAGTGCCTCCCTCCATTCCTTCATTTTGTTCGACGGTTGGGTTTTTTGGTGTCTAGCAAATGCCTTTGCAAGACTTCCTGTCTGCTTCCGCACATGGGATGGATCCACGTCGTAGAAGACAGGTAAAACGACATGGTCAGCTGAGATCCTCTTGCGTTCAAGGATCATGACGAGCTCGTCAAGGCACCATGTGGACGACGCGTAGTATTTTGAAAATACAATAACAGAAGTTCGTGAGTGTTTGATTGCTTTCTGAAGTTCGGGCTTGATACCTTCTCCTCTCTCGACTTCATCGTCGTCTCGGAAAGTGCGAAATCCAGCGTTGACAAGAGCCGTGTAGAGGTGGTCAGTGAAAGTCTTGCGAGTGTCTTGGCCTCTGAAACTCAGGAACACGTGATAATGACAATATCGACAAGAATAAGAAGAGGAGGTTTGCTGAGCTGCTCTCACAAGTGCCATTGTATGAACAAGCAAACTGTCTGATGAGTGGAAATTAAATCTTCTATCAAGTTTTGTGGTTCCAAATGAAAGGATCATCCATCCATTGACTTAAAAAGCAATTATTCTGAGTCAAGCAAATGAAATCATTATGTGTTTTTTTTCTCTTTGAGATAAAAAAAGGGAGAAAGCAACAAAAGCAATCCAACTAGTGGGAGCTTCTTTAACATAAAAGGACAATAGGATTTGGAGACTTATTTGAAATGAAAGGAAAGTTATGGCATGACAAATTCTAGGTTCACACCACACCACGCGATTGCCAGGAAACCTCTGCCTATTATCACTTCGATCTTGCTGGAAATACCACATCTGTTGGGCCGAATATACTATTCAAAGGGTAATCATGGCTCACTAAGTGACATTTTCTTGGTGGGATGGGCTGGGGTTGGTGGCTGCCGAATCATGGCTCACTAGCGAGAACGTCTTTTTGCGAACAATTGGTGCAAACTTCTATATACACCGTTGGATAAGCTTTGACGGTTAAGATTATAAGTTGGGTTCAATTAGGTTTCACGTAGAAACGGGTATTAAGAAAACTCATGTATCCGGATCATATTCCTCTTTTTTTATTTTTTTATTTTGGTCTGGATATCATCTTCCTCTCTTTCTTCCACCTTATATTTCTCCATATTTCTCTCAATCTCTCGTACCCAGACTCCACCCAACACGCCACCCTCCCCGATCACCACCTTCTCACCATCTTGCCCAGCCACGTCTCAAGGCATCCAAACATCACACCCACCGCCACTCTCTCTCTCTTCCCTACCCACTGACGCCAAGCCCAGCCCCGACACCCAAGCTGCCACCACCTAAGCCTCCTTCCCAGCAGTCATCCCGCCGCATTACCCATGCCTCTTCCTTCTCTCTCCCACTTTCTTTCTCTGTTCCCCTTATCTCTTCGACATCCCAAGTTCCAGTTCTGAACACCAGTAAACTAAAACCCCCCGATTAAACAACAAACTCAGCCAACACCATAGCTCCCAATCTCATCCCCATCGCCATCCCAAGTTCCAAACCTTCCCTCCCCATCCCATTCCCTTTTTATTCGATGATTCGGCAGCCACCAACCCCAGCACATCCCACCACCATCCTCCCTCTCTCATCTCCCCCACCAACCCATTCTCATTCCAAACCTAAATCCAAAGACCAAATCTCAAAATCGAAACCCCAAGGACGGATGTCTTCTGAAAGAATATTATTGTCTTTCAGAATATTTCGTTCGGTTGAATGTTATGATGATTGATTCTCTTGATTTTGATTTGCCCTTAGATTTTGTGGACTTTATTTTTTGTATGGAGTTGTGTTTTTTTCATCTTGCGGGTTCACTCCTTTTTTGGGTGTTCCTTTGACTGTCGTAGGAATAAGAAAAAAGAAGATTTTCTGGGTTATTTTGTTGTTGCAGAAAATTAGATATGATCAAATCGAACTTCAAGGAAATGCTTCAAGTTTCCTCCCTTTTATATGATTGTGGTGTTCCACAAATTTGAGAACTTCCCCTGCAATAGTATTATGTTGGTACTAATTTAGTTACTACTAAGGATGTCAGGGTGTCAATTGGGAGGAATGCTATAGCCCACAATACAATTGGTAGTTTAACGGATAGCTATAGGCCATGATCAAAGTATACTACCAGTCGTCTAAGTACAGGTGGAATAGCTCATTGTGGAGAAATCTAATACAATTGTTCTGCTGGGAGTGCTTATTCAACTTAATTGATTGCAGTGGGGGAAAGACATAGAAATGATAGGGAACCGTAGCCAAGTGGTTGGAGTGGGCTCAGCCCTTTCCCAAGCTCAGTCCAAAATGCAAAGCATTGAGCTTGAGCTTGAACCAGCTCAATTTTCAAATCTAAATCTTTGCCCTTCAGCTTTGGGTCAGCTGAACTGGAGTGACGTTTGCACTGAGTTCTGATTGAGTTCGAGTCAGCCCAGTAGCTAATAGTTTTAGAGCCTATTAGGTGTGAAATTCAGAGTGGTCCTGTTGGTATGAAAAAATAGTTGTCTTTAACAAAATTTAGACAATTTGTGAATTTGATTACAGCCTTCAAGGTAACATCACTTTAGTCACCACTCCAGGGGTTGGTATTTGTTATAGTGGTCAAAATCATATGCATAGAAACCAAATCAGATTGGGCCATGTTTTGGTTGATCCGAGGGTAGACCAAGATCAGCCTGAATTTCAAATCTGGCCTAAAAAGTCAGCCCAAAATCCTTCCAGCTTTATCATATAAAGCTTAGTCCGATTAAGCCAAACAAATCGGGCTTTTGGGCTACCTTAGTCTAATTGACTGTCCTAGTTTGTGCTATTTTCACTTTCATCAACTTCATACTGCATGTGTACATTTATTGCTTGTCTTAATATGTTTCCTGATCTTAAGGTAAACCTGCTCGGTCAAAGCATTCAGAATCATCTAATAACATTGATGCTGATGGTGATGAGGATTGGTCACGGGTTTCTCAGTTGCTTTCAAGGTACTCGGATCATATTCTAGATAATTTGAGAAGAAGGATCATACTCTGCATATGCTCTTGTTTTATTGAAATCGATCTGAACTTGTGTAAAACTGAATATATTAAATTTTGAGTTCATGCAATACCTGGCTGATCCATTTAGAGCAGCAAAAAGAAACTTGAAATTCTTATCCCTGTTTTCTTTTGGAATTTCTATTAAATGGTAGATTCAAGTATCTTAGTATTTTTTTCTCTAACTCAATACTATAGTGTATATAATTTTTATATTTTTTTTATTAGGTAGTTGACAATTAATACCTCATTAACTGTTACAGACGAGATGTACCAAACAATAGTATTTAAAGTCGGTTGATATTTTGAATTCAACTTATGGAAGTGGAGTATATTAGTATGTTTGCTAAAGGGGCTGGCAAAAGACCATGAAATGCATTTATCTTCCTTAAAAATTCTACGGCGACATATGTATACACTGAGATGTAATTATACTTGTGTGAAATTCTACCATCAAAAATCTTATACTAGCAGTCATGCTGCGACAAGTTCCCTTGCATGTTTTTGTGGCATTTTGTTCTACTATGTTCAACATTTCATTATTGTGTGCATTAAAAGATTTTAATGCAATTCATTCTGTAGGGGTAACTTTGTCTAAGTAAGACCTTTCATGTTGTATCTTGTAGCATAGCTACTTTTAGAAACAAATCAATAGACAAATGGCAGAGGAAGACACAGGTGACCACAGGTGCTGCTGCTATTAAAAGCAAGCTGCATGCTTTTAATCAGGTTTGGCCCTATGATCGAAATTTGTAATCGACTTATGAGTGGATTTATAGCCATGCTTCGCCAGATATTCAACAGGAATGAATTTTCCTTTCCAATTGCAGAATATCAGTGAACAAGTTGCTTCTTATATGAGAGATCCAAGCAGAATGGTTAAGCAGATGCAGATGAGGCGATCGGCAGTTGGTGTATTTGGCACTGTAAGATATTAAAACTTCCCTCTAAATTGAGTTCCCAAGGTTGCATGGGCATGCTCAGACAGAATTGTGCTTCATTTATAACATCATAACAAGATAGGTTTTTCTTAATTTTGTACATCTAGTAATTAATACCTGACATATGGATGGGCAGGTTCCTGAGGGGGAGAATACTCCAAAGGGAGAGGTAATCCTACTCTTCTGAATATAATTGGCTTCACTAATGCTATGCTAATTTGAGGACCCATCTGTAGATTACATCGCAATTTAATGTCCCATGGATTTTAAATTTTTCCCATGTCGCAAATGAGGTACACATCTATTTTGTTGGATGGGTGCCAGTTTATAAAATGTTTGAACAATTTTTGGGTTGTTTGGGGTGTTTTCTTCAATTTTCTTCACATGGCCCCAGTGCTACTTCATGAGTATGTTCCCTTTGACTGCTCTATACGAATGAACCATGCCATCTGTGTGTGTGAGGGCTGTTAGTTTTTTTAATACTCATCATGCGTCATTAGCCTTAATTGTATCTTTTAATTAATATTTTGCTTTGTTTGCATCAATTTCTTCCTTGATATGTCATGAAAGTTATGTTTCTATTTGCACAAATTGATTAATTTTATTCCTTTACTCTGTTAGGAGACACAATGTGATGCTGGTGCACAAGCTGATGGCGACCCTGAACTTTTAGACGACTCCGAGTTTTACCAGCAATTACTGAAAGAATTTTTTGAGACAATTGACCCAGCATCTTCTGGTAAAACTATTGGGGCATCCCATACTTCATACCTGAATCTTGTATGGTTATACCCAATCTTTAAGAGTTTCTGTAGTTCAAAACAACAAATGCAATCAAATTGCATTGAAAAATTCTTGCATTTTCAATTGTTTAATATTGTATCTCCCCAAGTGGTCAAAGTCAATAAGGTCACTGCATTTTCTCCGTTATGGTGGGTTTGGAACTTAGTCGATCCTCAACTCTATTATTCAAGTTGCTAGAACGTTCAAAATGGAGCGGTCTGGCATAGTTGTTTCCTGTTATTGCCAGCATATTATTTAATGATTCTGATTTTCCACTATTTGGTTATCCACAGAGACGGCCTTTTATTCTGTGAAAAAGTTGCATACTAAGAAGAGGAAGATTGTGGACAGACGAGCCTCTAAGAGTCACAAGATAAGGTATCAGTATAGGTTAATTCTTTGCTTCCCTATGTGGACCTGCTATGATTTGTTTTGGAAATTAATAAATATGGTTTTGCAGGTATAATGTTCACGAGAAGATAGTAAATTTCAATGTTAACCTTAGTTTATTACACTAAGACTGCTACAGTAAGCTGTGCGAAAAAGCTCCCGAAAGAACCGAAAGGCTCGGCCGTCACCCTCTTCCTGGGCACTGCCTTTGGGTGGTCTCCAGGGACTGATCTAATTCTTTGCTCTGGGAGCGAGGATCCAGAGCCAATTTAATTGATGGAGGAGGGATCACTTGGGGGGACTGCGGGGGTTTCTCGCTTACCCAAGAGAAGCCGCGCTACGGAGGAGTCCAACACGGAGATTTTCCAGCAAGCCTCTTCAAAAATATCCATGGGTCTTGAACCTGAGGTAACTACAACACCAAACCCCCCTTTTGGGACTCATAGCTTCAGAGACAAACTAATGAACAAAGTTAACTTTACCAAGAATGTGGGTATCGAGGTCAATTGCTTAGCTGCTGATTATGAGGATTTGAATGATGATGAGGATGTTGTTGTCTCTAAGAAAGAACGTGGCCCTAGCATCCAATTTTCGGAGCGAGCTATGAATCGACTCTGTCAACCATGGCAAAACGCTTTGATCATCAAGCTACTTGGAAGGTCTCACACTTATAACTACCTTCAAGTTCGTTTACAGCAAAAGTGGCAACTTAAAGGCAACTGGAAGCTTGTTGATCTGGTAAACGACTATTTTGTGGTGAAGTTTGAATTAGAGGATGATCTTAATTTTGTGCTGACAGGAGGACCTTGGATTATTGCGGGACAATACCTGATTCTGCAGAAGTGGAGACCCGGGTTTAACCCAGTATCTGCTCAAATTACAAACATGGCTGCTTGGATTCGGGTCTCTGGTATCCAACTGGAATGTTTTGATGTTTGGGCTCTTAAAAGAATTGGTAACTTGTTGGGGAAATTGTTAAAAATTGATTCCCTAACAACCGATCAAAATAGGGGGAAGTTTGCTAGACTTTGTGTTGAATTGGATTTGACTAAGCCTCTTGAGGCATTCATACAGATCAACCAAGTTTGGTACAATATTGAATATGAAGGCCTCCCTGATATCTGTTATCTGTGTGGGAGATATGGGCACAAAAAAGAAAACTGTGAGTTGAAAGCCACTGCTGATACTGTCACGGTGGGGAAAGCTCCTGGTGTGGTTCCTCCAGGGGGAGATGATGTTGCTATGGAGAAAAGTAATATCGATTGTGCTACTGAAAACTTGAGAGGCCCTTGGATGAATGTACCTGTTAGAAGGAAGCCTAAACATGTGGCGAAGGATATGGGAAACAAGGGAACTGGAGGTGGTAACTTTGGGTCTAGGTTCGATGTCTTAAAAAATGTGGGTGAAGGTTCTGTGAATGATGGAGTGGCCACTGGTGTGAATCTCGGAAAGCACAATTATGGTCATATTGGCACTTCTAAATTTGGAGAGGCTAATGGGAAAAAAGTTTGGACAAAAGCTAAAAGCAAACCTCATGGTCCAAGGACAGCTCTAAACGACATTTCTAATAAGCTTGCTTTGGAACCCAACAATAGGTCTGGAGGGGCTATTTCTGGGAGGCAGTCTAGCAACAATGAGACTGGGGGTTTGGTTACTGAGAGAACGCCAGTAATTGGTGAGCGAAGGCATCACTTCTCCGTGAATGAACAATTGAACCACTGGATCAATGGTGAAAACAGTTATAAAGAGAAGGGTGTCTATGTTTTTGGACACCAACCACCTAATATAACTACACCAGAGATGAAGATTGGGGAGGAACATACTACTGAGGAAGGAATCAACCCTTTGGCATCCGAAGCTCATGTTGGTTTGAGCCCAAGTGAGATTGTGGACTCGAATTCAAGACATTTGATTTCTCCAATTGGAGACTTAGAGCCCAACTCCTTCACTGTTGTTGAAGGTATGGATTGTGGAAGTAATTAATGTGCTATGATCCTTGGGATCCTTCCTTTAAGAATTTTTCTTATGAATCTCTTATGTTGGAATGCTAGAGGCGCTGCCTCAAAAAAATTTAGAACTAATATGATGGATTTAATTCATTGTCATCATCTTGATATTCTGTTTGTGTGTGAACCTCGGATTGGTGGCCAAAAAGCTCTCTCTATGGTCCAATCCTTAGGCTTTACTTCGTCTGAAATTATTGACCCTATTGGGTTCTCTGGAGGGCTTTGGCTGTTATGGAATGAGAATAAAGTCAGTGTGGAAATCCTGGGCACCACTGACCAAGCTATCACAGCCTGTGTTTCTTGGCCTGGGCAACCCCCTTGGATGTTCACTGCTGTTTATGCGAAGCCTTGTGGTGTTAAAAGAGATAAGTTGTGGGATTATCTCAGGTTTGTGGATGGTTGTCATGATATGCCTTGGATGCTTGCTGGGGATTTCAATGAGATGCTTCATGTGGATGATAAGCTGGGGGGTGCCCCCCACAACAGAATCAAGGGGTTTAAGAAATGGTTTGATGAGCAAGATATGGTTGATTTGAATTTCTCTGGGCCTAGTTTTACCTGGACTAATAAGAGGATTTTTGAAAGACTTGATAGAGCTGTCTGTAATATCAAGTGGAGGAACTTGTTTCCTGAGGCACATGTTTTGCATCTGCCTAGAACCAAATCTGATCACAACCCTATTAAAATCTGTCTACAGTCTCACTTTATTGCCTCCCCCAACAAAAGGCCCTTCAGGTTTGAATCCATGTGGATGAGACATGATCAATTTAAGGATTTTGTAGGCAATTTATGGGAGCAAAATTCTGGTTCCGCCATCGAGAAGTCTGCTGCCCTTGTCGAACCTCTTAAACAGTGGAATATCCAGATTTTTGGTCATCTCAATCAACGAAAACGCCAGCTGCTTGCTCGAATTGCAGGTATTCAAAAGGCTCTGTGTGAGGGGCCTAATAGATTTCTAACTAAGTTAGAGGTTTCTCTGGTTGATGATTTCAATACTTTGCTTGATCAAGAAGCCACGTTTTGGCACCAGAAATCAAGAATCCAGTGGATTCATGACGGTGATAGGAACACCAAATTCTTTAACCTGTCTACCATTATTCGCAGAAGAAGGAACAAAATTGAAAGGCTGAAAAATGAGCTTGGTGATTGGGTTGTCGAGACTGATGGTATTAAGGATATTGCTGTAAGTTACTTCTCCAATCTTTTTTCCCTAAAGCATGTGATGCCTATTTCCTTGGACATTCCTAATTTCTTTCCTAGAATGGAGGACATAGACCTCAATGCCTTATCAAGAACTATTGATCCAACTGATGTCAGAACAAGTTTATTTAATATTGGTAGCCTCAAAGCTCCTGGTGTGGATGGGTTCCCTGCTGGTTTCTACCAAAACCAATGGAATATTTGTGCAAATGACATTGTCAAGTTGGTTTGCCATGCCTTCCAGAACTGTCAAATTCCTAAGGGCCTCAATGACACGCTGATTACGTTACTGCCAAAGGTTGATAATGCTCAGTCTATGTCTCAATTCAGACCCATCAGTTTGTGTTGTACACTGTATAAAGTCATTTCTAAAATTATTGTGTCACGGCTAAGGCCTCTTATGCCTAAGTTGATAAGCCCTAACCAGGTTAGCTTTGTTCCTGGGAGACATATCACAGATAACATTCTCATTGCTCAAGAGCTAATGCACAAATTCCAAAATTCTAAAGGGAAGAAAGGATTCATTGCTTGGAAGATCGACTTGTCTAAAGCTTATGATAGGTTGAATTGGCAATTTATCCATTATGTGCTTAATGAGTTGAATATTCCAACTAATTTGACTCGTTTGATTATGGACTGCGTCTCTTCCGTTAGATACCAAGTGTGCCTTAATGGGGAGCTTACTGAGTGCTTCAAGCCTAACAGGGGGATCAGACAGGGCGACCCTTTGTCTCCTTATCTGTTTGTTTTGTGCATTGAGAAGCTTTCTCATATTATTGTTGATGCTGTTATCAAGAAAAGATGGAAACCAGTGAAATCTTCTCAAGCTGGTCCTCATGTCTCTCACCTCTTCTTTGCTGATGATTTGGTGCTTTTTGCTGAAGCCAGCTGTTCCCAAGCTAGAATTTTGAAGAAGAGTCTGGATCTTTTCTGTAAAAATTCTGGCCAAACTGTTAATTTTGAGAAGTCGGCTATCTTCTGCTCTCCTAATACTTGTAAAGCGCTTGCCAATGAGATCAGTAGCATTTGTGGTTCCCCCCTTACTGATAACCTTGGTAAATATTTGGGGATGCCTCTGCTCCATTCTAGAATTACGAGATCTACCTACTGTGGTCTGGTTGATAAGGTTCAAAAAAGATTAGCTACTTGGAAAAGCAAGCTTCTATCCCTAGCTGGTAGAGCTACTCTTGTTCAAGCTGTTACTGCGGCCATCCCCATTTATGCTATGCAAACTGTTAAAGTGCCTATGAGTATTTGTGAGGAATTAGATCGCATCAATCGTAATTTCTTCTGGGGTGGAAGTGACAAAAAACAGAAAGTTCACCTCTGCCAGTGGAATTTGGCGTGTAGACCTAAACACCTTGGTGGCCTGGGCTTCAAAAAATCTTCTGCTATGAACCAGGCTCTCCTTGCAAAAAGTGGGTGGAGACTTTACAATAAGGATCAGGGGTTGTGGGCCAAAATTTTCGAAGAGAAGTATCTTAAAGGCCACTCTGTTTTGGATGGTTGTTTGCAAGGTAAACATGGAAGTTCCAGCACTTGGAGAGCCATTTTACATGGTTCTGCCCTTCTTGGTAAAGGTTTGATTTGGAGAATTGGCAAAGGAGACTCTGTTAATTTCTGGACGGATCATTGGGTCTCCAATGGCCCTCTTTTGTCTCAAAGTGGTATGCTGCCTATTGATACTTTGGACTCCAAGATCTCTCACTTTGTCAAAGACGATTGGTGGGATATCGAAAAACTTAGGGCTGTTCTTAGTGAAGATCTTGTTCAACAAATTATTAATTGCCCTGTTGGTTTTGGTAGCAATTTACAGGATTCCATGATTTGGAAGCATTCCCATAATGGCCTTTTTACCGTTAAATCTGCTTATGAATTACTTGTGTGTAATCATGGCTCAACTGACCCTTTTTGGGATACTTTATGGAAGCTGAGAATTCCACCTAAATTGAAGATCTTCTTCTGGCTGGTCTACCAAGGAAAAATTCTTGTCAATGAGCAATGTGCGAAGAGACAGATAAAGGATGACCCCTCATGTACGATTTGTGGGTGGCCTACTGAATCTGTTCTCCACACTTTGAGAGATTGTCCTAGAGCCCAATACATCTGGAAAAGTATTTTACTCCCTGAGCAATATTCCAGGTTCTTCCATGCGGAGTTGCAGCCTTGGATCATAAGTAATATTCTATCCAAATTCAAGTGGGGTACTAACCTATCCTGGAGCTTGGTTTTTGTTTTTACCTGTTGGTTTATTTGGAAATGGAGAAACAATTTCATTTTCAAAGCTGAGGAGGAGCTGCCTCTTAATCCCCTGAATACTATTGTGACTGGGGCTAAGGAATGGTTTATGAATGCTTATAGTCCTACACCAAAAATTGATAAAACCTTGATTTCTCTTGTCTGGGATCCCCCTGACAATGGCTGGTTTAAATTAAATGTGGATGGATCACGGAGACTTGGAGCTGGTACAATTGGCGCTGGAGGTGTGATTCGCGACTCTGAGGGTGGTTGGCTTGGCGGGTTCACGGTTAACTTGGGAATTGGCTAAATCTTGGATGCTGAATGTTGGGGTCTGTTCTTTGGAATCAGACTTGCTATTGACAAAAGGGTCTCTAAACTCATTATTGAGGTGGACTCTGCCAGTGTGGTGCATCTTACCCAAATGACTGATGCTCTCAACTCTCATCCTCTTGCTGGGGTGATCTCTAATTGTCGAGAGCTCATGAATCGGTTTGACTGCTGTGTCTTACGACACATTTACAGAGAGACGAATGGGGTAGCCGACTGTCTTGCCAAATGGAGTTACAACGTGGACTTGGGTTTATACACCTTTGATCAGGCGCCTACTTGGGTGGGTTCCTGTCTGATGGATGATATGTTAAGGGTGCCTAGAACCCGTGCAATTTGTTCTAATTTTGCTTAGTTTTTTGTTCGGGGCTCTGCCCCCCCGTTTTACCTAAAAAAAAGAAGATAGTAAATTTCATGGCTCCGGAGCCTATGACCCTTCCAGCTATGGTTCCAGACCTCAATAATTTGTTTGCGTTGAAGAACCAGAAACGAGCTTCTGTAGTATAGGCCTTTGGATCCAGGCTCTGAAGTTTTTTTTAATGAGAGCTTTAGATTTTGGCTCTCTTCAGCACCTGTTGTAAATGAATTTTTGTAAATGAATAGAACAAAAAATCAAGAGAGAACGTTAGAAAAACTTGGTTCAATAGAATATCTTATGAAACGATAATAGGTCTTGGGAAGACATTGAATATATATAAATATAAAGGGAAAAAGCCACTCTGTCGGGCAATTAACCAGCTGTTGAGTTGAGATGTACAAATAATTCAGCCACGGCTTATTGACTGTTGCTTCTGTCTGCGTGAGAGAGAAAGCGTGAGCTTCGGTGATGAGCACCTTCCAGACATGGAGGCAGCTGCCGCAGTTATTACTGCCAGTGGGGGCTGCAAATTGAGCGATCATCCTGGGAGCACCGTAGATGATGAATATCCTATCCTAACAACACAGATTGTGATGCTAATTTAATTTATTAGGGGTCTTTTTATTTTTATTTTCATAATTTAGTTTATTCTGGAAATAGTTGGAGTAAAATCATCAAATGCGTCAATAAACAACACACCTATTGTATCTTCATCATTGAACAAGTATGGTTCTGGGTCTACCCATGGATCAACAGGATAAACGGTGGTACTCGTCATATTATGACTCTCCTGTACAAACTGGATCCCCAACTCCTTTACCAAGCAATGATGTACTGAAACAACCACTTGATCGCCACCTTCTAAGTGCTCATCCTTAAACATCCAGTGGCTTAACCATATCATGTCTTCTCCTTCACCTGGAATGCCGTAAAATGATGGCCCATAGTACCACGTCAGACCCTTGCTCTTATTTCTGACTCTAGTAGTCATATCATAGTAAGGAAAACCAGAGCCAGAACTCGCATAGACAGCACAGACGATCAAGCCTTTAATTATGTGATTATCAAGCAAAGGCACAGTAAAAGATATTGAGGACCCTCTACTTTTATGGCTGAATTGGACTGGAACCTCATTCCCACCAAAAAATGTGCTGAATTTACCATCCTCATACAGTCCCTATATATATGCAATGGAAATGACAATATTAGTCAACCATTTCCTGTGATCATTAGAGAGAGAGAGAGAGAGAGAGAGAGAGAGAGAGGCGCACCTGGACAGGACTCTCTATTGATGAATTACTGTTTACATTGTGCATCCGAATGGTTGCCATTGATTCCAAGCTGCACAAGCCCAAAAGGTTGATAATTTCTGCATCAACTCTTCCAATGGGTTCTAGCTTGAAACTATGCTCCCACTCAACTTGGTTGCGCTTGTCAGACATATAGGTATGCGTTTTCCATGGAATGTACTGATATGTTATTTTTTCCAATGATATGCAAAGTTGGATATTCAATTCATCTACTTTTGGTAAACCCACAAGCGATTTGAGCCTTGTACACTTCTTAAAAGAGAGTTTATCGAGCCTTGTTAAACCTTGGATGCAATTTGGCAGGCTACAAATTGGATTATTCCCTACGTTTAGTCTTCGCAGTGAAGATAGATTACTAAAATCCCTAGGAAAGTTATCATCCGAAAGATTGCACCCCCAAACACTTAAATTTACTAAAGAGCATGGTAAAGAACTCCAGATACATGAACTTCTTCCTCGCCATAATTGAGTTATCGGGATTTCATCTATCTCAAGCACTTTCAGAGATTCCATGTTCCTTAACATCTCAATTGATAACCTATTAAGATTTGTGCAACCAAATATAATAAGTGTTTCAAGTGATTTTAGCATATTCATGTTCTCTGGAAGCATCCTAATATTTTTGCAATCCTTCATAGTCAAGTAAACAAGTCTCTCAAGGTTCCCAATGGATTCATTGACATCAACCAGTCTTTCGCAATCTACAAGAATCAATTTCTCTAGATTTGGGCAAAATGAGAAGTCGGTGATTTCAGTAAGTGAATGAGAATGGCTGAGATCAAGGATCTTCAATGATGAAAGACGCTGTGGGGGAAAAATGAACATAAGAAAAAAATTGTGGGGAGTTACTTGTTATAGATATATATTTTTTTACGAAACTAAAAGCCAAATGAAAGTGAAAATTGAAAAGCGTAGAGTAACATACTTTTGTTCCTTTGAAGACTTGCCTCAAGCCGCTATATTGCATTTCAAGAACAACCAGGCTCCCCAAAGGAAAATCTGTGGGTATAGAATCCAAAGGAAACTTATTCCAACACAACCATCTTAATCTTGTACAAAATTCTGCATAAGATCCGTCGAGTTGTATATGACTAAGATGGAGTAGTTTTAGTTCATGCATCCTTGCAAATGCATTGGTTTCCAAGACTATCTCCGTTGAGTTTATGTGACTGTTTCCAGGGAGCATGTGCATGTCGAGGACAAGGCCTTCAATTGAATCTGTACCCTATAGAAGAAAGGGGAAAAACATTTGAAAAATATTTACAAATGAAAAACATGTATGTGTGCATATACGACATTTTTCTTACATTCTTTTCTGTCAAGATATTGAAAGCATCCTTATGTTGCCACACTCTACTACGCTTCCAAGGCTCCTTTGATTCCAGGCGAACAATTTCTCTTCCCATTCCACGAATCTGGTCGTGCATCTGCACCTTGTCCCATCCATCAATAATCACCAAACATCTATCGATGAGATTTTGAATGCCAACAATTGTATAGAAATCACATCCATCTAGTATGTTAACAATGTAGTCTTTGTCCTTTCCAATAAAGAAACAAGCAATGTGGAGGAATAAATTTCGGTCATGGTCATCTTGCAAAGAGTCATAGCTTACTCTTAGTTTATTTACTATTTCACCATTCGGAATGGCTTCTAACTTCTCCAATGCACTTTTCCATACATCTATACTATCCCCCAAGTACATAGAAGAACCTAAAACTTTAAGAGCTAATGGAAGTCCTCTGCAATGTTCCACTATTTTTTGCGAATATTCTATGTAACCTTCAATGGGATGGTCCTGACCAAAAGCGTGCCAACTGAAGAGCTCCAATGATTGTTTGTAATTTAAAGTTTCAACTGCATGCACCTTAGTAACTTGATGAGCCTTTAACAATCTTGCACGCCTAGTTATTATGATTTTACTTCCTGGACAAAATCGATCTTTCATCCGAAGTACTGCATCTAATTGGTCCATATGATCCACATCATCAAGAACAAGGAGAACCCTCTTAGAGCTTATTGCATCTTCAATCTTAGTTAATCCTTCACTAACATTGCTTATTTTCATTTTTCTCCCATTCAAAATACCAGAAAGAAGCTGTGTTTGTATTTGAACTAAGCCATTGGGTTGCTGTGAAATTTCTTTGATGTTTTCAAGGAAGCTGCTTCCTTCAAATCTTGTAAAGTTTGAATTATAAGAAAATTTCGCGATGGTTGTTTTCCCTATTCCACTCATCCCGTAGATTAGTAGTATGCCAACATCAGTTGATCCATCTTGTAACCAAAGATTAATGGTTTCCACTCGAGAATGCATTCCAATCATGTTGGGGGCAATACTTAAGGTTGTGTGACTTAGTTTGTCTCCGATCACATTAACTATTTTCTTGATAAACTTTGACTCGTACCTAATAAATCGCAGTCAAAATGAAAGAGAGAATTCAAAATGAAAGATTCAATCAAAATAAAGCATATGGAAATAAGTTCAGAAAGTTAGAAGGTATACAAAAATATAATAGATGAGTGCTGAAAGAGTTAGATAGAACTTAAAACTATGTTTGCAATAACAGCTGGATAATAGGTATTTCTCTGTCTTTGCATCTCAGTCCCGGATACCTTTAGAAGAATCTTTATTGCTCAGGGTGTCTTGAGTGTTTTTGTGGATGTGCTGGATATATTAGGGTTATTAAAGAATCTATGAATTTTTTTTATTATTTTTTATTATTTTTTATTTTTTTATTTTTTAAATTTATTTGAAAGGACAGAATCTATCAAAATTTAGTCCAAAAGCACTAAAGCTCAACCAAACGTAAACAAAAACAAATAATTTCAAATCTAGATCAAACATATTATTAATCGATCAAATATACATTTTTGTACGAAATACATATTAATAACGAGATACTAATTCAGTTGCAACCAAATAAAGAAACTAATTCAGTTGGTAGTAGGAATGAAATTACCCATGAGCTTGATTTTGCAAGACCATCCCTGCCAGATCTGCAACCTCTGCAAGTGCCTCCCTCCATGCCTTCACCTTCTGCAGCGGTTGAGTTTTTTGGTGTCTAGCAAATGCCTTTGCAAGACTTCCTGTCTGCTTCCTTACATGGGATGGATCCACATCGTAGAAGACAGGCAAAACGACATGGTCATCTGAGGTCCTCCTCTTGCGTTCAAGGATCATCACCAGCTCGTTGAGGCACCATCGGGACGACGCGTAGTCTTTCGAGAACACAATGACAGAAGCTCGTGAGTGTTTGATTGCTTTCTGCAGTTCGGGCTTGATACCTTCTCCTCTCTCGACTTCGTCGTCTCGGAAAGTGTGAAATCCGGCGCTGACAAGGGCCGTGTAGAGGTGGTCAGTGAAAGTCTTGCGAGTGTCTGGGCCTCTGAAACTCAGGAACACGTGATAACGACAATATCGAGAAGCATTAGAAGAGGAGGTCTGTGGATCAGCTGCTTTCACAAGAGCCATGGATATCGACGACTTGAAGTGGTCAAGAACAAACTAGCGTTTGCTGGTGTCTCTGATGAGCTGTGGAAAATTAATTTATAGCTTCAATTGAAAGCCAAGCATGTTATGATGAATTGCAGAATTCAATGAATGAAAAAAGACAGCCTACCCACAGCGGCGGATCCAGGAATTTTCCTTGCAGGGGTCAACATATAAAAGGTAAAAAAAATCTATAGAAAATAGAACAAAAAAAAAAAATGAAACGATAATATTATAATTCTTAATTGATAGAAAAAACCACATTTCAATTGTCCACATTTAAAAAAAAAAAAAAACAACAACAACAACAATATTCAACCACACCATTCACTTCTAAAGTAAAGAAATCAAAGCTTCAGTTTTTCACAGCATGAGACTTTAGTTTGGTCCTCTCGATATCCTCTATTAGGTTTTCATGCATCGCTTCTTGGGGCTCATCACTTGAGCATCCAAATATCACACACTTCTCTCTTGAACTCCTTGTTTTCTGGTTTTCCATGTCGAGTTACACACCCATTTGTTCTGCTCCATATATTCGATCAAAAGCTTTATATATGGTGAAAAAAAATTTCTTTTAGATATAAGCTTTTTCTTTCTATTTAATATGTTAACTTGTTTTTTAATGAGGTAATATTTTAATAATGTGCGGTTGCTTAATGAAAAAAAACTTCATTACTTACCAAGGCATTCAGAAGAAATTAATTATGCTTTGGAACTTTTATTATATTATTATTATGTTATAAAAAAACACCCATGCTTATCATGGCCTATTAATAAATAAAAAAACCCATCCTACTTAAGAGAAACCCGTGCGCATCTGATTTTGATTTTATGCGTTGAGCCATGAGCCAGTTTTTCAGACCCCAAAAAAAAAAAGCCATGAGCCAGTTTGAGTATAATGGAAATGCCAAAAGGGACTTCTCTTCCACAAACCAGCAGAGAAAGAAGCAAACCGGAGTTTGATACAACACCTAAAAGCCTCTCTTTCCCACACGTTGAACATCTTCTACTCGCTGGGCTCCTCGCGCGCACTGGGCAGCAAGCAAGCTTGCTTCCTCTTGGCTATGGCTGCTCCCTCTTTGGGGCATTTCATCAAACACTTTCTGGGCATTTGCAGGGGTCAAGTTCTTGGGTTCCTATGGCAGATTTTGGGCTTGCGGGGGTCAATTGACCCCCCTTGCCCCTATGTGGATCCGCCACTGCCTACCCATAAACCCATTGACTTGACTTGAAAAGCGATTAGGCTAACATAGAACACATAAAATTCATGTCACTACTACAAAATAGTTAAACCACGACACAAAATAGACGACGGTGCATCTTAAAACTGTCGTTATGTTTTAAAAGACGACGGTGTTTTTAAAACCGTCATGATATATCATCTTATGCACTACTAGCATTAGATTGATTTTTAAAAGACGACACTTGTCACTAACAAGTGTCGTCTTTTAAAACACGCTGAATAAAAAAAAGGCCACTTGATTTTTAAAAGACGACGCTTGTTAGCGACAAGTGTCGTCTTTTAAAAATCAAGTGGCCTTTTTTTTGGTAAAGACACGGTTTTTTTGAAAGAACTGTCGTCTATTATATGTAAAGACGGTTTTTTTTTTTTTAAAAGGGTCGTCTATTGTATGTAAAGATGACCGTTTTTTTTTTAAAAAAGGTCATCTATTATATGTAAAGATGACGGTTTTTTTTAAAAAAAAGGGTCGTCTATTATGAAGTAAAGATGACGGTTTTTTTTTTAAAGGGTCGTCTATTATATGTAAAGATGACGGTTTTTTTTTTTAAATAACTGTCATTGTTTTGTTATATAGACGACGGTTTATGACAAAAAATCGTCGTTGTTTATAGGTAAGGACGACGTTTTTGTTAAAACTGTTGTTAATTGTAGGCAAAATACAACGGTTTTTATTTACAAAAAAAGGCCACTTGATTTTTAAAAGACGACGCTTGTCACTAGCAAGCATCATCTTTTAAAACACGGTAAAAAAAAGGCCGCTTAAGTGAATTCGCGCAAGACAAATTTTCAGATTTTCCCCCGTCTCTGAAAACCTTATCTCTCCCTCCTTGAAACCCTACTGAGCTCTCTAAAACACCCTAATGAAACTCTCTACAAAGTCATCAGAAAATCGATATCAATGAAGGAGTTGATAGATTGAGGTCTTCGTAGATCTATAAGATGAAGAGGGAGGTTCTGTATATGAGAATCAAAGCTGATTTGGATGGTGAAGATCTCGATCTCCACGCTCTTTAACGATGATCTCCATCTCAGGCGTTCAACTCTCTCATCAACCTCAGCGGCTTGGTCCGATTAGCTTTCCAATTTCGTAGCCGCGATCTAGAAAGACACGTCAAAATCTATCGCGCAGGCCACTTCAGGCCCTTGGCCCTCGCACTCCTCTGAAGGTCCAAGCCCTATAATTGTCCTATCTCCTGATAATTGTGAAGATCGAAACCCTAGCCTCCTACCTTTCGAAAGGTTTGATTTGAAAGTCACATAACCTCTTAATACCCTTCTATATCTTGCTAGTGAATTCTGGATTAGTCTCTTTGTGTTTCTGGTATGTTCTTTGTCTCCTTGAGATTATTTCGGCTGTAAATCGTGATGGTTGCACCAAGCTGTGAACCTTGTTAATCAGTTATGACCTTTTCAGCTTGCTCTTCTTCTCTGATAACACTTTAAGGTAATAGCTTATCCAAGTATATTACTGTTGTGCTTCTTTTGAGAGATCATGCTCTAACTCTTCTTTTTTTTATTATTTGCAGATTTATAACTTTTTCTTTTGCAGGTTTTCTATGGTCTTTTCTATGTGAGTCATATGTCTTTTTGTTGTTGAAAATTTGTTACCTTCTCTTTTCACCATCATTTTATTTATATATTTTCCCTTTTGCAGGTTCTCGATGGTCTTTTTTATGCTCATTTTACAAGTTTTCTATGGAAATATGGTCCAATGGTAAAATTTCTCTTCCACCTAATTTTATATGTTTGTAATCTTAGCTTTTTTTTCTTCTTATCTCTGTCATTTTGATTTATTTACAGGGATGATGGAGGAGACTTCAGTTGTGCATCATTTGTATGTTTGGATGAGGAAGGCTTGGATTAGGAGTACGTAGGTCTTGTTAGGAAAAGATTGTACTACTTATACCATATGTATCAATTGAATATTTATATTTAATTGGTAGGAATTATGTTTGTTGTAGAATAAAGTTTTATGAAAGAAATTATTTTTGAGTGTATATATTCATTAATAAGCATTATGGTTGGTTTTCTAGTTAAAATCATTGCATAGCATCATAGGAAATAAAAAAGAACTAAAATGTAGCAGTTTGTGAACTTATTAGATGACGGTTTTTATAATAAATCATGGTCTTTACAAATAATTAACGACAGTTTTTATAAACCAACCGTTGTCTTTATAGATAATTAACGATGGTTTTTATAAAACAACCCTCGTCTTTACAAACAATCCACGACGGTTTTCATAAAAAACCGCCATCTTAACCTACAATACACGACGGTTTTATTAAAAACCATCGTCTTTCCTCCTATAATTAACAATCTTTACCTTTAAACAACGACGATTTTCTTTAAAAACCGTCATCTTTATAGATAAATAACGACGGTGAAAAGCCGTCGTAGTTTGACACCCAAAAAGATGGCGGTCGATTTAACGACGGTTTTCAAAGCATTATAACGACGGTTTTCAAAGCATTACAACGATGGTGGATCCCCGTCGTCTATTTCATTTTTTGTAGTAGTGTGTTTTCTCAAATGTCTTCATTAGAAAATGACCATAATGTCACATAACAGTGATTAAATACCAAAATTAATTTCTCATTGGCTGAAGTCTCTTCATCTTATCACGTCCAATTCCTTACACTTGACTCCAAAAGAAATAATGTCATTGTTGTAACCATTTCTCTATTAGGTTATTAGTCGTCGTCTTGCCTATTTTAATTGCTGGAAAACTGGCAATTGAGGTTCAAATGGGAGGTGGTGGTTGCGGTTTAAGGATGGACGGGACAGTTGGGCTTTAATTGCTGGAAGAGTGAGCATTTGTTATTGGTATGCTTGTATTTCTCTCTCTGCTTACCCGTGTATTTGGGGTCAGGAAAGTAGGCATGAATTTTGATGCCCCCAAGCAGCCCAAAACTTCCACTATCTAATTCCTCAACCGGCCTTATGGACACTTGTAACCATCCACACCACAAACCGCTTAGCAAGCCCCAGGCATGTATGTGGCTTGGGCCCACTTAAGCTTGTCGGGTGGTTTAGCATATGATAATGTATTGGCATGGCATGTACATTATTTATATATTTATTTAATGGATAAATTCCTAAAATATAGCTTGGATTAACGTATAACCAACATTATATGTTATATTGGGCTTTAAATATTATTGGGCTTCTCGTGACATTTTGGGCCTCAACATATTGTTATTGCTATCACGTGGCTGCTGTGGATGATTCCCAACAAGGACATTGGAATTGCCCATGGTGAAGACAAGGGAGTGAAACCCTCAAAAGTTTCAAAAGAAAATAAAGATGCAAATCACGAGCCACCAGATTGGTGCTCTGATACCATGTAAAGAATAAAAGAGATGGAATAATCGTTATGTACATAATACTATCCTTTATATACTAGGTACAATCTCCTATTCTAGCAATGTAAAGAATAAAAGAGATGGAATAATCGTTCTGTTATTGATATGCTGCTGTACATAATATTATCCTTTATATACTAGGTTTACAATCTTCTATTCTAGCATAATTCCTAATTAAGGCTACAATCCGGGTTCGACCCATAAACCTTGGGGTCTAATATTGGAAAGACAATTACAATATTTACAATCCTTCAATTACAAGATTTGATTTCCAACAGGTAGTTCTTGGAAATTTCATAATGATCGCTTTCATGGTTGATAACGAAGGATTTGATATGAAAGCCTGCATACTTTTCTTGGTCTATCAGCTAGCTAAGCCTACCCACCTTATACAAAGACTTGTAAAACTTATCAAACACGTTATTTTTTTTTTCCTATAAAATGATAGGAATATCATTGATAAGTTAGAAGACTCGATTACAATAGCCACATAAGTAATCAATCACTTGAAACTCATATTTAGACTCAAATAAGACCTAATACAGGTTTGAATGGGAGTACAAAAGATAATAACGGCTACGATACACCCATATCAATAAGGGTAAAAGATAATCACGACTATAGTACTCTTACCAATGGAATACAAAAGATTATCCAACAAGTTCATGCTCTAGTTTCGTACTGATTTTGAAGTGATGATTAAAAGGGAATTGGAACTTGCTTACTTATATATTTACTGTCCGTGTGTCTATTTGACTGTGTTTTGGCTTTCAATTTCGATGCATGCCATATGCGGGTCAGTTTCTGTTGGCGAGTAGAATATATCCTATTCTATTTGGGTTTTATTTATTTTTCCTTTTGTATAGATATTATGTAATTAGGATTCCACTTATTTCCTAATTAAACCTTACTAGTGTTTGTAACCTGTATTATAAATACCTCCTTTCGGAGAATGAAATATATCTGAAAATATTCTACCCATATTGTTTGACTTGGTATCAGAGCTAGGTTTCTGGTGACCTGTGTGTGTTGTGCCCACCCGTGTTCTACTGTGTGCCCTAATTTCTTTTAGGGTTCTTGTGTCTGTGCCTTTGCCGTGTTCCGCTGTGTGCTCTGTCGTGTTTGTGCCTCTACTGTGTTCGTGCATTTGCCTCTACTGTGTTTGTGCCTTGTGCTCTGTCGTGTTCGTGCCTTTACTGCGTGCCTCTACTGTGTTCGTGCATCTGCCTCTACTGTGTTTGTGCCTCTGTTGTCTTCGTGCATCTGCCATATTTGTGTCTGTGCTGTGATCTGTTGTATACTCTGCGTGATTTGTTGAGTTTCTGCTACAATCATGGGTGATAATTCCATTGTTGGTGCTGCTGCTGCTTCTGCAAATTTGCGTGTTTCTGACTCTATTCCAGGTACTGGCTCTAATACTTGGATAATTGACACTGGTGCTTCTGATCATATGACTTATGATGCTAAATTTTTTGATGAGTTGTCTAGTAACACCCGTGACCCATACATAACTAGTGCTAATGGTTTGCCCTCTCCAATTACTGGCGAGGGCACCATTTCTCTCACCCCAACTCTGTCCTTGTCTCGTGCGTTATTAGTTCCCAATATCCATTGTAACTTGTTATCTGTTGGTCGCTTACTTGATACACTTAATGCTTCTGCTACTTTCTATCCTACCCATTGCTCTTTTCAGGATCTCAAGACTCACGAGGTGATTGGGCATGGTAAACGGATAGGGGGGGTTGTATTATTTGACATTACCTTCTGCACCAGTTCGTGATCGTGTCGTTAATACTGTTCAACGTTGCAGTGTCAAAGACAAACAGCAAATTTGGTTATGGCATCGTCGCTTGGGACACCCGTCATTTGGCTACCTTAAGCGTCTGTTTCCATCTTTATTCCGCTCCTGTGATGAGTCTAGCTTCAAATGTGAGACTTGTGTAATGGCCAAGAGTCACCGTACTGTTTTTCCCTTAAGTAATAATAAAGCTGCCTTGCCTTTTGAGTTAGTCCATTCTGATGTATGGGGTCCTGCTCGTGTGACTTCTCATGGTTTCCGTTGGTTTGTTACGTTTATTGATGACTGCACTCGCTTAACATGGGTGTATTTGATGAAGAATAAACATAATGTTGCCTCTATTCTCCCTGATTTTTGTGCCATGGTGTCTACTGTTGCATTCCTAAAAGGACACAAATTAATGTGCAAACAACCAATTAAAAATACCCGCAAGTGCACGAATCTAACGAAGTATAGATTATGTAAGTACGGGGTCGATCCCACGAAGAACTTGTCGGTTTCCTATAAGTTCTAATTTGAGTACGTAAAGAACACTTACTTGACACACCACAATTGCACACATGCAAAATGGAAACTAAAAATAAGTAAAGAAGTGTAAAACAAATGAAACAACACAAGAAAACTAAAGAAAAACACAAACAGCACTTTCTATCACCCTTTTTTCACCACTTTATCACCTGTGAATAGTGCCTGTGAACAGTGTCCAGCGACCGGTCGTGAGGTAAAAGAGACCGGTCGTTAGAAACAGATTCAAAACTCCAAAAAATGTGTGATGAGCGACCGGTCGTTAGGTAAAAGCGACCGGTCTTTTTTCACAGAATCGAAATTTTGTTTTTTCAGTTTCGACCTCTGTCCAGTTTTTGACCTATAACTTTCCAACCGTTTATCCAAAATTCAAGTTCTTTATACGGTTGGATTCAGCACAGAAAATGCAAGGACACAACGCGGACCAAAAGTCCAAAACAATTACGGAAACAAACAAAATTCAGTAAATACGACACGAAACGTGTCAAACACGCAACTCACACACACATTGGGGGGGGGGGGGGGGGGTTTGATTTGTTTCAAGTGACCTATTTCTATTGCAAGAATGTAAATGGACTTTGAATTTAAATAAGAATGGTAGAGATGAGTTATCAAAAAGTGGAATTAAAATGTAACAAACACTAGGGTTTCGGAATCCACCCTAAACAATTCTACCCAAGTTCATGAATACTCAAGTGATGAACTCTAAACGTATTGATGAAGATGTTCGCAATCAAGACCATGGGTCGTGGCTCAAGATGCATTGATTCTCTCTAAGATACGTAAAGTGCATGGTTCGTGCTACAATACTTGTGCCCTCCTCATAACCGAACCTAGGTATGGTTCGTACTTCAATTCAATTACAAGGAAAACCCATTAAGTTCAAAGAGAATATGAACATCACAAGAATCCTAATAGCATGGTGTTTACATTAGGTATTCAAGAAACCAATTCACATGGATGGTTCTTACTCCATCCATCTATTGCTTAGTAAAATATGAATATACACATAATCCCAACAATCTCAAGAAGCATGCTTTCAAAGATGGCCAACCAAGGAAAAACACACATCAAGGATAGATTAATTTGGTGAATTGGAATTCATCAACAATATTCAGAAATTCATACACTCAAGCATCAAAACAATAAGGTAATCATGTTTAGGGCTTCAACCTAAGCCCTAGCTATGGAGTTTAGTTGCTCATACTTATTCCAAATACAAATTCAAAATAAAATTAGAAAGAGTTTACAGATTTTGAGAAAATGGTGAAAGCTTCAAGGTCATCAATGGTGGAAGCTTTCTTCTCCACTTTGCTTGGCTGCACCTTGGCTTTTTCCTAGCTCCCAGCTCTCCAAAATCTGCTCCAATGTTGTAGAATAATAGAATGGATAGCTTACCCACGTTCAAAAGCCTCTCCAAAATCAGATTGCACTCCCATGTGCCTTTTGCCCATCAATTCCAGCTCAAAGAAATAATATAAAACTCCACCTTTTGTTAAAGCTTCAAACTTTGTCCCCTTGCCATGATGAAGCTTTGTCATTGAAAATATGCTCTTTGCCTCTGAAAATATCTCTTAACCAAGGTAATTTCTTGTTACCAAGTGTTATGGTAACAAGAAGAATCAAGATAACAATATGGAGGTAAAAGCTGGAGCACTTCGGATTTCCAGAGCTGTGGTAACATGCTGAATTGGTTGGATAGGCAATACTTGTCCAATGTAGCTCAAATTTGGATATGTTGTAGTCAACATCCATTGGAACAAGTCTCATGAAGATCATGACCTCATCCGAGCACCAGAGCATGTTGATCCCAGGCCAAGAAGTTGACCTACGAAAATGAACATAAACAGAATTTATAACCAATAATGCACTTTTAGCTCATTTTCATTCCAACCAAGGTAAAATCTAAGAAAACACAAAAAGGAAGTAAAAAGCTATAAAATGTCAAGAACTAACTCAAAATAATGGGTGAATAACATGAAAAATCATGTGTAAAAATGAACCGAACATCTACTCAGTTTCATCCTCATGTTAAAGTTTTTCGGACCGATAATGGCGGTGAATATGTGAATCATACATTGAATCAGTTCTTTCGTGATCACGGTATCATTCACCAAACTACCACTCCATTCACTCCTCAACAGAATGGCGTGTCTGAAAGGAAGAATCGTCAGTTACTTGAAGTTGCCCGCTCTCTTATGTTGGATATGTCTGTTCCCCATCATCTTTGGGGACATGGTGTCTTGGCCGCAGCCTACTTGATTAACCGTACTCCTAGTCGGGTTCTTGATTTCAAGACTCCACTTGATGTGTTGTGTGCTCTTACTCCTCCGGTTTCGGTCTCTAAGTTACCTCCGAAGGTGTTTGGGTGTGTTGCGTATGTTCATGTCTACTCCCATCAACGGAGTAAACTTGATCCTTGTGCTCTCCGCTGCGTCTTCATTGGTTATTCTACTACTCATAAGGGTTATAAGTGTTATCACCCGCCTACTCAGAAGGTACAAGTCACTTTGGATGTTACTTTTCATGAAGAAGTACCCTACTATGTCTCTCCCTCCTCTTCAATTCAGGGGGAGAGGGGGAGTGAATTGAAGAGTTTCAAAGTGGAAAATATGGAAGTTTTTGGACCTGAAGAAGGAATTTCTGGCGAACAGGGAGCGACCGGTCACAGGGAAGACGCGACCGGTCGCCAACGACTCTGTGATGAAAACGACCGGTCGCACATAGGGAGCGACCGGTCGCTCTCATCGACGAGCGACAACAGTACCGATACGAGTGACGCGACCGGTCGCGAGGAAAGCCACGACCGGTCGCCAGACGAAATTGTTGGTGTTTTCGAGCCTCTCTCAGAAGGACATAACAGTGATATTGGCGACTCTTGTACAGATGAAGAGCCTCTCTCAGAAGGACATAACAGTGATATTGGCGACTCTCGTACAGATGAAATTGATAATAGACCCCCCTCTGCCCTGCCATTGCCTCAATCAAGTTGTGATAATGAGGTACTTTCTAGTGATGTGCCTAGCTATTCTTTGCCCCCATGTACTACCCGTGGGAAACCTAAAGTGCAATATTCTCCTGATATACATGCCAAGTCTAAATATCCCATTAACCATTATATGTCAACTCATCGTTTATCTAAGTCTTATGCATCATATTTGTGTCAATTATCTAGTGTATGTGTGCCAACTAAGTTGCAGGATGCTCTATCTGATCAAAACTGGGTAGATGCAATGCATGTTGAGATGGAAGCCTTGAACAAGAATGCTACTTGGGAGTTAGTTCCTTTACCAAAAGGAAAAAAGGCAGTTGGGTGCAGATGAGTGTTTACTTTGAAGCACAAGGCTGATGGTTCCATTGACCGTTACAAGGCAAGATTGGTAGCAAAAGGGTATACTCAGACATATGGAGTGGATTACACAGAGACTTTTGCTCCAGTAGCTAAGCTCAACACTGTACGCGTACTCTTATCCTTAGCTGCTAACCGTGACTGACCGCTGCTACAATTTGATGTCAAAAATGCATTCCTCCATGGTGAGCTCAAGGAAGAAATATATATGGATCCTCCACCGGGTATCCCTGTGACTTCTAAGGAGGGTGTGGTGTGCAAGCTACGGAAATCCTTGTATGGATTAAAGCAGTCTCCAAGAGCGTGGTTTGGAAGATTTGCTGCATCCATGAAGAAGTTTGGGTATGGGCAAAGTAACTCTGATCATACTTTGTTTCTGAAGCGTCATAAAGGTAAATTGACGGCTTTAATTATTTATGTTGATGATATGATTGTGACTGGAGATGATCATGTAGAGATACAGAGTCTTCAGAAGTATCTAGCTTCTGAGTTCGAGATGAAATCATTGGGTGATTTAAAGTATTTTCTTGGGATTGAAATTGCTAGATCTAAACATGGTATTTTTCTATCCTAAAGAAAGTATGTTTTGGATTTACTTGCAGAAACTGGAATGTTGGATTGTAAACCAATTGATACCCCTAGTGAGCAGAATCATAAATTGGGGATATATCCCGATCAAGTTCCGACTGATAAAGAACGTTATCAACGACTTGTGGGGAAATTGATTTATTTAGCTCATATCCGTCCGGACATTGCGTATGCTGTAAATATAGTGAGTCAGTTTATGCACTCTCCTAGTGTGGATCATATGGGGGCTGTGACTCGTATTTTAAGGTATCTGAAAGTAACTCCTGGCAAGGGGTTAATTTTCTCCAAGTATGGCCATACGAATGTAGAAGGGTATACAGATGCTGATTGGGCAGGTTCAGCCATAGATAGGCGTTCGACATCTGGGTATTTTATGTTTGTGGGTGGCAATCTTGTTACGTGGAGGAGCAAGAAACAAAAGGTGGTGTCTAGATCTAGTGCTGAGGCCGAGTATCGGGGAATGGCCCATGGTGTATCTGAGTTACTATGGTTGAGGAGATTGTTGAAAGACCTTGGTTTTGGGCCTAATAAACCCATGGATTTATATTGTGACAATACGGCTGCGATTGCAATTGCTCATAATCCTGTACAACATGACCGTACAAAACCTGTGGAGGTTGATCGAAATTTCATTAAAGAAAAGTTGGATGCGGAGATTGTGTCCTTCCCCTTCATCCGTTCAGAGTATCAGTTAGCTGATGTTCTTACGAAAGCTGTTTCTACAAGTATCTTTCTCAACTCGCTTGACAAGTTGGGCATGCGTGATGTCTTTGCTCCAACTTGAGGGGGAGTGTTGGCGAGTAGAATATATCCTATTCTATTTGGGTTTTATTTATTTTTCCTTTTGTATAGATATTATGTAATTAGGATTCCACTTATTTCCTAATTAAACCTTACTAAGGTTTGTAACCTGTATTCTAAATACCTCCTTTCGGAGAATGAAATATATCTGAAAATATTCTACCCATATTGTTTGACTGTTTCTGTCTTGTATGATTCTATTCAGGACAATGCATGCCATATAGTAGATACTCGATCGAGATTGCAAGGCTAGTCATGCATCAATCTTACCTTTTTCCACATCAGTTTTGGCTTCTTTTTCTTTGATATTTCTTCAACTTCAAGAATCTCTCAAGTGGGTCGTCCTCCATTTGACTATCGAATGGCTATAACTTAAGGCAGCCTTTCAGGGAAAAAAAGAAAAAGAACAAAGACTTATGATTTCATTGACTTGATTGAGAGTCGTTTCTACAACAGATCCAAAATCATTTTTGGCATCATCTTCATCTTAGCGTGTGGAATAGATTCATGATAATGATATAATCAACACGAACCCCCCTCATTTATGGGACGGCTAATTAGTCTAGAAGAAGAGTATGATCAACCCCTTCAATCTAATGGGTTTTCTTAATTACACTTCAAGCAATCTTTCACTCTACAGATTGTGATAAATTTTTGTAACCAACCTTCAAATGTCGCTTTTTAAACAATAAATTAAAACTTGTTTATCTTTATAATATTGAAAGATGCCCTAAAATTCGTATCCAAATGATGAAATCGCAGAATTACAAAGTAAGCAAACGGTGCAAATCTGTTTCATTTTTTTTTTAACGGGCAGAGTGAATCTAATTATAAAAACCTAGAATATTTAAGCTTTACTAAGTATGAGGTCTCAAGTTCATATTAGTCAAAGATTCTCAAGCGTCGCCTAACCCAGTCAGTTGCTGCTCCAACAAATACCACTCTTTACATTATTTTTCTTGAACTTATTTGTTTAGGGACTAATTAGGCGATTAGTTCAACATAATCATAAATTAAGCAGGCGTATTACTCTGTTTTCACTCTGTGACCTTTGTTACTCTGTTTTCCTTGAGTTTTACGTTATGGGTTCCCTTGTTTGGGGCTTTGGTCTTCTTTTTTGGGCTTTTGGCACCAAGACCATATTAAATTCATGGCCCCAGTAGCTGATGGTTTTGTTACAGTGGTCAAAAGCATATATAGGATAGGCATAGAAACCAAATCAGATTGGGCCATGTTTTGAGTGATTGTAGAAGATCCATGGGTGTGCTGAGCATTTCTGTTAGTGCAAGAAGAATGGGTGTGTAAAGGAGATTTGTGAGGAACTTAGTCGATCCTCAACTCTATTATTCAAGTTGCTATAACTTTCAAAATGGAACGCTCTGGCATAGTTGTTCCATTTATTAATCACTATTTGGTTGTCTACAGATTTATTCTCTGAAAAATTTACATATTAAGAGAATGTTCTTGATATGCATTGACTGTTCTTGATATAGAATTAAACATATGGTACTGAGATTTTTAATGCGCTTGAGATTTTGGCTCTTTTCAGCACCTGTCGTAAATTAATTTTATAAAATGAGCAGCTCAAAGAATCAAAAGAGAACATTGCATTGCGTGATACATATTCGAAGAAGATCGATGCATTTGATGCTACGAAATGAAATAGGTCTTAGGAAGGAAAACATTGGATATATGCAAGAAACAACTGTATGCAGTTCGGGTACAAAGTTTATCCACGGCTTGTTGACTGTCGCTTCTTTTTGTGTGAGAGAGAAGACCGGGTGATGAGAGAAAGCGTGAGAAAGAAGCAAGCTGCGGAGATGAGCACCTTCCCCTTCCAGCCACGGAGGCCGCCGGATTTGCTGCCTGTCGTGACTGCAATTGTCTGATCATAATGTTGCTCTTCTTCTTTGACTGAAACAAAACAAAAAATTACAGAAAATCCCAACAAGTTAGAGGAAACTTAATAGTTGGAGTAAAATCAAATGTGTTAATAAACAACTCACCCGTCGTATCTTCATCATCAGAGTCCTCAAGGATCTTATTTAACCAAATCGGATATTGATTTTTTTTACTTATGTGGAAAAGCAAGTATACTCCTGGCTGATAAGAAGAAAGTCCACTCTTGACAGATGGATAATAAGAAGAATCTGTGGAAACAGTCATCATATTAGTATTCTCTTCTTGCAGGTGCTGCACAAGCTGGATACCAAATTCCTTGACCTGAAGCCAAGGTTGCATAATTACTGAAACAACCACTTCATCGCTACCATCTAAGTGAACCTCCTCCTCCAACTTCCAGACGCTTAACCACATCATGTCTTCTCCTTCACCTGGAATACCGTAGCATCGTGGGCTATAGATCCACTTCAGACCCTTGCTCTTATTTTTTACTCTAGTAATTATTGGCCCAGGGGAAGCTCCAACAGAATAATTAGCATACAATTTTGTATAGACAACGAAGACCTTCAAGCCTTGAATTCTGTGATTGTCAAGTAATGGCACGGTAAAAGAGATCGGGGACTCTGTACTTTTGTGGCTGAACTGGCCTGGAACCTCATTCCCGGCAAAAAATGTGCTGAATATACCTTTCTCATACAGCCCCTGCAAATGACTATTATAAGTAAACTCTTTCTTATGATCATGAGAGAGAGAGAGAGAGAGAGAGAGAGAGAGAGAGAGAGAGACGCACACCTGAACAGGATTCCAATCATCCTTTGCTGACATGTAACGTCGTTTGCGCATCAGAAGGGGTGCCATGGATTCCAAGTTGGACAAGCCCAAAAGGTTAATCATTTCTGCATCAACACTTCCAATGGGTTCTAGCTTGTACATATACTCCCACTCAACTAGGTTGCGATTGTTAAGCAATCTGGTATATCGTCCGGACCAACGGCCTTGATATGTTATTTTTTCCAATGATACGCAACCTACCACATTCAACGTGCCCACTTTTGGTAATCCCTCAAGCAATTTCAAACTCCCACATCCCCGAAAAGAAAGTTCTTTGAGCCTCGTTAAATCTTTGATGCAATTTGGTAGGCTACAAATTGGATTGTTCCCTACGTTTAGTTTTCGCAATGAGGATAGATTACTAAATTCCCTTGGAAAGGCATCATTCGAAAGATTGCACCCCTGAAGACTTAAATTTACTAAAGAGCATGGTAAAGAACTCAAGATACATGAACTTCTTCTTGGGACTAGTTCACCTATCAGAATTCCATCCATGTCAAGCACTTTCAGAGATTCAATGTTCCTCAACATCTCAATTGATAACTCATTAAGACTAGTGCAACCAGATATAATAAGTGTTTCAAGTAATTTTAGCATACATATGTTCTCTGGAAGCATCTTAAGATTTTTGCAATCCTTCATATTCAAGTAAACAAGTCTCTCAAGGTTTCCAATGGATCCATGGACATAAATCAAGCTCACACAATCTACAAGAATAAGTTTCTCTAGATTTGGGCAAAATGAGAAGTCAGTGGTTTCTGTAAGGGAATGAGAATGGCTGAGATCAAGGATCTTCAGGGACGGAAGACACTGTTGGGGGAAAGATGTACATAAGAAAAAAAATGTCGGGAGTTAATTGTTAATAGATATATAATTTTATATGAAACTAAAAGCCTAATGAAAGTGAAAGTAGGAAAAAGAAAATTCTAGAAGCGTAGAGTAACGTACTTTTGTTCCTTTGCAGACTTGCCTCAAGCTACTATATCTCATTTCAAGAACAATCAGGCTCCGCAAAGAAAAATCGGTGGGTATAAAATCCAAAGGAAACTTAATCCAACACAACCATCTTAATCCTGTACAAAATTCTGCATAAGATCCGTGGAGTTGTACATGACTAAGATGGAGTAGTTTTAGTTCATGCATCCTTGCAAATGCGTTGGTTTCCAAGACCATCTCCATTGAGTTTATGTGACTGTTTGTAGGGCACATGTGCATGTTGAGGACAAGGCCTTCAATTGTATCTGTACCCTACAAAAGAAAAGGGAAAAACATTTGGAAAATATTTACAACATGATGAAAAACAAATATATGTGTGCATATAAGAATATTTCCTTACATTCTTTTCTGTCAAGATATTGAAGGAATCCTTATGTTGCCATACTCTACTACGCTTCCAGGGCTTCTCTGATTCTAGGCGAACAATTTCTCTTCCCATTGCACAGATCATGTCATGCATTTGCACCTTCTCACATTTATCGATCGTTATCAAACATCTATCAATGAGATTTTGAATGCCAAAAATTGTATAGAAATCGCATCCGTCTAGTATTTTAACAATGTAATCTTTGTCATGTCCTCTAAAGAAACAAGCAATGTGGAGAAATAATTTTCGGTCGTGGTCATCTTGCAAAGAGTCGTAACTTACTCTTAGCTTATTTACTATTTCACCATTTGGAATGGCTTCTAATTTCTCCAATGCACTTTTCCATACACCTATACTTTCTCCCAACAAAGAAGAACCTAAAACTTGAAGAGCTAATGGAAGTCCTCCACTATGGTACACGAGTTTTTTTGAATATTCTATGTAACCTTCTATGGGATGGTCCTGGCCAAAAGCGTGCCAACTGAAGAGCTCCAACGATTCTTTGTTATCCAAAGTTTGAACTGCATGTACCTTAGTAACTTGCTTAGCCTTTAACAATCCTGCACGTCTAGTTGTTATGATGATTTTACTTCCTGGATAAAACCGATCTTTCATCCCAAGCACCACATCTAATTGGCTAATATGATCCACGTCATCGAGAACAAGAAAAACCCTTTTAGAGCTTATCGCATCTTCTATCTCAGTCATTCCCTTGCTAATACTGTGTATTTTCACTTTTCTCCCATACAAAATATCTGAAAGAAGTTGTATTTGTATTTGAACTAGGCCATTAGGTTGTTGTGAAATTTCTCTAATATTTTCGATGAAGCTGCTTCCTTCAAATCTTCCAAAGTTTGTATTATAAACAGACCTTGCAATGGTTGTCTTCCCTATTCCACTCATGCCATAAATTACAAATATGCCAACATCATCTGATCCATTTTGTAACCATAAATTCAGTTCATGGACTCGAGAATGCATTCCGATCATGATGTGGGAAACACTTAGGGGTCTTCGCCTTAGTTTTTCTCCTATCACTTGAACAATCTTGTTGATAAACTTTGACTCGTGTCTGAAAAGTTGCAATCCAAATTAATAAAAGATTTCAAACATCATTGCAATAGACTTCTCATTTGAAAAACCCAACTTTGATTTGTTTGATTTCTTAAAATGAGCTTTCGGAAAAGCATTCTTATGGAGCTTTCTGAAAAACCCAACTAAACTTATGTTCAATTTTGATTTTCTTCGGGTTTGATGTTGCCAATTTATTTGTAAACACGTTTGTTTGAATCTATGTTCAAATCAAAGTAGAAAAAAAAAAAAGAGATAATACTATATCCTTACTTTTAAGTCTTTATATATTATATGGGAAGATACATTTTAAAGTAAAACAAGCCATAAGAAAATTCAGAAATATTATAATTAACCCACCCTGAAAAAGTAAAAATCAAATTGAATTAACTTTAGAAAGAAAAAACATGACAATAGAATGAAAAGTCCATTTTCAGTATTTTAACTTTAGAGAGAGACTTATAAATAAAACAAAGTAGTAGGAAAGAAATTACCCATCAGCTTGATTTTGTAAGACCATCCCTGCCAGATCTGCAACTTCTGCAAGTGCCTCCCTCCATTCCTTTACTTTGTTTGACGGTTGGGTTCTTTGGTGTCTAGCAAATGCCTTTGCAAGACTTCCTGTCTGCTTCCGCACATCGGATGGATCCACGTGGTAGAAGACAGGTAAAACGACAAGGTCAGCTGAGATCCTCTTGCGTTCAAGGATCATGACGAGCTCGTCAAGGCACCATGTGGACGACGCGTAGTCTTTTGAAAATACAATAACAGAAGTTCGTGAATGTTTGATTGCTTTCTGAAGTTCGGGCTTGATACCTTCTCCTCTCTCGACTTCATCGTCGTCTCGGAAAGTGCGAAATCCGGCGTTGACAAGAGCCGTGTAGAGGTGGTCAGTGAAAGTCTTGCGAGTGTCTTGGCCTCTGAAACTCAGGAACACGTGATAACGACAATATCGACAAATACTGGAAACAGAAGAGGTTTGTGGATCGGCTGCTCTCACAAGTGCCATGGATGAGGAAGTGTGGTGAAGAAACAAACTGTCTCGATGGAAATTAAATCTTCTATCAAGTTTTGATGTTCCTACTTCCTTCCTGGATTGTATAAACAAGCCGCTTGTGAATGACCAAATAAAAGGATCATCCATCCATTGACTTTAAAAAGCAATTATTTTGAGTCAGGCAAATGAAATCATTCTGTGTGTGTGTGTTTTTTTTTTCTTTGTTTAAAATAAAAAAAGGAGAAAGTAACAAAAGCAATCCAACTAGTGGGAGCTTTATTTGTGTCTTTTTAAAAAAGATACGGCCCCTTGAAATGAAAGGTGAGTAATGGCATGACAAATTCTAGGTTCACACCATGCCATTGCCAGGAAACCTCTGCCTATTATCACTTCGATCTTGCTGGATCCAAATTTTATGCTCCAATAAACTGTGGGCTGGTTGCAATTTTGAAATTAAAATTAGGTCTCATATTGTATGTGTTATTCCTAGATGAGATACTATATGCTATGGGATTTGGCTACAGTACAAACTCGTATTTAATATAAACAAATGTTTGTATTGAAAGCTTATTTGTTTATTTTTTATATTCTAATATTAACTTAAATCAACGAAATAGATTAAATCTAAGCTATTTTAATGGTAAAAAAAAATATATCCAACTATTGAAATTTAAATTCAAAAATAAAAATAATATTTTAACTTAATCTAAATCATATCCAACATCAAAACTCACCCCAAACTCTATAAATACCCACTCATTTCTCAAATAATCTACCAAAAACATTAAATTTGTAGAATTTCAATTTTTAAAGGTCAAATGTTCAAAAAATTAAAGTATGCAGTTATTTAAAAAGATTAAATGAAGAAAAGTTATCCATAAAAAAAAAATTAGATTTAAATCATTCTTAAACAATTTAATAAAGTTTCGGACTTAAAATTTGAATCCGTAGGATTGAGAGAAAAAATATTTTGAGTCTGGGCAAAACCCAAATAGTTACTTTTTGCAGGAGAAAATTTAGGTTTAGTCCCAAATGGATTGGAGAAGGCCTAATGAGGTATGAAATAACATATAATGAAAACGTAGTATCCTAGTTGGTGTCACCACATAATGAAGTATGAAATAACATACCATAACTTATATGATTTAAAGACAATGGATAATATAAAGACATCACAAAGATGGATAATATAAAGACAATGGGTAACTTGTCGAAAAATTCTTGATTCCACCTAGTTCATTCACAAAGATGGATGATATAAAGACAATGGGATTTCCGTAGGCTTTTTACTTTCTGTCATGAAAGTCCTTCAAATTAACACCCAACATCAATTTGGCCCTTAATATTTGATTTTGCAAACAAATTGTTAGATTACTGACATGGTACACTGCAGCGTGGATTAAATATATATACAGAGAAACAGGGTGTCTGGAGTCGGCCTGAGCTTCAATAGCATTTAGAAAATTACAAACAACAATGATTCGGAGTTCCAAAACGTAAAGAAATATTGTAAACTATTGTAAACTATATGTAATGGATGCCCGCCTCCCAATAACTCACTAAACTGTATTTTAAATGCTTATAGATGAAGCTTTTGAAGAGCAATTCTATGCATATTCTCTTCCTCTAAATTTTCCTAATTTTATAACATAAACAAAGTTAAGAAAATAAGAAAGAAATAAGAGAATGAATTTGAATACGAATTGGAAAAGAAATCGACCATAGCAGTGCTCAACAAGTTGCCGGGAGTGGTGGACTGCTTTTACAATTTAATATATACAAATTTATAAATAAACCCAATCCTAGACATGTATTTATAAAAAAACCCAAACACTATTTAAACATAGAAATACACCCAAAATCAACAATTATATATTTTTTGGGTGTGTTTATAACTGGATTTTGAGTGTGTATAATGATGGGTTTTGGGTGTGTTTATAAAGTGTTTTGGGTGTTGGGTTTTTTTATAATTTCAGCCCCCATTTTGGGTGTTTTAGTGAAACTCCCTTTAATATAACAAACCCTACACAGATTCTCAAAAGTGTCGCTCTCATGACGTAGAATGGAAAAATCAATTGAATAAATTTGGTGTCTGTAGGCGAAACTACGTAGCTTTCTGCAAAAACAAAAATATTAAACCTATATATATCCCGTTAAGTGGATGGCCCCTTCACGTTGTGTGGCTTCTTGGCGGTTTCCATGCACTGAAGTTTCCAAGTCTGACTACAATCATAATGGAATACTAATATACTAGTTGGTCCCATCATATAATGAAGTATGATATTCTTTTTTTTTTTTTTTTTTTTTTTGTGAAGGATATATGTGAAACTTAGCCTTAGTGGTCTCAAGAAAAATATATGTTGACTTTCTGTATCTTGTGCTATCAAAGTCGATCTCATCGTCCTTACCCTTAATTTTTAAATTTTAATATTTTTCAATTTTCTCAAGCATCGCACACGGCACAACTTCAATAGGTATATTTGGAATCTTATATTCATTTTGACAATATGTATTTTTTTTATTACATTTGTTTTATGTTAATTCTTATTGAAAATTAATTAATGAAGCTATGAATCAGCATAACTTATATGATTTAATGTATAATTTTTTTTCCGCCTAGTACCATCACAAAGATATATGGATACTATAAAGACAATGGGATTTTGTAAGGGTTTTCCTTTAAATTTATATAATGATAGTCCTCCAAATTAACACCGCTGCGTGAACTACATACACACACATATATATATATATTGAAAAGCCATTTAAAAAAAATTTGGGGGTCTAATGATCAAAGTTAGATTATCATACAAGGGACAATCCACTGGGGAAAAAGAAGAAAAGCAAACCTGATGCATCATTGCAAATTCGTCTTTTGGATCTGACTATATTCAAACCAAAATTCAACCTTAGTTAATATCATAGTTATGCTATCTGTGGTCGGCGTGAGCTTGAATTGCATTTAGAAAATTGAAAACAACAATAATTCGAAGGTCCAAAAAGTATAAAGAAATATTTTAAACTGTTGTAAACTATATGTAATGGATCATGGATGGGCATGCCTACCATATGACTCACCCTTCCAATAAGTCACTATATTGTATTCCAAATACCTATAAATAGGCACTCGATGAATAGATGAAGCTTTAGAAGAGCAATTCAATGGTTATTCTCTTCCTCTAGATTCTCTCTAAAATTTTTCTAGTTTTATAACATAAACAAAGTTAGGAAATAAGAAAGAAATAAAAGAATGAATTTGAACAAGAATTGGTAAATAAGTGGCGTGGAGTGGTGTACTGCTTTTACAATTTAATATTACAAACCATAGCTTTTCTCTTTCGGCTCCTCGTGAGCTGTTGTTTCCTCTTGTCTGTTTGTTTATGTTGCCCCATTTTTGGGCTTTGATGAAAGACATTTTCGAGGGAAAAAAAGGGAAAAAATAATAATTTTTGACCAATATAGAGGGCTAAGTTTGCACACCAGTGTGGACAAAATTGGATGGATAGTTTCTAATTGTTGAGGGAGATGTTCAATACATTGTTACCTTTTTGAGATATTTAGTTATATATCCATTTTTAGTACTAATAGTATGATGCCATACTCTACTACGCTTCCAAGGCTCCTTTGATTCCAGGCGAACAATTTCTTCCCATTCCACGAATTAGGTCATGCATCTGCACCTTGTCACATCCGTCAATAATAACTAAACATCTATCAATGAGATTTTGAATGGCAACAATTGTATAGAAATCACATCCATCCAGTATTTTAACAATGTAATCCTTGTCCATTCCAATAAAGAAACAAGCAATGTGTAGGAATAATTTTCGGTCATGGTCATCTTGCAAAGAGTCATAGCTTACTCTTAGTTTGTCTATTTTTTCGCCATTTGGAGTAACTTCTAACTTCTCCAATGCACTTTTCCATAGACATATACTTTCTTTTTTGGTAAAACGCGGGGGGGGGGGGGGGGGGGGGGGGGGTGGCAGAGCCCCGAACAAAAAACTAAGCAAAATTAGAACCATAGACATATACTTTCCCTCAACAAAGAAGAACCTAAAACTTTGAGAGCTAATGGAAGTCCTCCGCAGTGATCAACTAGCTTCTCTGAATATTCTATGCAATCTTCAATGGGATGGTCTTGGCCAAAAGCGTGCCAACTGAAGAGATCCAATGATTCTTCTTGAATCAAAGTTTCAATTGCATACACCTAAAAACTTGATAAGCCTTTAAAAGTCTTGCACGCCTAGTTGTTATGATGATTTTACTTCCTTGATAAAATCGATCTTTCATTTGAAGTACTGCATATAATTGGTCCATATGATCCATCTTGTAACCATAAATTAATTCCTTGAACTTGAGAATGCATTCCAATCAAGTTGGGAGCAACACTTACGGGTGTGCGACCTAGTTTGTCTCCAATCACTTTAACTATTTTCTTAATAAACTTCTCGTACCTAGACTATTGCATTCAAAATAAACTTTGACTCGTACCTAAACTTTGATTTCATATACTTAACTTATAAAATACCATGGAAATAAGTTCAGAAAGTTGGAAGTACAAATATGTAATAGATGAGTGCTGAAAGAGTTAGATAGAACAGTTGGATAGGTTTTTCTCAGTCCCGGGTGCCTTTAGAAGAATCTGGATTGCTGGAATATGCTTGATTGCCTTTACAAGAATCTGGATTGCTGAGGGTGTCTTGAGTGTTTTTGTGGATGTGCTGGATATTAGGGTTATTAAAGAATCTATCAATATTTTTTATTTTTTTATTATTTTTTTTATTTTAAAGGACAGGTCTATCAAAATTTAGCCCGTAGCATGTCAAAACTGATGAAGTGTAAAACATATCCAGGTCTAGAAAAGCCTTTTAGCCATTCCAAAACCACCGCCAATACGAAAAATTTTGAACTATGGAAAGTGCCAACTACATTTTTGTACACTTAACACTACGAAATACATATCAATGACGAGATACTAATTCAGTTGTGTTAATAATCGTTAATATATATTCGGAATAAGGTACTACATACCTTGCGGAAGATTCCAAGTGAAAAACCGCTTGCAATTACTAGCCCACCGTGATGCTTCCACGTCACCAACACGCCAACAAGATTCTACACGTTCTTCGTCTCCAAGGTCGTTGGATTGGCTATGAAAGTTACTCCATTGATTTCACGTACCCAAGACCAAGGCTCTTGGTGAATTGCCTAAAGGAGAGTGTTTAGGGAGATATGAGGTTTCTCTCTTTGTGGGTGTAAAACTCACTACAACTCTTTGATATGCACTCACACTTCTTGTCTCACACACACCAACTTAGAGAGCATGCACTAATGCTTCTCATCACCATTTTACTTGCACACACTCCATCTATTTATAGGAGTTGTTTTAGCTCATCTCAAGAGAGCATAAAACATGCACTAGTGCTTAGGTTGGTGGTGCACTAAAACAAGGTTTAGTGCCTTAAAACAAGGATTAGTGTAGTGCCATAAAACAAGGCTAAGTGCCTTAATTTGTGTAGTGCCATAAAACAAGGATTAGTGCATAATCATTGTTATTATTACATCTCCCACTCACCCACATAGGGTGTGATGACCTTGTTTTATTACATCTCCCACTCACCCACATAGGGTGTGATAACCTCATAATCATCTTAAACCTCTTGTATACACTCTTCTTCTCATACAGGAAATGGGTCGTGCGACCTTGCGAGAAAAAACGTACAGCTACAAGAGCACATTTTATTAAGTCATCACCAAACTAATAAAAGTGCATCATTTGAAATCATCTCGTACATACCCCAGACTTATTCAGACTACACCGGTATCAGCACTCTTAACCCCTCATAAAAGCAGTGCTACACCCCAAATATGTTTTGTACTCATGACATGTCAACAACAAATATGACATAGACGCTGGCCAGCTATGAGTCACAAAAACATGGTGTATTGTCGAACAGTCTTCCTTAAGCGCTTATATCAATCCAACTAGACTTAACTGCTTTCTTAGACATGCCCCTTGAGACCTTATAATTGATCCTAGGAAAACAAGCTAAAGTAGCAACATCAAGCATCCTCTTCATGACATAGGCTAAAGTCAACTAAGGGTACATTCTTTTAGGATCTGTATTAATGATCCAAGTGGCTCACATAGTGATGAAGCAGGGATTCATTCATCACTCCCACTGTCGATCACATCTAGCACATACAGTATGAAATGTATGCTATGACGTATTCTCATAAAACGAGCATGTCACTTGTCCAAGAATTGGACATACGTCATACGAATCTTAGTCTAGACATTACACAAATGTCTAACTTGAGTTCTAGTCTCAGTCACCCTCTCGGCGCCTGTCTGGAATCTCACATTCGGCTCAATACAGGCTTCATAGATTTTATGGCAATTTTCTATGATCGACCTCTTTCCTTTTTCAAGGTCTCATCTTAGCTCCAACTAAGGCGACATTTAGAGAAGTGTTTTATCTTGCTGCCTACTTGGGCGCAGATATACATATATGTCATAATATGTTGTCTAAGCATTTTAGAACATAACACAAATGTCTCATCTTGCTCGCTATCTCAGCGCCAAGGTGAATCTCCCATGTGAGTGGGCTGACTCAAGCCTGGTGACAAATCTTTGTGCAAAAAATCATATCAATCATTCTAGAACAAGTACCATGGAAAAAACGATTAACATTGCATTAATAATAAAGTCAATTACAAAATGGGTATATTAAAACCTTCGTAGTCCCATACTCCTAATATGAGAAAGGAACACATCTCTAGCAATGGGTTTAGTGAGAGGATCAGCAACCATATTGCCACTTGAGATATGCTTTAATATAACCTCTCCTTGTGCTACCCTCTGTCTGATATAGTGATATCTGACATCTATGTGTTTGGATTTTCCATGGTATTTCGGATCCTTTACATATGCCAAAGCAGATGTACTATCTGAGTAAACAAGTACTGCCTCACAGGTTTTGGCTGTATAGTTTAGTCGTTGCAAGAATCTTCTTAACCAAACAGCTTCCTGAACTGCTGCTGAGCAAGCAACATATTCCGACTCCATTGTGGATAGGGCTATGCAAGACTGTTTCTTGCTACACCAAGAGATAGCTCCACCTCCAAGTATAAAAGCATAACCAGAGGTGGATTTGCGTTCATCTCTGTCATTGGCCCAATCTGCATCGCTGTAACCTCTAAGTCTCAAATCGCCACCATGGTAGCATAAGACAAGATCAGCGGTACCTTGCAGATATCGAAAAATTCTCTTTACTGCTTTCCAATGAGCAGGTCCAGGATTACTTTGATAACAGCTCACCATACCAACTGCATGACAGATGTCTGGCCGTGTACACAACATAGCGTACATTAGACTTCCTATCGCAGATGCATAAGGAACTTTGGTCATTTGGTTTCTTTCCTCATCATTTTTAGGACATTGGTCAAGGGTTAGGACACATCCTTTTTCCATTGGTGTGTCTATGGGTTTGGAGTGATGCATGCGAAAACGTTCAAGTATCTTCTTAATGTAAGTCTCTTGAGACAAACCAAGAAGTCCTTTTGAACGGTCTCTTATGATTTTCACTCCTAGCACATAATTTGCCTCACCCATGTCCTTCATTTCAAAATTTGCGGACAACCACTTCTTAGTGGCGACAATGGAATCCATGTCATTTCCTGCTATGAGAATGTCATCAACATACAATGAAAGAATCTGAACATTTTCCTTGGATCGTTTTAGATACACACAGTGGTCTTCTTCAACCATCTCAAAACCAAAGGAGATGATTGAGGTATGAAATCTAATGTTCCACTGTCTAGACGCTTGTTTGAGGCCATAAATAGAACGTTTGAGACGGCAAACTTTGCGCTCTTGTCCTTTGACCTCAAAACCCATTGGTTGATCCATATAGATCTCTTCGTCTAGATCTCCATTGAGAAATGCAGTCTTAACATCCATTTGGAAAAGGTTCAAATCCTTTTGTGCGACAATAGCTAGGATTAGGCGAATAGATGCAAATCTCACCACAGGGGAGAAAGTATCATCATAGTCTATACCCTCTCTTTGAGTATATCCTTTCGCCACAAGACGTGCCTTGTACTTGTCAATTGAACCGTCCGCTTTGCGTTTGATTTTCAAGACCCATTTGTTTCCAACGGTCTTGCGCCCAGGCGGAAGGTCAACTAACTCCTAGACCTTGTTTTTGTCCATTGAGCTTATCTCATCTTGCATAGCAGTCATCCACTCTTTACTAGCTAAAGATGATAGCGCTTCCTTATAAGAAGCAGGCTCTTCTTCATCTATTGGAGTACACAAGAAAGTTTCCCCTTCAATTTCAAAAAATCGACGGGGAATATTTCCTCGTTTGCTCTTGCGCACCATTAAATCTTGAGTTTCTAGCGGTGTACCATCATTTGGTATACTCCCACTAGGTTGCAGATCATTGTCACTTTCTTTAGCGATTACTGGATCAGGAGTCAATTCCCCATCCTCGCTTAAAGATTGTGAAATATCTTCTCTTCCTTCCAACTCATGGAGGTCAAAATTCTTTTGGGCGTCACCAATGCTAGGAAAATCATTTTCTATGAAATTCACATTTCGGGAATCTATCTCAGTCATTCCTCCATCAGCATGTTCACCATACATCACATAGCCTTTCGAGTGCTCGCAATACCTTATGAAGATATGTTTTTTACCTCGAGGGCCAAGCTTTCCATACTTATGGAAAGTATTATGAACAAAACCAGCTGATCCCCAAGGGCACAAATGCCCCAAATTGGGCTTTTCGCCTTTCCATAATTCATAAGGGGTTGAAGTGACTGATTGGGAAGGCACTCGGTTAAGAATGTAGGCAGCAGTTAATATTGCATCTCCCCAAAACGAAATTGGGAGATTAGCTTGCGCCATCATAGACCTAACCATGTCTAATAAAGTTCTATTCCTTCTCTCTGCAACACCATTTTGTTGCATTGTATAAGGAACAGTAAGTTGTCTGCGTATCCCCTTATTTTCACATAGTTCTTTAAACTGTTCAGATAAGTACTCGCGTCCACGGTCTGTACGAAGAGCCTTTAAACTCTTCTCTGTCTGATTCTCAACCTCAGCTATAAAACGCTTGAAACAATCCAAGGCTTCATAGCGGTGAGCGATCAGATAGACATAACCATATCGCGTGTAATCATCAATAAATGTGAGAAAATAAGAGGCGCCATGACGTGCCTTCACACTCATAGGTCCACAAATATCCGAGTGAACTAACTCTAGCGGTTGAGTAGCTCTCTTAGCCTTACCAAAAGGCTTTCTTATAGCTTTACCAGCTAGACAACATTCGCATATAGGTAGGTTAACTTTAGCGAGTGAGCCTAAAAGACCTTCTCTAGCTAACCTTGTCATCCTGTCACGTCCTATATGTCCTAGTCTAGCATGCCAAGTTGCAGAATCAACATGTACATCAGCATAAGCTATATAAGAAGATGAGTAATCGGAATCATTCAAATCCAAATAAAAGAAGTTATTCCTTAAAAAACCATGACCAACAATTGTACCATCCAATAACACATCCAAACCAGAAGAAGAAAACTTAAAACAATATCCATCACGCAAACAATCTAAAACTGAAAATAGATTATGCTGAATTCCAGGGACGTAGAGCACATTATTGAGGAGCAATGTGCGCCCATTGCGCATCTAAAGTTGATATGAACCAACTCCCAAAGCTTCTATATGGCTTCCATCACCCATGAACACACCAGAGGTGCCCTTTGGAATTCGTCGATAATCCAAAAAACCTTCTCGATCTCGAGTCACATGTTTGGTTGCTCCCGTATCTACAATCCACCTAGAGGACGTATTAGCAACTAAAACATGTTCACATACATATATGTGGGAAGGTTTAGTTAAGAAAGATACCTTCTTCGGCTCAGTACAATCACGAGCGAAGTGACCCTTCTTATCACAGTTATAGCATTTGACTTTGGACAAGTCTTTCTTCCCACCACGCTTGCCCCGACGGCGCTTGGTTTTATTGTCATCCTTTGGTGCAAGCTTGTTTGCCCCATCCTGCTTATCTGTCTTTCCTTTTCCTTTACGCTTAGACCCTTTAGTCTTAGACGTGCCACCCTGGGTGAAAAGGACAGTAGCATTGGTCGCCTCTTGGAGCTCCGATTCTAGCTCAACATGACGAGAAATATCAGAAAAGTTCTTGATATTCTCATTATGTGTCATGATTTGTTTCATGGAGCCCCATGAATCTGGCAGGAATCTGATGACTGCCTGCACTTGCTGCTCATCAGTGAGGGTATTTCCAGCAGCATTTAAGTCACGTATCATGCTAGAAAGCACCCTTAAGTGCTCATGAATCGTGTGCTTAGGATTTTTGCGATATACCTCAAACTTCAAGACCAAACTTCTAAGTCGAGTGGTGGACGTACCACCAAAATCAAACTTTAGTTGATCCCATAAAGCCTTGGCAGTAGGGTAGCTTTCATATCCCCCAATAAGATCATTGTGCATGCTGCTTAGCATAGTAAAGCGCTCACACCGATCCTTTTTGAACCAAGTCTGATAAGCTTCAAGATTACGGCGATGTTGGGCTGTTTGCCCAACCTCAGGTTCGACCATTGAATTGGTTAATGTTTCCAATAACTCCTGCTCATTCAAGAGATATTGAATTTTCCTATGCCAAATATCATAGTTGGTACCCTCAAGTTTGTCTCCCTTATTTAGGTCAGCAACAACATTTTTGGTGGCCATTATCTATAAAACACAAGGATTGACTTTAGTATTAGCGTTTTGCACATTTCTATTTGTTTCAAAAATAAATTGAAAAGAATTATCCTTCCTTACAAATTTGGACTCGAAAATTTGCTATGCTTATAATCATCACCCAAAAAAGCAAGTCTAAATAAACTTTTTCAATTACTTTTAAACAAATTTCTACTTAGAAAACACAAAGTTTCCAACCAAATAAATGTTTGCGCAGTTTCATAAAAGCGCATGGGCCTCTCATAGATTTAAAATTGGGAATCCATTTAATAGGTTAACCAATGAAAGTCCACCGAAAAAATGTGACCAGGTAAGTTTCGGGAGTAGTGGTGGAGATGAACTCGCTTAAATACCATTTCCTCTTAAACACCAAAGGTGTTTCCTTAAAAACTTGCCTAGACATCACACATTTTTGGGTAGTCAATTCCACCAGTATGACCCATAAATTAACTCAACCAATCCTAAGTCCATATTTTGGCATGCTAAATATGAACAACTTAATAACATATTTAGTTTCTAAATGACATGTCATTATGTGTTGCAACTTCATAAACAAACAATTATTCATTTATTCCAAGTGATACTTAGCGAAATGATTTTTAGAAAATAGACGGGAGGAGTCCACAATTGGATTCCATTTGTCTAAGATGAAGCTCTACAAAGGACACACGTGCTCTCACGCGCCTTCAAAGAGGATGTGTTCACAAAGAACACTGTTCACGAAGAACACTATTCATCTTGCTGAAATTTCCAGAAAAAATTTCCAGATTTTCATGATCATTTGGCCATCTTTGGAGACCTCTATCTCCTTCGTTATGCATCCAAATGACGCATACGATATATCATTGGAAAGCTCATGCAACAGAGAATATGCTAAGGCAAAGAAACAGCACAGAAAAATAATTTAACATCATACAAACGTGCTCTCAAAAACTCAAAAAACAAACTGTTTTTCATGCTCTTTGGTTTCAATTTTTCTCCTAAACCACTCCTTTAATTTGTACGAAAATTTAAAGGTAAATTCTCATCACATAGAGGAACATACTTCATGGAAAGAAAACATCAAAAAACAATCGAACAAAAAACGAAGTTTCTTGGTTCATGCTTTCATGGTGGTTCTTGCGGAAGAAAAAGAAAAATCTCATGCATCAATCAACATGGCGAAAAGCAAGCATACAAGCTCTGATACCACTGTTAATAATCGTTAATATATATTCGGAATAAGGTACTACATACCTTGCGGAAGATTCCAAGTGAAAAACCGCTTGCAATTACTAGCCCACCGTGATGCTTCCACGTCACCAACACGCCAACAAGATTCTACACGTTCTTCGTCTCCAAGGTCGTTGGATTGGCTATGAAAGTTACTCCATTGATTTCACGTACCCAAGACCAAGGCTCTTGGTGAATTGCCTAAAGGAGAGTGTTTAGGGAGATATGAGGTTTCTCTCTTTGTGGGTGTAAAACTCACTACAACTCTTTGATATGCACTCACACTTCTTGTCTCACACACACCAACTTAGAGAGCATGCACTAATGCTTCTCATCACCATTTTACTTGCACACACTCCATCTATTTATAGGAGTTGTTTTAGCTCATCTCAAGAGAGCATAAAACATGCACTAGTGCTTAGGTTGGTGGTGCACTAAAACAAGGTTTAGTGCCTTAAAACAAGGATTAGTGTAGTGCCATAAAACAAGGCTAAGTGCCTTAATTTGTGTAGTGCCATAAAACAAGGATTAGTGCATAATCATTGTTATTATTACATCTCCCACTCACCCACATAGGGTGTGATGACCTTGTTTTATTACAAGTTGCAACCAAATAAAGAAACTAATTCAGTTGGTAGAAGGAATGAAATTATCCATGAGCTTGATTTTGCAAGACCATCCCTGCCAGATCTGCAACCTCTGCAAGTGCCTCCCTCCATGCCTTCACCTTCTGCAGTGGTTGAGTTTGTTGGTGTCTAGCAAATGCCTTTGCAAGACTTCCTGTCTGCTTCCTTACATGGGATGGATCCACATCGTAGAAGACAGGCAAAACGATATGGTCATCTGAGGTCTTTCTCTTGCGTCCAAGGATCATCACCAGCTCGTCAAGGCACCATCTGGACGACGCGTAGTCTTTCGAGAACACAATGACAGAAGTTCGTGAGTGTTTGATTGCCTTTTGCAATTCTGGCTTGATACCGTCTCCTCTCTCGACTTCATCGTCGTCTCTGAAAGTGCGAAATCCGGCGCTGACAAGGGCCGTGTAGAGGTGGTCAGTGAAAGTCTTGTGAGTGTCTGGGCCTCTGAAACTCAGGAACACGTGATAACGACAATATCTAGAAGCATTAGAAGAGGAGGTCTGTGGATCAGCTGCTTTCATAAGAGCCATGGATATCGACGACTTTAAGTGGTCAAGAAACAAACTAGTGTTCGCTTTCCTGGTGTCTCTGATGAACTGTGGAAAATTATTAAAAGCTTCAATTGAAAGCCAAGCAGGTTATGATGAATGGCAGAATTTGATGAATGAAAAAGACGGAAACAGAGTGTCCCTTTATCTTCAATGTCCTCCTTTCACTTTGTGACCTTTGTTACTCTGTTTTCCCTGAGTTTTACGTTATGGGTTCCCTTGTTTGGGCCTTTGGTTTTCTTTTTTGGGCTTTTAGTACCAAGACCATATTAAATTCATGGCTCCAGTGCCTATGGCCCTTCCAACTCAATAATTTGTTTGGGTTGAAGAACCAAATGAGCTTTTGTATCTTGTCCTGCGATTTTTGCAAGGCGAAGTGTTTTGCGCGGAATTTTGATCGACTTCGAGTCAGCCCAGTAGCTGATGGCTTTGTTACACTGGTCAAAAGCATAAGATAGGCATAGAAACCAAATCAGATTGGGCCATGTTTTGAGTGATTGTAGAAGATCCGTGGGTGTCAACAAGAATGGATGTGTAAAGGAGATTTGTGAGGAACCTAGTCGATCCTCAACTCTATTATTACTGAAACAACCACTTCATCGCCACCTTCTAAGCGAATCTGCTCCTCCAACTTCCAGAGGCTTAACCATATCATGCCTTCTCCTTCACCTGGAATACCGTAGCATTGTGGGCAATAGATCCACTTCAGACCCTTGCTCTTATTTCTGACTCTAGTCATTATTGGCCCAGGTAAAGCGTGAGCAGAACCATTGTCATTGCCATGTTTTGTGTAGACAGCGAAGACTGGCGGATCCACAGAGGCGTAAGGAGGTGCAGCTGCACCTCCCCTCGCCGGAAAAAGCTTTGAAATCGCCGGAGTTTGCCCCTCAGCTCTACCTTGGAGGTGCCCACCACCTGTTCGAATAAATGCCTCAGCAACCCAGCAACCTCCTTTTCTTTGTTGCGATGCTGTGCTGGGAGCAGCTTTTGTTTTGTTTTTTAAGTCCTGGCCAAACGACGTCGTTTTGGCCAGGCAAAAAAAAAAGAATTTTAAGAGCAAACATGAAGCCTTATTTCCACAGAACGGAAGAGCATGTTATTGGAGTCCAAGTTGGAATTAAATGGACCAATGGATACCTTGCGGCATGTTATTGGAGTCCAAGTTGGAATTAAATGGACCAATGGATACCTTGCGTTGAATGATTCTTCAAGTTGGAATTAAATGGACCAATGGATTGGATACCTTGCGTTGAATGATTCTTCAAGAAGCCTTGCGTGCTCTTGAGTCTTGCTGCAGATCCATCCCTCTCCTCCAAGTTTGAATTTGTTTTTTTTAAAAAAAAATTTCTTCTGGTTTTTTTTTCCTTCTGTTTTTTTATATATTTTATAATATGTATTTTAATATTGTTGTTTATTTTAGAGAGATTATTTTTGTTTTCTGATTTGGTTATCTTTGTATAACCATAAACCCTAAATCCTCTTTCGAATAATTTGGGAATTTCTTTTGGCTTTTAGCCTTTTAAATGTTGCCCCTTCCCAGGAAAATTCCTGAATCCGCCGCTTCAAGAATCGAATTCTGTGATAATAATCACGTAATGGCACTGTAAAAGATATCTGGGACTTTGTACTTCTATGGCTGAACTGACCTGGAACCTCATTCCCAGCAAAAAAAGTGCTGTATATACCATTTTCATACAATCCCTATACATATAAAATGTAAATGACAATATTATAAGTCAATTATTTCCTTTGATCATGAGAGAGAGAGAGAGAGACGCACCTGGACGGAACTCCAATCATCATTTTCTGAAATATGAGATGGTTTGTGCATCCGAATGGGTGCCTTTGATTCCAACAAGTTCAATCCCAAGACGTTGATCATTTCAACTCTACCAATGGGTAGTAACTAGTACTGCCATTCAACTAGGTTGTAGTTGCAACTGACTCTGGTAAGTTCTCCCGTGGATAAAAAGGATTGATACGTTATTTTCTCCAATGATATGCAATGAGTGATATCCAAGTCCTTTAATTTTGGTAACCCGAGTAGCCATTTGAGACTCGTACAATTGTGAAAAGAGAGTTGATCGAGCCTTGTTAATCCTTTGATACAATTTGGTAGGCTACAAATTGGATTATTCCCTAGATTTAGTCTCGGCAATGAGGACAAATTACTAAAATCCATAGGAAAGGCATCATCCGAAAGCTTGCACCCCCAAAGACTTAATTCTACTAAAGAGCACGGTAAAGAACCCAAGATACTCGAACTTCTTTTTGGCCATAATTCATTTATTGGAATTCCATCTGTCTCAAGCACTTTTAACGAGTCCATGTTCCTCAGCATCTCAATTGATAACTCCTTTAGAATTTAGCAACCAGATATAATAAATGTTTCAAGTGATTTTAGCATACAAATGTTCTTGAGAAGCACATCCTAATCTTTTTGCAATCTTTCATATTCAAGTAAATAAGTCTCTCTAGGTTTCCAATGGATCCATGGACATAAATCAGGCTCGTGCAGTCTACTAGAACCAATTTCTCTAGATTTGGGCAATATGAGAAGTCAATGGTTTTTGAAAGGGAATGAGAATGGCTGAGATCAAGGATCTTCAAGGACGGAAGATATTGTAGAGGAAAAAATGTACATAAGAAAACAATGTGGGGAGTTAATTGTTATAAATATATAATTTGTTATCAAACTAAAAGCCTAATGAAAATGAAAAAGAAATTGAAAAGAGTAGAGAGTAACATACTTTTGTTCCCTTGAATACTTGTCTCAGACCGCTGTATTGCATTTCAAGAATAATAATGCTCCCCAAAGGAAAATCAACGGGCATAGAATCTAAAGGAAATTCAAGCCAACACAACCATCTTAGTCCACTACAAAATTTTGCGTAACATCCGCGGAGTTTTACATGACTAAGATGGAGTAGTTTTAGTTCTTGCATCCTTGAAAATGCATTGGTTTCCAAGACTTTCTCATTTGATTTTATAGTAGGGCACATGTGCATGTCGAGCACAAGACCTTCAATTGTTTCCGTACACTACAAAAGAAAAGGAAAAAACATTTGGAAAGTTTTTAGAAGAGGAAAAACAAAATGTGTACAAATAACACATATTTCTTACATTCTTTTCCGTCAAGATTTTGAAAGAGTCCTTATGATGCCATACTCTACTACGCTTCCAAGGCTCCTTTGATTCTAGGCGAACAATTTCTCTTCCCATTCCACGAATCAGGTCATGCATCTGCACCTTGTCCCATACGTCAATTATCGTCACCAAACATCTATCGATGAGATTTTGAATGCCAACAATTGTATAGAAATCACATCCATCTAGTATTTTAACAATGTAATCTTTGTCCATCCCAACAAAGAAACAAGCAATGTGGAGGAATAATTTTCGGTCATGGTCATCTTGCAAAGAGTCATAGCTTACGTACTCTTAATTTATTTATTATTTCACCATTTGGATTAGCTTCTAACTTCTCCAATGCACTTTTCCATGGAAATATACTTTCCCCCAACAAAGAAGAACCTAAAACTTTGAGAGCTAATGGAAGTCCTTCGTAAAGATCGACTAGCTTCTCTGAATATTCTATGTAATCTTTAACAGGATGGTCTTGGCCAAAAGCATGCCAACTGAAGAGCTCCAATGATTCTTTTTGAGTCAAAGTTTCAACTACATACACCTTAGTAACTTGATGAGCCTTTAACAATCTTGCACGCCTAGTTGTTATGATGATTTTACTTCCTAGATAAAATCGAGCTTTCATTTGAAATATTGCATCTAGTTGGTCCATATGATCCACATCATCGAGAACAAGAAGAACCCTTTTAGAGCTTATTGCATCTTCAATCTTAATTAATCCCTCACTAACATTGCTTATTTTCATTTTTCTCCCATTCAAAATGTTAGAAAGAAGTTGTCTTTGTATTTGAACTAAGCCATTATGTTGCTGTGAAACTTCTTTGATATTTTCAAGGAAGCTGCTTCCTTCAAATATTCTAAAGTTAGAATTGTAAACAGTCTTTGCGATGGTTGTTTTCCCTATTCCACTCATCCCATATATTACAAGTATGCAAACGTCAGTTGACCTTCGTTTTAACCATAAATTAATTCTTTCGACTCGAGAATGCATTCCAACCAAGTTGGGAGCAACACTCAATGGCGTGCGACTTAGTTTGTCTCCAATCACCATAACTATTTTCTTGATAAACTTTGACTCGTACCTAGAAAATTGCAATCAAAATGAAAGAGAATTCAAACATGCATGCATGATTTCATATACTTAAGTTATAAAATACCACGGAAATAAGTTCAGAAAGTTAGAAGGTACAAATATATAGGTATTTCTCTGTCTTTGCATCTCAGTCCATCAATAATTTAGAAGAATCTGGATTGCTGAGGGTGTCTTGAGTGTTTTTGTGGATGTGCTGGATATAAGGGTTATTAAAGAATCTATCAATTTTTTTTTCTTTCTTTTATTTGAAAGGACAGAATCCATCAATAATTTTTGTACACTTAATGAAATGCATATTAATAATTCAGTTGCAACCAAATAAAGAAACTAATTCAGTTGGTAGTACGTAGGAATGAAATTACCCATGAGCTTGATTTTGCAAGGCCATCCCTGCCAGATCTGCAACCTCTGCAAGTGCCTCTCTCCATGCCTTCACCTTCGGCAGCGGTTGAGTTTTTTGGTGTCTAGCAAATGCCTTTGCAAGACTTCCTGTCTGCTTCCTCACATGGGATGGATCCACATCGTAGAAGACAGGCAAAACGACATGGTCATCTGAGGTCCTCCTCTTGCGTTCAAGGATCATCACCAGCTCGTCAAGGCACCATCTGGACTACGCATAGTCTTTCGAGAACACAACGACAGAAGTTCGTGAGTGTTTGATTGCTTTCTGCAGTTCGGGCTTGATACCCTCTCCTCTCTCGACTTCATTGTCGTCTAGGAAAGCACGAAATCGGGCGTTGACAAGGGCCGTGTAGAGGTGGTCAGTGAAAGTCTTGCGAGTGTCTTGGCCTCTGAAACTCAGGAACACGTGATAACGACAATATCTAGAAGTACTGGAAACAGAGGAGGTTTGTGGATCGGCTGCTCTCACAAGAGCCATGGATATCGACGATTTGACGTGGTCAAGAAACAAACTAGCGTTTGCTGGTGTCTCATCGAAAGCCAAGCGTGTTATGATGAATTGCAGAATTTAATGAATGAAAAAGACAGCCTACCCATAACTCCATTGACTTGACTTGACTTGAAAAGCGATTAGGGTAACGTAGACCACAGAAACAGAGTGTCCCTTAATCTTCAATGTCCTTCTTTCACTTGAGTTTTACGTTATGGGTTACCTTGTTTGGGCTTTGGTTTTCTTTTTGGGCTTTTGGCACCAAGACCATATGAAATTCATGCGCATGTCGAGGACAAGACCTTCAATTGTATCTGTACCCTACAAAAGAAAGGGGAAAAACATTTGGAAAATATTTACAACAAGATGAAAAACATATATGTGTGCATATAAGAATATTTTCCTTACATTCTTTTTTGTCAAGATATTGAAGGAATCCTTATGTTGCCATACTCTACTATACTTCCAAGGCTTCTCTTATTCTAGTCGAACAATTTCTCTTCCCATTGCACAGATCATGTCATGCATCTGCACCTTCTCCCATTTATCAATTGTAATCAAACATCTATCAATGAGATTTTGAATGCCAAAAATTGTATAGAAATCACATCCGTCTAGTATTTTAACAATGTAATCTTTGTCCTTTCTTCTAAAGAAACAAGCAATGTGGAGGAATAATTTTTGGTCATCGTCATTAGGCTAATTAGCACACAGAAGCAGAGTTCTTCTTTGACCCCAAAAAAAAAAAAAAGAGTATCCATCCCTTGATTTGTTTGGATTTGTCAAAACAAATGAAAAGCATAGCTTTGTTGAAAATTTGATGTAAATTATCAATCTAATATATATGTTCCCTTACCAATTTTTGCATCGTTAGCCTTGTCTTTAAGAAACATAGCTTTGTTGTATTAAAAAAAAATAAAAGTGTATGTTCTTGATATGCATTGACTGCTGCCAATTATTGGTAAAGAAGAATATGCATACTACCTAGCTGGAAAGTTCTCTCTCTACTAAGCTAAATATCGAACGAAACATATGGTACTGATGAAATTTGTGATGATTGAGATTTTGGTTCTCTTGAGCTCCTCTCGGAAAATAATTTTGTAAATTAACAGCACAAAGAATCAAAAGAGAACATTGCATGATATATATATATATATGTCCTCAGAAGGAGATGTATTGATGCTATAAAATGAAATTGGTCTTAGGAAGGAAGACATTGGATATATGCAAAACAAGAGTTTGATGCTAATTTATATGAAGGCAGAAAACAACTCAATCCGGCTGTTCAAGTAGAAAAAAATTCATCCATCCACGGCTTTTGGACTGTCCCTTCTTTTTGTGAGAAGGTGAAGAAGAGCGAGTGATAAGAGAAGCGTGAGAAAGAAGAAAACGGCAGTGATGAGCACCTTCCAGCCACGGAGGCTGCCTCTGGAGTTAATATTGCCGTCTGTCTTGGCTGCTGCAATTGTATGACCATCCTGTTGCTCTTCTTCTTTGTCTGGAAAACACAGAAAACAAATTAGAGGAAACTTATTTTTGAAATGAATATGGACTAACCTGTGAACAATGAATAGTGGAGTAAAATGATCAAGTGTACCTTCTTCATCAGAGTCACCAAGGATCTTATTGAACCAAATCGGATCTTTTATTGGTACACTTCTGCGCGAGAGCAAGTATACTCCTGGCTGATATTCATCCAAATCTCCACTCGTGGCACATGCAGCATAATACGGATCAATGGTTTTGTGTTGGGCACTAATCATATTATTATGATTCTCTTCTTGCAGCGGCTGCAAAAGCTGGATGCCGAACTCCTTTACCTGAAGCCAAGGTTCCATAATTACGGAAACAAGCACTTCATCGCCACCATCTAAGTGAACCTCCTCCTCCAACTTCCAATGGCTTAACCATATCATGTCTTCTCCTTCACCAGGAATGCCGCAGTGTGACGGGGCATAGATCCACTTCAGACCCTTGCTCTTATTTCTGACTCTAGTAATCAATGGCCCAGGTAAAGCCCAAGGAGAATCATTGGCCCGTTTTGTATAGACAGCAAAGACCTTCAAGCCTCCGATTCCGTGATTAGGAAGTAAAGGCACAACAAAAGATATTGATGACTTTGTACTTTTGTGGCTGAACTGGCCTGGAACCTCATTCCCAGCAAAAAATGTGCTGAATATACCACGTTCGTACAGTCCCTACATTTATATATAATATATGCCATGGACATCAGAATATTATTAGTCAACTCTTCCTATAATTAATCATATGAGATATCGAGACAGAGAGACAGAGAGACAGAGAGACAGGTGCACCTGGATGGGACAACGATCATCATCAATTTGTGACTGGTATGGTTTTCGAATCCGAATGGGTGCCATAGATTCCAAGTTGCACAAGCCCAAAAGGTTGATAATTTCTACATCAACTCTTCCAATGGGTTCTAGCTTGTAGTTATTCTCCCATTCAACTAGGTTGTCATTGTAAAAGCACTTGGTACCGTGTTTTCGGAATTGACCGGATTGATATGCTATTTTCTTCAATAATACACAACATTCCACATTCAGGTTGCCTACTCTTGGTAACCCAACAAGGGATTTGAGACTCCTACATTCCATAAAAGAGAGTTCATTGAGCCCTGTTAAACCTTGGATGCAATCTGGTAGGCTACAAATTGGATTGTGCCCTAGCTTTAGTATTTTCAAGGAGGATAGATCACTAAAATCCTTTGGAAAGGCATCATCTGAAAGATTGCACCACTGAAGACTTAAGTCTACTAAAGAGCATGGTAGAGAACTCAATATACGTGAACTTCTTCCTGGCCAGAATTTACCTATTGGAATTTCATCAACCTCAAGCCTTTTCAGAGATTTCAAGTTCCTCAACATCTCAATTGATAACTCATTAAGATTTGTGCAACCAGATAAAATAAGTGCTTCAAGTGATTTTAGCATGAGGATGTGCTCAGGAAGCATCCTAAAGTTTCTGCAGTTCCTCAAACTCAAGTAAACAAGTCTCTCTAGGTTTCTAATGGATTCATTGACACCAACCAGGCTTTCACAATCTTCAAGAATCAGTTTCTCTAGATTGGGGCAACATGAGAAGTCAGTAGTTTCACTAAGGCTATGACAATGGCGGAGATCAAGGATCTTCAATAACGGCAGACACTGCAGGATAAAAAAATATACAGAAAAAAACAATGTGGAGTAGTTAATATAGAATATTATAGATATATAATTTGTTATCAGACTAAAATAATCCTATATTCCATACTGTTTGTAGAGTTACGTACAGGGAAAGGAATTGAAAAGTGTGGAGTTACGTACTTTTGTTCCTTGACAGACTTGTCTCAAGTCGCTATATTCCATTTCAAGAACAATTAGGCTCCCCAAAGGAAAATCAAAGGGTATAGAATCCAAAGGAAATTCAACCCAACACAGCCATCTTAATCCAGTACAAAATTCAGCATAACATCCATCGAGTTGTACATGAATAAGATGGAGTAGTTTTAGTTCATGCATCCTTCCAAATGCATTGGTTTCCAAGACTTTCTCATTTGAGTATATGGGACAGTTTGTAGGGCGCATACGCATGTCCAGGACAAGACCTTCAATTGTTCTTGTACCCTACAGAAGAAAAGTGGAAAACATTTAATATTACAAGAAGACATGTTTTTTACATTCTTACAAGAAGACCTTCACATGTTTCTTACATTCTTTTCTGTCAGGATTTTGAAGGAATCCTTTTGACGCCATACTCTACTACGTTTCCAAGGCTCCTCTGACTCTAGACGAACAATTTCTCTTCCCATTCCCCGAATCAGATCATGCATTTGGACCATGTCATATTTATCAATTGTCACCAAACATCTATCGATGAGATTTTGAATGCCAACAACTGTATAGAAATCACATCCATCTAGTATTTTAACAATGTAATCTTTGTCCTTTCCGATAAAGAAACAAGCAATATGGAGGAATAAGTTTCGATCATGGTCATCTTGCAAAGAGTTGTAGCTTACTCTTAGTTTATTTATTATTTCACCATTTGGAATAGCTTCTAACTTATCCAATGCACTTTTCCATACATCTATAGTTTCCCCCAACAAAGATGAACCTAAAACTTTAAGAGCTAGTGGAAGACCTCCGCAATGATCCACTATTTTTTTCGAATATTCTATGTAATCTTCAATGGGATGGTCCTGGACAAAAGCGTGCCAACTGAAGAGCTCCAATGATTCGTTTTGATCCAAAGTTTCAACTGCATATACCTCAGTAACTTGATGAGCCTTTAACAATCTTGCACGCCTAGTTGTTATGATGATTTTACTTCCTGGACAAAATCGATCTTTCATCCGAAGTAGTGCATCTAATTGGTCCACATGATCCACATCATCAAGAACAAGGAGAACCCGTTTAGAACTTATGGCGTCTTCAATCTCAGTTATTCCTTGACTAACACTGTGTATTCTCACTTTTCTCCCCTTCAAAATATCAAAAAGAAGTTGTGTTTGTATTTGAACTAAGCCATTAGGTTGTTGTGAAATTTCTTTGATGTTTTCAAGGAAGCTGCTTCCTTTGAATCTTTGAAAGTTTGAATTATAAACAAACTTTGCAATGGTTGTCTTCCCTATTCCACTTATCCCATAAATTACAAGTATGTCAACGTCAGTTGATCGGTGCTGTAACCATAAGTTGATATTTTCCACTCGAGATTGCATTCCAACCATGTTGGGGGCAACACTTAAGGGTGTGCGACTTAGTTTGTCTCCAATTACCTTAATTATTTTCTCAATAAACTTTGACTTGTACCTAAAACAATTGCAGTCAAAATGAAAGAAAATTCAAACATGTATGATTCTCATATAATTGAATTATAAAATACCATGGAAATTTATAAGCTCAGAAAGTTCTAAGGTATAATAAGAGATGAGTCCATGAAAGCAACAAATTTAATTAATCGTACCGAATCTATCAAATTTAACCGGTAGTGTGTGCACTGGTTGTGAATGGGATCAACTGACGATAGGTGTAAAAGCTATGTGAGGATCAATCTTGATGATGGGGTTGAATTAAGCATCCAAAACTAAAGCTCAACTAAACATAAACAGAAACCATTTAAAATCGAGATCAAGCAACTTGTATTAAAAACGGAGGATATTTATAATAAAAAAATATGTAGAAGCTCTTTTGGTTTTTGAAAAACTGTTTTAGCCATTTCAAAAGTAAGACACAAAAAAATTGAAACACCTATTTTTAGTATTCTTAATGCGTCAAAGAAAAACTAACGGAGTAGCTAGTTGGAATGAATTACCCATCAGCTTGATTTTGCAAGACCATCCCTGCAAGATCAGCAACCTCTGCAAGGGCCTCCCTCCATGCCTTCACCTTCTGCAGCGGTTGAGTTTTTTGGTGCCTAGCAAATGCCTTTGCAAGATTTCCTGTCTGCTTCCTCACATGGGATGGATCTACATCGTAGAAGACAGGCAAAACGACATGGTCAGCTGAGATCCTCTTGCGTTCAAGGATCATCAAAAGCTCGTCAAGGCACCATGTGGAAGAAGCGTAGTCTTTCGAGAACACAACAACAGAAGTTCGTGACTGTTTGATTGCTTTTTGCAGTTCGGGCTTGATATCTTCTCCTCTCTCAATTTCATCGTTGTCTCGGAAAGTGCGGAATCCGGCGTTGACCAACGCTCTACAGAGGTGGTCAGTGAAATTCTTGCGAGTGTCTTCCCCTCTGAAACTCAGAAACACGTGATAACGAGAATATCGAGAATTGGAGGAGGTTTGCTGAGCTGCTCTCACAAGTGCCATAAGTGTGTGGTGAACAAACAAACTGCGTGAGTGGGAAATAATTAGGTTTTGGGGTTTCTACTTCCTTCCTGGATGTTGTAAACAAGCAGCTTGTGAAATGAAAGGATGATGCATCCATCGACTTAAAAGCAATTATTTTTAGTCCAGCAAATATGAAATCAATATGTCTTTTTCTAAAAGAAATTATTTTTAGTGCCGAGTGAGACATTTTGGCCGGCTTTGCTTTTTATTTGGTTCAACTGGTTTCTTTGCTTTTTTTTTTTTTTTTGGGTCAACTAGTTTCTTTGCTTTTTTTAAGGTAGCTAATTGGTGACAGTACTGACAAGTTGTAGTCCTTTATTGTTAAAAAACAAAAGAAAAAAGAAATTTCAAAAGCAAAACAAGTAATTGGAGATGCTTAACATATAAAAAGACAAGGCTTTTTATCACAAATGGTTCTTAAAGTTTACAAAATTATCACGAATGATCCTTGAGGTTTTTTTTTTTTTTGTGACATTAATAGTGCTTAACGTTAGGGCTTTTTATCATAAATGATCCTGCCGTTAGAAATTCTGTTAAGTAGTGTGACGTGGAAGGTAAGTGTGAATTGAATTTTTTTTTTTTTTTTCTGCAACTTTTCATCCCCTTCCCTCTACTCTGTCTCTCTCCCCCTCTGCCCTCGCTCTCCACCCTCTGCCCCCTCTCTTCCCCTCTGCTCTCCTCTGTCCTCTCCTTCCTCTGTTTTTTCTTGCCCACAGCCACCCGCAAGAAAAAATATAAGATATACAGTGGTGGAGAAAATGTATAGTTATAAAACTATATTTTTGTGGTACAGAAAGGAGTGTATAGTTGTATATCATACAAAATAATATAACCCATTTTCAATAAATAAAAAAATATAATCCATATATCTTTCCACATCTTTGTATATAGTTGTATATCATAACCCACAACTTGGGAATCTCCTCCCTCTGGTTTTTTCTTGCCCACTGCCACCCGCAAGAAAAAATGGTCTCTGTTTTTTTAACACTGCCACCCGCAACCCAAGCCTAACTTCCCCACCCTCTCCCTCTGTATTTTCTCTCCTCCTCTACCCTCCCCTTATGTTTTTAATTATTTTAAGTTGTTTGAATAAATGTTTGTGTGAAAGGAAATGTGAAACTGCTTTGTGCGCGCAAGTGATTATTTTGCAAAATAAGCAGAGGGAAAGGGGTCGGGTTGGGCGTGGGTTGCAGGTGGGGATGAGGTGGTCGGGTTGTAGAGGCAAGAAAAAAAAAAAGAGGGAGAGGGAGAGCACATAGAGGAGAGAGGGCAAAGGGAAAGAGAGAGAGGCTAGAGGGAGGAGAGAAAGGACAATGGGGAGAGAGAGAGAGAGAGAGAGAGGCTAAATGGATTTTTAATGGATTTTCATTAAAAAAAATTATTTATTTATTTATTTAATCCACATGTCATGATGTGATTGGACATGTGAACTCCACTTATCTTCCACATCAGACACCATTTGTGATAAAAAGCCCTAACGTTAAGGACTATTAATGTCACAAAAAAAACTCAAGGATCATTCGTAACAATTTCGTAAACCTCAAGGACCATTTGTGATTAAAAAAAAAAACCAAAAGACAAATGACATGCGTTATAAACATGTGGAGCCCTCAAGCCGATGTTTTAGACTTTAGGGGCAAGCTTTTGGACTTTGGAAGAAAATGAAGACTTTGTGGTGTGTAGGTGGCTTGATATAAGGTATATAAGTATAATAATACAATATAACATGTATTATGTAGTGTATTGGTTAGGTGGTTTGATATAAAGTATGATGTGTAAGTTTAATAATATCATATAATATAATAATCTACAATTCAATTATAGGTGGAGGGGGCCTTCTCCAATGCGAACTTTAAGATGCGGATTGGTTGCGAACTTTTGTTTTTAACCGTTGGATGAAGAGCGAAAAGAAAGAAAATAAAGCCACACAAGCCATCCAACGGTTAAAAACAAAAGTTCGCAACCAATCCGCATCTTAGAGTTCGCATTGGAGAAGCCCCCATAGGTGGAGTACCTCTAATTTCAATGAGGCTTTTAAATTAAAACCCCATACCAGACTTCGGGGGACATAAGCATACTCGCCGAACCTCTCGTTTAGTTTAGTTTATGTGCAACTTTATTTATTTACAACAACTTGGAGATTCTCTGTTTGAAAAAAAAAATTAAAGAAATGGTCACACCATTATAACTTAATAATTGCATATGACAAAGTCTACGTTCACACCATGGACTCTGAGTAAACCTGCTATTATCACTTTGGTTTTGATGGCACTACTACAAAAAGGGCAAAAGACGATCAGTAAACAATGATGGTAGATCAAAAAACCGTCGTTGTTTTTTAAAAGACGACGGTAATAGAAATCCGTCGTAGAAACATACTTTAAACACCTAAAAAACCGGTACACGTATAGATATTTTTAAACCACGACGCACCAAATTAAAAAAGCGTCGTCTTATTACAAATGTATTTTTCAGAGTTAAAATATGAACCTAAAAACAACGACTGCATCTATGAAATCACCGCCGTAGAAAGTAAAGACGACGATATAAAAATAAGACGCCGTGTTAACTAATTAATAAACACGACCCAATTTTCTTAGTCAACGACGCATAAATTCAAAGGAATCTACGACGGTTAATTACAAAAAAAATCGCCGATTTAAATTAAGTTACCACGACTGTAAATATAAATTTATTGACTTTTTAATTATACTATACTACAACGGTATCCATAACTCTACTGTCGCATAATTGTACTAACCACGACGGTTTGTTAAATTAACGACGTATAAATTTTTTACCATTATTCGTCTATCATTACCAGAATGAACTCTGTTCCTCATCATAATTGAACCATTATTCGTTTTTTACCATTGTTCCTCATCATAATCGAACCAGAATGAACAAAAGCAATGTTTTAGAAGTGGATGATGTGCGAATTACTCTCACAAGGAGTTTGAGGGCAAGAAGCTTGTCTCAACCACCAAGGAAGGTCTCAAGCTTGATGAGAGTGAAGACGAGGCAAAGAAGAAGGAAGAGTTGAAGGAGAAGTTTGAGGGACTCTGCAAGGTTGTGAATGATGTTTTGGGTGACAGAGTGGAGAAGGTTGTGGTGTCTGACCGTGTGGTAGACTCTCCCTGCTGTTTGGTGACAGGCTAGTATGGCTGGACTGCCAACATGGAAAGAATCATGAAGGCTCAGGCCTTGAGGGATAACAGAGCGGCTGGGTACATGTCGAGCAAGAAGACCATGGAGATCAACCCAGAGAACCCCATCATGAAGGAGCTGAGAAAGAGGGCTGATGCAGACAAGAATGACAAGTCAGTGAAGGACCTTGTTCTCCTTCTGTTCGAGACTGCTCTCCTCACCTCTGGGTGCAGAAAGACAATTTTAATTGAAAAATGAAGAAGTTGAAACCCTAATTGAAAAATGAAGACGAAAGAAAGACAGAAAAACCCTTATTTATAAACAAATCTTATATACCACGTTGGTTATATTAAATTATCGACGTTTATATGAAAACATAAACATCGTTTAAACCTAAAATACAGTCGTATAAATAAAATAACAACGACGCTATATAACAAACGACGTTGTCATTTTTTGGAAAACTAATTTATTGTGTAATTAAAAAATTTACACGTCGGTATAAGTAATTAAAACGACGTGGTATGAATTTTTCACGTCATTATTATTGAATATAAGGTCGTTGGGTAAATTGGAAAATGACATGATTCATCTTTTTGAAGAAAAATGCGTCGTGTAATTCGATTTAAAAACGGCAGTTCATTAAAACATAGCGTCGTGTAAAGTAATATTATAGGCCGGTGTTAACAATAGCGCCGTATAATGTTTCATACTAGGGCGCATACTATTAATAGCGTCATTTTATGAAACGATTTTTTATTATTTTAAACTTTTCGCCTTCTTGACCCATACTTGCACTGTTTCCAAACCCGAGAAAAACTTTCAAGCTTCTCTCATTTTTCATTCTCAAAGAACTGTTTCAAACTTTCAAGCTTATCTCCGAGAGAAAACTTTTCGTCTTCCTCTCCTCTTCGTCTTCGTCTCTGAACTGAAACACCAAACTCCAGGAGAAAGCTTTCATTGCAAGCAAAGGGTAAGCATTTCTGGAAGGATTTTTGTTCCTGTTTTGCTGCGCATATCATTTTCGTTTTTTTAAATCTTTTTACATTTTTTCTTTCCAAGTTTGATAAAATTTGCAGACAAAGACGGAAAGTTTCCAAGTTTGAACACTACTCTGATTCTTTTACTTCAACTAAATAAGACGACGGTGGCTTGTTATTTACGTGGTTAGATTTATAGACCACGACGGTTCGTCAGTCACCCTATCGTCGTGTGAAAGTGTTCTTCGTTGTTTTTTAAAATGATATTCTTTTTTTGTATTTGATTTTTAAGGGTATATTCATCGCAGGTTTGATTTCTCTGAACAATGGTTTTTGTTTTGAAAATCTTTTTAATTATTTTTCTGTTGAAAATATTTTACGTTTTTCCTAATTTGTTTTTGTGGTATAGACGACGGTATATTAATATTTACGTCGTTTTATTTTCAATACCACGGTGAATGTTTATTATTAACGTCGTTGTAATATTTAATACTCTGTTTTTTGTGATTATATCATAAGACGTCGGTTGTTTATTATTGACGTCGTTGTAATATTTTATCACGTCGGTGGTTAATTACCGTCATGAAAATTTATTATTATGACGATTGTTTTGTTCTTACGTCGTTTGATATATTATAATACGTCGTAGTTTATAAATAATCGTCGTGTTTTTTCTTAATTTCACTGATATATTTTCACTTGCAGGTTTGATTTGTCTGTAACCATGGTTTCTCAATCCCAAAGTAAGGAGTCTGGCTTGAAAAAAAATGAATGTAAGGAGCTTAGAGTTGTAAATCCTCAAGCCAAGTCCTCGAAGAAGATGAAGTTTGTTTCATCTTCTGAGACAGAACCAGGCAGCACGGCAACATTTTCTGAGGAGCCAAAGTCAGGTCGGGGTATAAGCACAATGCCCAGTGTTGTGAAGAGAAAATTTCAAAAAATCAAGCCTGTTGTTGAGTACAATTCCATGAGGAAACCATATGGCCTTGCACATAGTGAGATGCAGTCCTACATTGGTGTGTTGGCACGCTCCAGAGTCCCACTTGTGGACAAGAAATGGGTTCAAATATCCAAGGATATAAAAGAGCAGATTTGGGAAGCCGTTGACATGGCTTTTGTGGTTGGTCAAGGGAGCAAGAAATTGGTGTTATCTTCTGCTGCCAAGAAATGGAAGGATTTCAAGTCTACACTAACGAGGGTTCATATCCTTCCATACATCAAGGAGAGGGAGAAATTAAGGCAACCCCCTGGAACATACAAATTCATAGAGAAAGCTCAATGGGATGCCTTTGTAGCTTCAAGGTTATCTGAAAAATTTGAGGCTGTGCATGAAGAACAATCACAGAGGAGGGAGAAACTTGAGTACAATCATCGATTGTCTCGAAAATGATATGTTGGTTTGAAGGAGCACTTGGTGGAAATCATGCCTGGGGTAGATATTGATCGATCTACCTTATGGAAAAAAGCTAGAGAAGACAAACATGGTAACATCCCGGATCAAAAGCTGCAGAGAAAGCAAAATTAATTGTAAGCCTACTCACTCTGTTTTAAAAATTTTATTACGTATGCTGTTTTTTTTTTTTTTGCGTCGTGTGAAAAATATTACTACGTCGAAATATTTTAAAACACGTCGTTAAAGGTCTGAATCTGGAATCACTACTCTGTTTTTTATAATTATATCATAAGACGTCGGTGGTTTATTATTGATGTCGTGTTAATAAATTAATAACGTCGGTATTTATGTAGCGTCGTCTGAAATATTAAATTACGTCGATTGTTATGTTATTAAGTCGTGTGAAATATTATATTACGTCTATTTTTTTATAAATAACCGTCGTTTGTTTCCTTATTTTGACTTTTTATTATGTCTTTTTATTAGGATGATTTGCAAAAGCAAGTCTCTGAAGGCACTCTTTCTCTGTCAGGAACCAATGATGTGTTGACATTGGCTTTGGGTCCCGAGCATCCAGGAAGAGTTAGAGGGGTAGGGGCTGGGATTTCCCCTAAGCAATACTTCAATTTACCTAGACAACAGAAGGTAAGGTTTGCCGATCAATTGAAGGAAAGTGTAAGACTTGTCCTTCAAGAAGAGACTTTGAAAATGGAGGCTAGATCAAGGGAAGAGAGTTTAAAGATGGAGGCTAGGACCAAGCAATAGAAGCTGAGAGGGAAAATTTGCTGAGTCAGCTTTCCAAACTCATCTCCAATTTTGATCCAAGCGTGCTGAAACTGAATACAATGTCCCAAATCCAAGGGCAAAGTCCCAAAAATCCAATGTCGGACAAAGCAAGCTGCTCTGGGGCACTTGATGTTAGAGTCCTACAATTTGAGGAGGATACAGCCAAGAATGGGGAAAAAAAGGAAGATATGGTAACGTCTCTGAACTTTGAATTCTATGTTTCTCTGTTTATATTTACCGCTGTGTTAAAATTATACCACGACGTATTTTTATTAAACCGTCGTTTGATGATATTTAGACGTCTGTAATTATTACACACCGTCTTCTGTTATACTTTACCACGACGGTTTATTTACTTGTTTTTAATTTTTGTACAATGTCATTTATATATTTCTTTATTTTTTAAAACAGAAATCCGGGGAAGTAGAAAAGAGAGTAGAAGGAAAGATAGTTGAGATAGTTGAACAGGTAAATTCTCATAACTTTGCCTTTTTCATATGTTTTTCAATTCTCATAACTGTCGTAATACATCAATGACCACGACGTTTATTATTTACCGTCGTTTAATTAATTTTACACGTCTACAATTCTTACATACCGTCATCTGTATTTATTACCACGACGGTTTAATTTAATTTTTTTTACTTTTCGTACAATGTCTTATATATATTTCTTTATTTCTTATAACAGAAATCTGGGGATGTAGAAAAGATAGAAGAAAAGAAAGATGAAAAGGTAAATTCTCATAACTTTTCCTTTTTCATTTGTTTTTCAATTTTCAGACGTGGATTTCTAGGGCAGTTTTGGTTTTAATTTAATGTTTAAATTGTTGTACGAGCTTTTTTACCGTCGTAATACATGAATTACCACGACGTTTATTATTTACCGTCGTTTAATTAAATTTAGACGTCTGTAATTCTTACATACCGTCGTTTGTTATTCAGTACCACGACGGTTTAATTTAATTTTTTTACTTTTTAATTTTTTTTTACTTTTAGTACAATGTCTTATATATATTTCTTTATTTCTTATAACAGAAATCTGGGGATGTAGAAAAGATTGAAGAAAAGGAAGATGAAAAGGTAAATTCTCATAACTTTCCCTTTTTCATTTGTTTTTCAATTTTCAGACGTCTATATTTTCTTTAAACCATCGTTCGTTTTAAATTTCCACGGCATTTTTTATTTAATTGAATGTTTAAATTGTTGTACAAGCTTTCTTATATATATATATATATATATATATATATATATATATATATATATATATATATATATATATCTCTCTCTTTATTTATTAAAACAACAATCCAGTGTTGGAGAAAAGCAAATTGAAAAGGTAAATTCATTAATTATGAATTTTGCATTTGAATTAGACGTCGGTTTTATTTAAACGACGTAATAAAGTATTCATTACGACGGTATTTTTTCCCCGTCGTGTAACTTATTTTCAGACAACGGTTTGTTATTTAAACCGTCGTTGTTATTTATTTACCACGTCACTTTATGTTGATTTATTTCTTCAAACAGAATACTGAAGTACCAGATTATTCAAAGCTGGAGTTGCCATCTTCTTTACAATCCCTTTGTAGTTATGTGGAATCGACACTAAAGCCTCAGGAGAAGGCTATGACCTTTACAATTGAGAAGGAGGTGTTTGGCATAGATCGTAATACCTTCGTCTTGCATGAAGATATTACCCAATTTGCTGGCATGGAAGAAATTGGGGCTACTGTGGTTGCAGTATATATGAGGTTTGTCCTTATCAAATATTCATTTGACACTCTCCTTTATGTTGAAAAAAAAAACACTCATGGTTTCAATTCATATATTTAGGTGCCTATTTGATCATTTGAAAGCTGCAAATATGGTGAACATGGTTGGCTTTATCGACCCTGCTCTAATTAGTGCCGACGCTGGTTCATTAACTGAAAGATCACGTATCGTAGCCAATCGACTTCAAAAAACAGATGGTGAACAGATTTTCCTAATGCCTTACAATCCAGGGTTAGTCTCCAAACAAAAAACAGGATTTTGTTTGTATGATGCTCTGCATATAAAACTATTTAACCTTTATATTTATTTTGTGCAGCCGTCATTGGGTCTTGATCATTGTGAGAGCAAAGAAGGAGACCGTCTATTTTCTGGATCCACTGCCTGGAAATTGAGTTGTTGATAAGAGGATTTTTAGAATGGGCAGAGTTTGTTTGTGTTCAAATGGAGTAGAGGAATTTTAGAATACTTAAACATTTTTATAAAATGTACAAATTTTGTTAGAATTAGACAAGTTTTTGTACAAAATTGGTTAGAATTAGACAAGTTTTTGTGCAAATTCTATGTATAATGTACATTCTTTTTTTCCCTATGAATTTCAAATAGGTTTTCATTATTTTTTAAAAACGGAAATTGACCGACGTGTAATGAAACTTGCAACGACATAATTATATAGAACACCGTCGTCTTTATATCTATTAAATTCAAAATATTCATAATAAATTTAAAATATAACCAAAAAATGAACCTTCAACCTCCCTGTAAATTTGTTGAGGTTTTCATGTTGTGAAAAACCCAAGATCATGCTGAACCAAATTTGTTGAGGTTTTCATGTTGTGAAAAACCGTCGTTTCTTCAAAAAGACGTTGTACACACATAACAACGTCACAGTTTTTTAAAAAGCGACGTAAAAGGTTTTTCAAACGACGCTCTTGGTTCTATAGACGACGTTGTTTTCTTGATATTAGACGGCGCGAAGTTAAGAGTTTAGGTCGTGGAATATGGTTTGTACGTCATTTTCTGTGTAAAAATAGCCATGGTTTTAACTTTAAACGACGTTTGTTTTAAAATTAAGTCGTTTATTATGATTTAAAACGTCGTTAATTTCTTAACGCCGACGTGGTTTGTGGGTTTTATTAATAATATTTTATTCTATTTAATTCGAAATATTCATAATAAATTTAAAATAACTCCAAAAAATGCAACGTCAACTCCTATGAAGTCATTGAGATATTTTCTTCCCCCTTAAGCTTTAAAAAATTAAGTTTGAGTTATACAAATTTAAAATTACCACCAAAAAGAGAAATGTTTTCATGAGTCACAACATCACTTATACTTTAATGGTTTAGGGTTTAGGGTTTAAATAAATTTAGAAAAGGGATTAGGGTTTAGGGTTTTATGGACGAGATATTTTAGGCCATAAAACCCTATCCCTTTTGAAAAATTATTTTTTTTAAAAATATATATAATTTAGGTTTTATTTATTAGGGTTTAGGGTATATTTGTCTATTTAATTTTCTAATACGTCTGTTTTTTTTTACGACGTATGGAGATACCACGACTCAATTATTTTAATAGGCGTCATATTTCTTTAGACATGTTAACGACGGTAGTTTGGTTTTGCGTCGTAAGTATATTTACAACGACGTCATTTTTTAAATAGATTATTATAAATAAATCCAATTCTAGGCATGTATTTATAAAAAAACCCACACACTATTTAAATATAGAAACACACCCAAAATCAATTCTAAAATAAACAATTGTATATTTTTTGGGTGTGTTTATAAATGGGTTTTGAGTGTGTGTAATGATGGGTTTTGGGTGTGTTTATAAAGTGTTTTGGGTGTTGGGATTTTTTATAATTTCAGCCCCATTTTGGGTGTTTTAGTGAAACCCCCTTTTTTAAATAAGCGTCATGTTTAGGTTGAACTTTTAACGACAGTTGTTTTTTTGTTTCCGTCGATGTTTTTTAAAAAGCGCGCTTTCTAAAAATTTCACATCGACCTAAAATTTTCAGATTTCGCTCTAACTCTTATATTTGTAACCCTGAACCAAGTTGGCCATAGTCTGTGACCTAAAACATTTCGCTCCGCTCTCTCACTTCAACTCTAATTCAAAGTTGGGCTCTCCGTCGAATCCAAGTTGGCCAAGTTTACAACTTCGTCAAATCCAAGTTGGCCATAATCTGTGAGCTCTGCCTACCTGTAAGTACAAACCCTAATCTCATGCTTGTAAATTCATTGAATGATATTCAGTTCTGTGGTAAAGGGTTTTGTGATTTTTTAATGTTGTCGACGGTATGGGTTAATGGATTTAATGTTTAATGTTTTCATGAATCGGGAATGGATTTAATGTTGTTGGATCTTTTAATCACTCTCTGTTATTATGAATCGGGAATGGATTTAATGTTTTCATGCTTAGTATATGTTGGTTTCGTGCTTAGTATACGTGTTCTTAATACCCAACATAAAAATTAATGTATATGTTGTGTTCTGAATATATTTTGGGTTCTTGAAAATAAACTGGGATTTCGATATCTTTTTTATGCATACGACGACGGTTTTTTAACAAACCGTCGTCTGTATTTTTATACCACGACGCATTTTTTAACTACCGTCGTGGTTCAAGTTCGCTGGACTCTGTTTCTTGCTAGCATTAGACGACGTTTTTTTAAAACCTGTCGTCTATATATGTGTAATACGTCTGTTGTTGTTTAAAAACCGTCGTCTGTATACTATATTATTTACTATTAAAACCTTATATAATCTGCTATAGTGATAGTCATTGCTTGTCTTTTCACCTTATTATAGATAATAGGATATAGTGTCGGAGATGGATAAGTCATGGATGCACTCGGATAGAAGATCGAAGGCATATGAGTTAGGGGTGGAAGCATTTTTGCAATTTTCTGTAGAAAATCTTCTAACTACAACGCATATCTGTTGTCCATGTGTTAAATGTGTGAATTTGAAATTGTTTGGGGTTGGAATTATAAGGGATCACTTATACTTTAATGGAGTTAACCAAAGCTATAAGAATTGGACATTTCATGGAGAACCTTGGGAACCAACTACTAATACTAGTAGAAATGTTGAAGAAGATGATGACCATAGTAGGTACAGTTTTGTGTCTGAAGAAATAGAGATGGATGATAATGATTTTGGTGATTTTGGATCCGATCCTTATGAGTTTGCTAATGTGATCGGGGATGGAGATCAACCATTGTACCCTGGTTGTAGAAAGTACACCAAGTTATCGGCATTAGTGAAGTTGTATAATTTGAAGGCAAAACATGGGATGAGTGATGTATGTTTTACAGAATTATTGATACTTCAGGGCGAGTTGCTTCCAGAAGGCAATACAATACCGGCCTCTATGTATGAGGCAAAAAAGACTTTGTGTGCATTGGGGCTGAGTTATGAGAAAATCCACGCATGTCCCAATGATTGCATCTTGTATAGGAAGGAGTATGAATATTCAACTAATTGTCCTACTTGTGGTATCTCAAGGTGGAAGGAAACCAAAGATGGATTCTTGAAAGAGGGTGTGGCAGCGAAGGTGTTGTGGTATTTTCCTCCAATTCCAAGGTTTAAAAGGATGTTTCAATCACATGAGACAGCTAAGAATTTGACTTGGCATGCTGCTAGAAAATCAATTGACGGTCAGATGTCTCATCCGGCAGATTCCCCGTCTTGGAAACTTGTTGATGATAAATGGCCCGAGTTTGGTAATGAGCCGAGAAACTTGAGATTGGCTCTTTCATCTGATGGATTCAATCCCCACAGTTCTCTAAGTAGCAGATATAGTTGCTGGCCAGTTATCTTAGTTACATATAATCTCCCACCATGGCTGTGCATGAAACGAAAGTTCATGATGTTGACTTTATTGATTTCCGGTCCTAAATAACCCGGAAATGATATAGACGTCTACTTGGAGCCTTTGATTGATGATTTAAAATCTTTGTGGGATGGGATTAAAGGAGTGTATGATGCACACATAGGAGAATACTTTACACTCAGAGCTGCATTACTGTGGACCATTAATGATTTTCCCGCCTATGGAAACTTATCTGGTTGTGTTGTTAAAGGATATAAAGCTTGTCCAATATGCGGCGATGATACACCTAGTCACAGGTTGAAAAATGGCCACAAAATTTGTTACATTGGGCATAGAAAATGGTTACCAATCAATCATCCATATAGGAGGCAACGTGCAGCTTTTAATGGGAAACCTAAATATGGCACACCTCTGGAGCCATTAACGGGAGAAGAAGTGCTGCATATGGTTGAAGATATTAATTACATATGGGGCTCGAAAAAAGGGGGAGGTGGAGGTGAAAATGATGGTGACAGAGTTTGTTGGAAGAAGAAGTCAAAATTCTTTGATCTTGAGTATTGGAAATACCTTCCAGTGAGGCATGTCCTAGATGTTATGCACATTGAGAAGAATGTTTGTGATAGTATCATTGGTACATTGCTGGAGATCCCTGGAAAAAATAAAGATTGGATTGCTGCTCGGTTAGATTTATTGAACATGGGGGTCAAAACTGATTTGCAACCCGAGTATGGAGAAAGAAGTACTCGTTTGCCTCCAGGGCCTTGGAATTTGTCAAGAGCAGAGAAGAGAGCGGTTTGCAATTCTTTCTATGGTATGAAGGTCCCTGAAGGTTATTGTTCGGTTCATTTTTACACATGATTTTTCATGTTATTCACCTATTATTTTGAGTTAGTTCTTGACATTTTATAGCTTTTTACTTCTTTTTTGTGTTTTCTTAGATTTTACCTTGGTTAGAATGAAAATGAGCTAAAGTGCATTATTGGTTATAAATTCTGTTTTTGTTCATTTTCGTAGGTCAACTTCTTGGCCCGGGATCAACATGTTCTGGTGCTCGGATGAGGTCATGATCTTCATGAGACTTGTTCCAATGGATGTTAACTACAACTTATCCAAATTTGAGCTCCATTGGACAAGTATTGCCTATCCAACAAATCCAACATGTTACCATAGCTCTGGAAATCCGGACTTGGCCAGCTTTTACCTCCATTGTGTCATCTTGATTCTTCTTGTTACCATAACACTTGGTAACAAGAATTTACCTTAGTAAATGAGATATTTTCTGAAGCAATTGGCATCTTTGTGAAGACAAGGCTTCATCATTTGCAAGGGGACAAGAAGACAATGGGTGAAGACTTTGGCAATACAATACTAAAAGTAAAAGCTGGAAAGGAGGAGAGAGGGAAGAAAGGTGAGTGCAATCTGAAGTATGAGAGGCATTTGAACGTGGGTAAGCATTGATATTCATCATTCTACACATTGGGAGCAGATTTTGAAGAGCAAGAGGAAGAAAAGAGGTTTTTGGAGAGCAAGAGGGGGGAGAATGGCATAACAATTGAAGAGAACCTTGGGGAGCCTTGAGGCAAGGATCCAAGGGGTTGAAGATGCATTCTCCTTCTCCTCTTTGTTCTTAGTTTCTTTCATTTTATTTGTTTCTTGTAATTTCTTAGTTTCAATGTAACTTCTTATTTAGTTAGGGCTTAGGTTGAAGCCCTAAACATGAATACTTTATTGTTTTGATGCTTTGAGTGTATGAATTTTTAGATGTTGTTGATGAATCCCATTCACTAATTGAATCTTATATGATATGTGTTTGCTTCCTTTGCTTAATCACCTTAGGTTGTATGCATGTAGCTAAAGTTGAGAAGTTGTGTAAGATACCCAAGAACATAATTTCTAATTAGCAACAAATGATTGAACTTGTTTAAGTGAGCATCATGTGAATTGGTATCTTGACAACAATTGATGAATTCCTATTCACCAAAATAATCTATCCTTGATGTATGTTCTTTTTTGATTGATCACTTTTAAGAGCATGCTTCTTGAGATTGTTGGGATTATGTGTATCTTCATGTTTTCCTAAGCAATGAATGGATGAAGTAAGAATCATCCATGTGAATTGGTTTCTTGAATACCTAATGTAAACATCATGCTTTAGGGTTCTTGTGATGTTCATATTCTCATTGAACTTAATGGGTTTTTCTTGTAATTGAATCGAAGTACTAAGCACACCTAGATTTCACTACTACAATTATGTTAAACTACGACACCCAATACACGACGGTTTATATAAAAACTGTCGTAATATTTTGAAAAACGACGTGTATTATAAAAACGTCGTGGTAAGGTAGCTAATACGCCCATTCGTTGGGTTGATTTTAAAAATGACGACTGTAACCTATTAAAACCGTCGTATTTTTAAGAGGCGCTAAACAAATATTCACTTAAGTTCACGGGAGCGGAGCTTTTGAGAAAACCTCGCTCTCTCTGTCTCTGTACTCTCATGAACCCTCTCTCTCTCAACTCTCTCTCACGTTTATGAAGCACCATCTACCTCGCGCTGTCCAGGACACCGAACTCGTCGAGATCACCATCTCTGTCGCGTCGTTCAGGTCACCGTGCTCGCCGAGGTCACCATCTCCCTCATGCTCTCCATGTCACTGAGCTCTTTGAGCTCGCCATCTCCCATCGTGTCTTAGAGTTCTATCGCAGGTTTCGTTGAACATCTTCAAGGTTAGTCTTCTCAACCCCCCCCCTCCTCCTCTCTCTCTCTCTCTCTCTCTCTCTCTCATTTTCTCTGATTCCCAATTCCATATGTAGAATAGAGAGAAAGGTAATCTAGAATTAGGGTTTCGATTTATTTGGGCTATGGAAATTTTTTTGGGGTTTGCCAAATGGTCTTGATTTGATGTTGTGTGGTGAAGGATTTGAAAGGATTGGCGGCTTAGTAGCCAGAGTTGGTTTGTACAGAGACGACATCGAATTAGTCGCTGCCCAGAGTTAGAAGGATTATGCAAAACTAATATTTTTGAACGTCTCTGCGTTTGGGTTTTGTAAGTTTTTAGTATTTCTTTATTACTTCCAATATAATATTTTTCACATACATTATCTTCGTTGATCTCTTATTTATTTACCTATTATTTCTATATAGATGTTCATCCTACTCCGTTTTCCAGAAATTGGGGTTAAAATATGCTTTTATTCCATATTTCAGATTCCACACGACTGCATATGTTCGGTATGCTTATGATTCATTGGGTTCTTTTACAATTTATAGATAATGCGAAAAAAGAAAGAACGAAGTTTTGAAATTCATATTGGTTTCTGGGTTTTACACTGAAATTGAGTAAGCATATACGCACAAGAAGGCTTGAGGATGTACTGAAGCTTGGATATGATAGGGTATGATTTAAAACATCCCTGCCAATTGGGTTCTTTTTTCATACATGGATTTTCTCAATAACTTTCTGAACTTTTTGGGTTTTTTCTCTGATTTTTGTGTGCCCTCCTTTGCAGATTGTTCTCTTTCAATTTGGGCTAGGTGCTAACACCTACTATGTCAAATTGGAGCTATATGCCCAAGGAAATGTTATTCTCGCAGATTCCGATTTTATGGTCATGACTCTTCTTCGCTCGCCATAGGTTAGTGATTTACATCCATTTCTCTGCCATTTTAGTAATGCTCACATTCTTGCACATCAACTTGGCATTTTATGAGTAATAAGTCTACATGCGGCTGTATGATCATACTCTTCTTCTAGTCTTATATATTGATTAGAACTGTTGCTATCATTTCACATATGCACAAGGTTCTTTGGTTTGAAAAATTTAACTGGTTTATCAGCAGTGAGAACTATTTGGTTATCAGTGGACGTGATGCCCAACAAAATGAGATGATTGTCAAGTGCTATATGTCAAAAGGAGATCTGTAAGTCAACTTAGACGTTGACATAATGTGTTTTAGTTCTCATCTACATAAACTGCCACTGAAACAATAATTCATACCAGATTGTGGATTCCTTATCCACTCTTTGTAATTAGCTTTCCCACTTATTCTCTATCCTATATTGCTTGGGTTGGAGAATTGGAGATACCTATAGTTAATACCTGGTTCCCTGTTTAGTCACTTTAGTAGCATGACAATCTTATAATAATTATAGAAGCCACTAAGTTTGTTCCTTTGGTTTATTCAGTTTGTGTTTATGGTGTTTCTTTTGTGGTGAGATAGTAATCTATTTGCAAGTGATTAGAATCAATGAATTATATTTGGATAAGATTTGTGTTTGTGGACTTTGATGTTAATTTTGTAAGTCTTGTAGAAGGACCCATTGTTGCTGATATTGTTACAGGGGAGGGGAATACAACAACTTGGAAAATGTGCAAGAAGGCAGAGCTAAGTCAACCCAAGAACAAATTGATAAAGTTCATATCAAATTAGTAGAATTTGTGAACTCCTTTATTTCTAATTATAGGTAGGAAGTATGTATGTAATATAATAAAGTTTGGTTAACTATGTAATAAGTATTGAATCTTCAAGTTTTATGAAAGAAATAATTTTTGGTTGTATATATTTGTTAATAAAGCATTATAATTGGTTTTCTAGTTAAAAACGTTATATAGAACCATAGGAAACAAAAAATACAATGGAACAGCTTGGGTATTAGACGACAAATTTAAAGATAATAAAACGATGACTTTATTGAAAAAATCGTCGTCTGTACATATAATTGATGACCCTTTTTAACATAATACCGTTGTCTTTATATACAATCAACGACGGTTTTTAACAAAATATCGACGTCTTTACCAATAAATGGCGATGGTTAAAAAAACGTCGTCTTTACCCCATAAATAACGACGGTTTTTCACAAAAACTGTCGTCTTTACCCCATAAATAACGACGGTTTTTATAAACCGTCGTCTTTACCCAATAAATAACGACGGTTTTTCACAAAAACCGTCGTCTTTAACCCATAAATAACGACGGTTTTTATAAAAACCGTCGTCTTTGCCCAATAAATAATGACGGTTTATCAAAAAAATGCCGTCTTTACATAAGAAGAACGACGGTTTTTTAATAAAACCGTCGTCTTTACAGATAAACAACGACGGGGAAAAGCCGTCGTTGTTTGATACTCCAATAGACGGCAGTCGATTTAACGACGGTTTTCAAAGTATTACAACGACGGTAAATCCCCGTCGTCTATTTCGTTTTTTGTAGTAGTGTTTGGTTATAGGGAAGGCACAAGTATTGTAGCACTAACCATGCACTTTACGTATATTAGAGAGAATCAATGCGTCTTGAGCCACTAATCCCGGTCTTGATTGCGAACATCTTCTTCAATATGTTTAGAGTTCATTACTTGAGTATCCATGAACATTGGTAGAATTGTTTAGGGTGGATTCCGAAACCCTAGCGCTTGTTACATTTTAATTTCACATTTTGATTTTCATTCTCTGCCATTCTCAATTAAATTTAAAGTCATTTACTTTCATGCAATAGAATTAGGGCACTTGAACCAAACTAAACCCCCCTCCCCAATTTGTACTGTGTTTGTGTGTTGTGTGTGTGTGTTTGAAACGTTGTGTATTTTCTTTCTTGAATTCTGTTTATTTTCGTAACTGTTTTGGACTTTTGGTTCACGTTGTGTTCTTCGTTTTTCTGTGCTGAATCCAACCGTATAAAGAACGTGATGTTTGGACAAACGGTTGGAAAGTTATGAGCAAAAAACTGAACAGAGGTCGAAGCTGAAAAACAGAGAAACGAATCTGTCCAAATGGTGATAAAAGGGTGATAGAAAGTGCTGTTTGTGTTTTTCTTTGGTTTCTTGTGTTGTTTCATTTCTTTTACACTTCTTTACTCATTTCCATTTTGTATTTGTGCATTTTTGGTGTGTTAAATAAGTTTTCTTTACGTACTCAAATTAGAACTTGTAGGAAGCCGACAGTTCTTCGTGGGATCGACCCCGTACTTACATAATCTATACCTCAATAGATTCGTGCACTTGCGGGTATTTTTAATTGGTTGTTTGCACATTAATTTGTGTCCTTTTAGGAATGCAACAGTTATTCTTCAAATATAAAAAATCTTGTATCTTTACAAGATTCAAGACTTCTTGGCCTTAAATCACATGATTGTCATACCTTAATGCAACAATTGCTCCATATGGCAATTCGTTCTGTTTTGGAGAAGCCTGCAAGATATGCAATAACTCGTTTGTGCTTCTTCTTCAATGATATATGTGCGAAGACGGTTGATGTTTCCAACCTAGATAAGTTGGAAGAAGATGTAGTAGTTACTTTGTGTTTTCTTGAAAAATACTTTCCACCTTCATTCTTCGATATCATGGTTCATCTAGTAGTACATCTTGTCAGAGAAGTTCGTCTATGTGGGCCAGTATATTTTAGATGGATGTATTCGTTCGAAAGATATATGAAAGTTCTAAAGGGGTATGTTCAGAACCGTACTTATCCCGAAGGTTGCATTGCTGAGCGTTATATAGCTGAAGAAGCTGTAGAATTTTGTACTGAACATTTATCTGATATTAGTACAATTGGAGTGCCATCAAGTCAGAAGATAGGAGTTTCAAAGCCATTATCAGGTTGCACAATGAGCTTAGTTGATCGGGACCTATTGAACCAAGCACATCTATATGTCTTGGAGAATACGGAGGAAGTCCTACCTTATATCGAGTATGAGTTTTATTCTTTAAGTTTCCATTTTAAATTATTCCTTATGTTTATCTTATATGTTTGGGACCGTAATGCTTGAATTTTTCGTGTCATGTAGGGAACATATGATCCACATCAAGGACGCTTATCCAAAATTTAGAAAGAGAACAAAGTGGCTGCAAGATAAGCACAATAGCACTTTCATTCAATGGCTACACTTCAAGGTATATGTTATTGAATAACATATTGGACTTTTAATTTTCTTCTTTCTATGTTAGATTGAATTAAGATATGATTAATTTGCAGGTTCAAAGTGAACTTGATGAGGGAGACAATCATGGGGTATCAGAAAATTTAAGGTGGCTAGCAGCTGGTCCAAACATGGCAATGCCATTATATAGGAGCTATCTTATTAAAGGTGTTAAATTTAACATCAAAGCACAAGATGATGTGCGGACAGTTCAAAATAGTGGAGTTTATTTACTTGCACATACCATGCAAGTTGCTAGTGCCAAGGATAAAAACCCAATTCTCTCAAATATGGGTGTTTATGGTGTCATTCAAGAAATTTGGGACCTTGACTACCAAAAGTTTACAATCCCAGTCTTTAGGTGTGATTGGATAGATAGTACTTCCGGCCATGTAGTCGACGAACTTGGATTTAACCTTGTAGATTTGAGTAAAATTGGATGTTCGCACCACTTTGTAAAACCCAAGGGAGGTGTCGTATAGCAGTGTAGCTCGGAAGTCCGAGTGTCGTATCCACAGAGAGCGGTGTAAAGATAACAGAGCTGAAAAAGAACAATTATGATCGAAAAGTAGATTTATGCAAGATTTGATTTCAAGAAAATTCAATTGATTAAAACACTAAGGCATTGGGTTTCCACTTTTAACATAAGCATGCAACTCTTAATAATTTGATCCACAAAATATTTTCCTTTATAATTGTTCAAAATAATTAAAGCCCTTTTTAATTTCCTTTAGAAGTATTCTAAGCATAACTTGTACCATTGGCAACAAACTATCAAAAAAAAACTTCATCAAAATTCTATTAATCTTTAGTAATTCTCTTCTCTTTTAAAAGCATGAAAGTTTTTACTACACAATGGGAAAAACATGATTGAACCCATGAAATAGAATATCAAACATTCATCAATTAATTAAAAAGAAAACTACAAATTCCATTTGAACAAAAACTACAAAATTACATTAAAGCTTAAGTTTGGATCAAACTAATAAAAATTACACACTTATATTAAAAGCTTTCTCCCTAGCCTTAGCTAGGGAGTTAGTTCCCCATAATAAAATTAAACTAAAAACAGAAATTAAAACTTAGAAAGATGGAGGGAAGAGAGAAAGCTCAAGAGTTGTGGAGCTTGGGTGTGGTTTGAAGGCTTGTAGAGCTTCCTATTTATAGCCTTAAATCTCAACAACAACAATCACTAGGGAAATATTAAAATCTGAAATTCTTATCCCTTTCAATGCAAAACCGTAGCCCATCTCTTCAATGTTTCTTCTTTTAGCATGGGTTGGCACTTCATGCATTCTTTTCAATTCTTTTCTTCTTGGTTGCTCCATCCATTGCTACTTTTCCTTTCTTTTAGCATGGGAGTCAGGCTCTTTATTTGCTGCCAACCCATGTGCTACTAGTCTTTGTTGCTGGCTAATAAAGTTCTTTTGCTGCTGCACATGTGTTGCTGGAAAAACGAATTCTCTGAACCAGGCTTGGTGTAGGAAGGCCTGAGGTTTCAATATGTATCCAATGGGGCTCCAATTTGGATATGTTATAATAGACACCCATTGGAACAACTTTCATGAAGAATGCATTCCCATCTGAGCAGTAAAAACGTGTGTTTTGGGGCTTGCAAGCTGACTGCCGAAAATGGACTGGAGTTTGGGCTTCATCTCTTTTCTCTCCTTGGGCTGCTGCACAAGAAATAGCTACCTAATAGAAAATTCAATTGAATTAGCCTTTATTTCAATGAAGTGCAAATGGATTCGTAAAATGCAATGTAACATTCTAATTGTTTCAAAATTCATTGAAACAAAGTACTAACAAATATAGATTAGGGATAGAAATTGTAATAATTATGTGTTTATCAAATACCCCCAAACCTATAATTTGCTAGTCCTCGAGCAAACTAAAATTAAAAACTAAGAATAAATGAAAACTAATTAAGCCACTTCCGCAGGGATCTCGATTGCATTTAGCGTATGCAATAAGCCTTTAAACCCCTAGGTTGCCCTAGTGGACGAGTTATAGTCTCGTGAGGGTTTTCAGGGATGATACCCACAAACATCTGAAATTTTAAGTAACTCTCCTGCCAAATTATCATCAAGAATGTCAAAGCTCAAAAACCAAGATTCTCAATTCATGAACAAATTTAAAAGAGCGAACACAAATCCAAAACTTTAAGTTCTTCCAGTCTAAAGTTAAAGTCATTTATCACCATTAATAAACTTTTCATTTGCTTTCTTTGGTGTAAAGTGAACTAACATAGTTGAGAAGACAAAAATTCAATCATAATCACACCATCCTTGCTATCTTAGATTTTTTTTATTTTATTTTAATAAATATATACATGCTATTATGTGGACTGTGCAATGTTTAGCTCTCTTAAGCTTTCTAATTAACCCATGTAGCAAGTGTTAGGCCAATGACTCTCAAACACAAAGGCTTTAAGGCATTAGGTGTTGAAACACCCCGATGAGCTTAATAACTCGAGTTAAAAAGGCTACAAAGCTAAACAAGTCACACATGCATTTTTTTATTTTTAAGAACTTCACGGTTTGACGCGAACGCTCACTACTGATTAGGCAAGAGGCCCGGTTACTAAGTGAAAGTTCTCTTTTTATTCTCTTTTTTTTTTTTTTTTTTTTCAAGACAACAAAGATAAATACAATCAATCTCAAACTCTATCTTCTCAAGCGCATTAGTGTGAGTGTGAATTTTTCAAAGCCTAGCTCATAAATCATTCATTAAGTAGAAATAAATGAAAAAGACTAAAGACTGGATTAGTTATCGTATCGGTCAAGTGTTCTCAATTTTAAATTCATGCATGAATATCAAATCTCAATTTAATGCAAATCTGTTTTGATGACAACAAGCGTGGAGGGTTTTTTTTTTTTTTTTTTTTTGAAATAAAATTTACGAACTAACAAATTGCCAAAAATAATTCCACTTCCCCCCAACTTGAATGAAACATTGTCCTCAATGTGAGCATGCGTAATACATTAAAGAGAGACAAATAATTATAATTGAGCAAAAAAAGAATAGAAGGGTCAGGAAAGAAATTACCTGAAAATAAATTAAAAAACAGAAAATCTTCAAAATAAATCCTACAGCTTGTTAGTATCGAAAAAAACATAAATAGCACAAATAAATAAAGAATACTAAACTAAAGATAGTCTGAAAATTCAATCCTGATAAACAGGATTCTCCAAGTGACTCGTGTCATCCTGCAAAACAAAATTCTCCAAAAATGGTTTAAGACGTTGACCATTAACTTTAAAAACATTACCATTTTTTGGATCCTCAATCTCCACTGCTCCAAAAGGAAAAACTCTTGTGACCACATATGGACCTGTCCATCTGGAACGAAGTTTACCAGAGAAAATATGCAATCTCAAATTATATAAGAGAACTTTCTGTGATGGTTCAAAGTTTTTCCTCAAAATATTTTTATCATGAAAAACCTTCATTTTCTCTTTGTAAATTCGAGAGTTTTCATAAGCATCATTCCTTAATTCTGCCAACTCATTCAACTGAAGCTTCCTATTCGAACTTGCATCATTTAAACCAAAATTAAACATTTTAATTGCCCAATATGCCTTATGTTCAAGTTCAACTGGTAAATGACAAGCCTTACCGTAGACAAGTCTGTACGGTGACATCCCTATGGGGGATTTGTATGCTGTACGGTATGCCCATAAAGCATCAGTTAATCTCAAAGACCAATCTTTACGGTTAGGACTCACAGTTTTTTCCAAAATTTGTTTTATCTCCCGATTAGCAAGTTCAACTTGACCGCTAGTTTGTGGGTGATATGGGGTAGCGACTTTATGAGTGACACCATATTTTTTCATTAAAGCCTCAAAAGGTTTATTACAAAAGTGTTTTCCCCCATCACTTATAATAGCTCGAGGTGTTCCAAATCTTGCGAAAATGTTTTCTTTTAAAAACCGCAAAACAGTTTTATGATCATTATGTCGACAAGGAACAGCCTCTACCCATTTGGAAACATAATCAATACCGACCAAGATATAAAGATATCCAAAAGAAATAGGGAAAGGACCCATAAAATCAATGCCCCAACAATCAAATATTTCAATTACCAAAATTGGGTTCAAAGGCATCATTTTTCTACGGGTAATTGCCCCCAACTTTTGACAACGGTCACAAGTTCGACAAAAAGAATTAGTGTCTTTAAAAAGCGTAGGCCAATAAAATCCACACTGCAAAATTTTTGCAGCGGTTTTCTTTACAGAAAAATGACCACCACATGCTTCATTGTGACAAAAAGAAATTACTGCATGGATTTCATTATCAGGTACACACCTCCTAATGATCTGATCAGGGCAATATTTAAACAGATAGGGGTCATCCCAAAAGAAATTTTGAACCTCTGTAAGAAATTTCCTCTTGTCTTGAGCAGTCCAATCAGATGGAATTTTACCTGTAGCAAGAAAATTAACAATGTTAGCAAACCAAGGTAATTCTGAAATAGCAAATAATTGCTCATCTGGAAAAGAATCATTAATTGGCAATGTTTCAATGGACTCCTTAAAACTCAATCTAGACAAATGATCAGCCACTACATTTTCTACTCCCTTTTTGTCTTTGATTGTGATGTCAAATTCTTGAAGTAGTAGGATCCACCTAATCAGTCGAGCTTTAGCATCTTTCTTTTCAAAAAGGTATTTTAAAGCTGCATGGTCAGTGAAAATAACAATAGGTGATCCAACTATATAAGCACGAAACTTATCCAAAGCAAATACCACAGCAAGGAGTTCTTTTTCAGTTGTAGAATAATTCATCTGAGCACTGTTCAAGGTTCTGCTTGCATAATGGATGACATGTGGCTTCTTATCCTTTCTTTGCCCCAAAATAGCTCCAACCGCAAAATCACTGGCATCACACATAATTTCAAAAGGTAAAGTCCAGTCAGGTGGTTGCATAATTGGAGCAGATGTGAGCATTTTAATTAATTTCTCAAAAGCCTTTTGACATGAATCAGACCACTCAAATATATTGTCTTTTAATAGGAGATTACACAAGGGTCTAGATATTGCACTAAAATTCTGAATAAATCTCCTATAAAAACCAGCATGACCTAAAAATGATCTGACATCTTTAACAGTTTTTGGAACTGGCAATTTTGAAATCAATTCAATTTTAGCTTTATCCACTTCAATTCCTTTAGATGAAACAATATGACCAAGAACAATTCCAGAAGAAACCATAAAATGACATTTCTCCCAATTTAAAACAAAGTTTTTCTCCTGGCATCGAACCAATACTTTTTCCAAATTACTCAAGCAATTATCAAAAGAATCACCGAAAACAGATATATCATCCATGAAAACTTCAAGAAATTTCTCAATCATATCACTGAAAATACTGATCATGCATCTTTGAAAAGTAGCAGGAGCATTACATAATCCAAAAGGCATTCTACGAAAAGCAAAAGTACCAAAAGGACATGTAAAAGTAGTTTTTTCTTGATCTTCAATGGCAATTTCAATTTGATAATAACCTGAGTATCCATCTAGGAAACAATAAAATTCATGACCGGCTACCCTTTCTAAGATTTGATCAATAAAAGGTAAAGGGAAATGGTCTTTTCTAGTTGCAGAATTTAGCTTTCTATAATCAATGCACATGCGCCAACTTGAAACAACTCTAGTAGGTATCAATTCATTCTTATCATTTTTAACCACAGTTATGCCAGATTTCTTAGGTACAACTTGAGTAAGACTTACCCATTTACTATCAGAGATGGAATAAATAATACCTGCATCTATTAATTTCAACACCTCAGTTTTAACAACATCTTTCATGATTGGGTTTAACCTACGTTGTGCTTCCCTAGAAGACTTGGCTTCATCCTCTAAAAATATTTTATGAGTACAAACAAGAGGACTAATTCCCTTAATGTCAGCAAGAGTCCAACCAATGGCAGATCTGTGAGAATTCAACACATTAAGTAACTTACCTTCTTGCAAAGAGTCAAGTTCAGAAGATATTACCACTGGAAAAGTGTTGTTGGACCCCAAGAACGCATGTTTAAGTCCCATGGGTAAAGGTTTCAATTCTAGATTAGGAACTTCCACATTTGATGGCAATGTCTTTTCCTTCCAAGGTGGAAGCTTCTCAAATTTTGGTGTCCATTTATTAACCTGCAAGGATTTAAACAACGAATTAAGATAAGCAATTTCCGGATCCTCAAGTAATTCAGATTCTTTAGAATTCAATAAAAGAGCCTCTAGAGGGTTAGAAATACTAGTCTTCTCAAATTGATCCTGCACAAGAGCTTCAATCAAGTTCACCACTGCACATTCATCATCTTCATAAGGTCGCCTGAAAACATTAAAAATGTTAATTTCCAATGTCATGTTACCAAAACTGAGTTTCATTACCCCACTTCTGCAACTAATGTGTGCATCACATGTAGCAAGAAATGGACGTCCTAAAATGACAGGAATTTCATTTTCAGAATGCAAAACAGGTTGTGTATCCAAAACAACAAAGTCAACAGGGTAGTAAAATTTGTCCACTTGGACCAATACATCCTCAATTACCCCTCTCGGCACTCGTACAGAACGATCAGCAAGTTGCAACTTCATTGTTGTGGGCTTCAATTCACCAAGACCTAACTGCAAATATACTGAATATGGCAATAAATTTACACTAGCCCCCAAATCAAGCAAAGCACAATTGATGTAATTTTTTCCAATTACACATGAAAGAGTGGGACTTCCTGGATCTTTGTATTTAGGAGGGACCTTATGTTGCAACAATGCACTCACATGTTCAGTCAAAAATGCAGTTTTCTTCACCTGATGCTTTCTTTTAAAAGTGCACAGATCTTTTAAAAATTTAGCATAAGAAGGGATCTGTTTAATAGCATCTAACAGAGGAATATTAACTTTGACTTCTTTAAAAACATCCAAAATTTCAGAATTTTGATTCAATTTCTTTGGAGGATTTAAAGCTTGGGGAAAAGGAGCAGGAAAATGATATTCATTTGATTCACTCAATTTGGACTTGTTTAGTTCATCATTATTCTTAGATTTTTCAACTTCCTTTGGTGAAGGTGTGTTATCAATTATTTTACCACTTCTAAGAGCAATGACAGACTTAGCATGTTCAATTGAGGTTTCACATGAATTAACATTCTTTGGATTTGGTTGAGTTTGAGAAGGAAATTTTCCTTTTTCATTTATTGCAAAAGAATTTGTCAATTTAGAAATTTGGCTTTTAATTTCTTTATTTTCTTCAACTATTTGACCAAACAAGGTATCATACCTTTGATTTTGCTTCTGCTGTTCCTGCATAAATGCTTGAAGAGTATCGCTCAAAGAAGGTCTAGCATTAAATGTATTAGTTGCAGGAAACTGATGATTGAAAGAATTTCTATCACTTACTTGAGGTTGTGACTCATTGCTCCAACGAAAGTTTGGATGGTTTCTTGTTGCTGGATTGTAAGTGTTGGAAAAAGGAGAATACTGTTGTTTGAAGTTTCCAACAGCAGCACAACGCTCCTCATAAGCTCCTTTGATTTCCTGAAAAATTGGGCAATTTTTAACAGTATGACCAATCTCATAACAAGAATCACATACTTGATTAATGTCAGCTTGAAAAACAGGTTGAGGCAAATTTGATTTTTCCGTTTTCAAAGCAGCTATCTCTTTAGTCAAAACCTCAAATTTGAATTTCCAATCATCTTCTTCTTTTAATTGATAAATTCCTTTATTAGTAGAAGATGTGGCAATTCTTGACCGATCAGTGGTCTCAACTGGACTGGGGACAGTCCATTGATGAGCTTTTTCAGCAATTTCATCCAAAAATTCTAAGGCATCATCAGGGTCTTTTTGCATAAAATTTCCATTACACATTGACTCAACAAATTGGCGATCACGAGGGAGAAGTCCCTCATAGATATAACTAGCAAGACGCCAGTTTTCAAAGCCATGGTGTGGGCACAAATTCAAAAGCTCTTTAAATTTTTCCCAAGTTTGATACAAAGTTTCATTTTCTTTTTGAGAGAAATTTGAGATTCTTTTCTTAAGAGCAATCGTCTTGTGATTAGGAAAATATTTGTTAAAAAAAGCTTGAGTCATTTCCCCCCAAGAACCTATGGATCTAGCCCTTAATGAATACAACCAACTTTTAGCCTTTTCTTTTAAGGAAAAAGGAAAAAATTTCAACCTTATGAAATTAATCCTATCAAGTTGAACATTGTAAAAAGTGCCAATTGCTTCTTCAAATTCTCTAACATGCACATAAGGATTTTCACTTTCCATGCCATGAAAAATAGGTAGTAATTGAATCATTCCAGGTTTGAAATCATAATTTGGCATGTTAGGTGGAAACATGATGCAAGATGGATTTGGTGCACGAATAGGATGCAATAATGTCTCTAAAGTTCTAGGTGCAACTACTTCTTCTCCTATGGGAATTTCATTATTCTCAATCTGAGCATTAATTTCTTGTTGATTATTTGCAATTTCTGCCATGCTTTCAGATTTGTCGGATATTTCAGTTGAAGAAGTTGAAGCAGAATGTTCTAAATTAACAGTTTCAAGCTTTTTAACAAATCTTCCTAGATGATCTCTAGGTCGCATAAAGGAAATAAATAAATAAACAAAAACAAAACAAAACAAAACAAAACAAAAAATTTAAAAAAAAATTATTAACAATAAGATGAAAGTCGGAAAGAGTGTACCAGATGTGAAGAATTTCACATAACCAGCAAACCTCTGACCAAGGGGATCTCTATACTCTTTGACAAGCCGCTCCCCGGCAACGGCGTCAATTTGTTCGCACCACTTTGTAAAACCCAAGGGAGGTGTCGTATAGCAGTGTAGCTCGGAAGTCCGAGTGTCGTATCCACAGAGAGCGGTGTAAAGATAACAGAGCTGAAAAAGAACAATTATGATCGAAAAGTAGATTTATGCAAGATTTGATTTCAAGAAAATTCAATTGATTAAAACACTAAGGCATTGGGTTTCCACTTTTAACATAAGCATGCAACTCTTAATAATTTGATCCACAAAATATTTTCCTTTGTAATTGTTCAAAATAATTAAAGCCCTTTTTAATTTCCTTTAGAAGTATTCTAAGCATAACTTGTACCATTGGCAACAAACTATCAAAAAAAAACTTCATCAAAATTCTATTAATCTTTAGTAATTCTCTTCTCTTTTAAAAGCATGAAAGTTTTTACTACACAATGGGAAAAACATGATTGAACCCATGAAATAGAATATCAAACATTCATCAATTAATTAAAAAGAAAACTACAAATTCCATTTGAACAAAAACTACAAAATCACATTAAAGCTTAAGTTTGGATCAAACTAATAAAAATTACACACTTATATTAAAAGCTTTCTCCCTAGCCTTAGCTAGGGAGTTAGTTCCCCATAATAAAATTAAACTAAAAACAGAAATTAAAACTTAGAAAGATGGAGGGAAGAGAGAAAGCTCAAGAGTTGTGGAGCTTGGGTGTGGTTTGAAGGCTTGTAGAGCTTCCTATTTATAGCCTTAAATCTCAACAACAACAATCACTAGGGAAATATTAAAATTTGAAATTCTTATCCCTTTCAATGCAAAACCGTAGCCCATCTCTTCAATGTTTCTTCTTTTAGCATGGGTTGGCACTTCATGCATTCTTTTCAATTCTTTTCTTCTTGGTTGCTCCATCCATTGCTACTTTTCCTTTCTTTTAGCATGGGGGTCAGGCTCTTTATTTGCTGCCAACCCATGTGCTACTAGTCTTTGTTGCTGGCTAATAAAGTTCTTTTGCTGCTGCACATGTGTTGCTGGAAAAACGAATTCTCTGAACCAGGCTTGGTGTAGGAAGGCCTGAGGTTTCAATATGTATCCAATGGGGCTCCAATTTGGATATGTTATAATAGACACCCATTGGAACAACTTTCATGAAGAATGCATTCCCATCTGAGCAGTAAAAACGTGTGTTTTGGGGCTTGCAAGCTGACTGCCGAAAATGGACTGGAGTTTGGGCTTCATCTCTTTTCTCTCCTTGGGCTGCTGCACAAGAAATAGCTACCTAATAGAAAATTCAATTGAATTAGCCTTTATTTCAATGAAGTGCAAATGGATTCGTAAAATGCAATGTAACATTCTAATTGTTTCAAAATTCATTGAAACAAAGTACTAACAAATATAGATTAGGGATAGAAATTGTAATAATTATGTGTTTATCATTGGACATAGGAATGACCAATTTGTATTGGCTTCTCAAGTCAAACAAGTATTTTTTGTTGATGACCCGATGCATCATGATTGGTCGGTAGTGTTATCAATGCCTAATAGAGAATATAATGATGTTATTAGTGATGATGTCTTAGGTGATGTGAGAATTGAGTGTGAGCCATTTACTAGAGGAATGCCAAATGTTGACACATTTGATGAACTGGTGGGTGAGTTTGGGAGTCAAAATATTCGAGATGGGTGTGAAGATATGTGGATTGAATGATGCCCTTGTAATTTATGAAATTACTTATGCCCTAAACAGCACTACTGTATGACATTAATTTTGTAATAAATTGTAATGTGTTTTCTTCACTTTCATTATGCAGGTTTTGGCCACAAAACAATCAGTACATAAAATACTGGTTCAGTATTATAAAACGACGGTCATCATAAAACTGTGAAAAACAGACGTCTGTTTTCATAAAATTGTCAATAAAAAACGACGTTTTGGAGCATTCAACGACGGCATTGTATTTACCGACGTCTAAAAGCGAAGTAAAATTGAAGAAAGACGACGGTATTGTGAAACAGTTATTAACGATATCACGTCGGAGAAGCATAAAGAGCCGACATGTAATTACAAATAACACGACTCCAGTACCATAATACTGACGTCTAAAAGGACAGATATCGAACCTGAACGTTACAAAAGACGACATCTTAGATCATGAACTCGTCCGTAACAAATCAAAAATCGTCGTCTTAAAATTTTACCACTTCGCTTGTTATATCAAAAACGAAGTGAAAAATAAATAATTCACGACGTAATTTGAAATCAAAGCTAAATTTGTCGACGTAAAAAGATATTTGGACGTCATTCTTTTACAAAAACAACGTTATATGAGAATATCCACGTCTCTTTTTTATTCTTATGTCGTTAAATATATTTTCCATGGCGATTGGCTGAAAAACTTCACCGTCTCAAATAGATTAGACGACCATTATTTTGGTAAAGACGACGTATAAATAGAGAAACACGGCTGTCTTTTACATGATCACGACGTTGTATATAAAATACTATGTCGTTTATAGAAATAAATATGTCGTAAGTCAAGAGCGTAACATATTTTCCACGTCGTTTATTTCATATACAATGAAGTGGAAAAACCATTTCACGACGGTTATATAAATAGATGAAACATAGTATAGCTTAATAACGTCGTATTTTATTTATTTAAAGACGTAGTGTATATATTTACACGACAGTGTTTGTATAAAATAGGTCGTCTATTCTTATCCTTAACAATTTTTTGGCTCATTTTTCAGTATACAGACGTCGGTTGTTTTTTGTTAATGATGTTGTTTCTTATAACAACGACGGTGATTTACCCTAACCGCTATTTCCACGTCAATATTAATGGAAAAAACGAAGTGGAAAAACTATTTCACGACGGTTATATAAATATATTGGACGTTGTATGTTTTAATAACGTCGTATTTTATTTATTTAAAGACGTATTGTATTTATTTACACGACGGATTTTGTATAAAATAGGTCATCTATTCTTCTCCACGACAATTTTTTGGTTCATTTTTCAGTATACAGACGTCGGTTGTTTTTTGTTAATGACGTTGTTTGTTATAACAACGACGGTGATTTCCCGTCGTGGTTTTACTTTACAACAGATGTCGGTCGATTTTCCGACGGTTTGAAAACCCGATACATGACGGTGAATTCCCGTCGTCTTTTGCCTTTTTTGTAGTAGTGTGGATATCACAATTTTATGCGCCAATGTCTTTGAGATAGTTGAATATTAAGAAAAGTAATTGATGTTCTTAATTATAAGTGGACAATATCGCTCAAATTAGTATAGTAGTATATAAAGTATCGTTCCAACAGGGATCAAATTAATCTATTAATTACTAGAGTGATTTATTTCTAATTATATTTGAATTAAAAGATAAGAGGATTAAGATAACGAAAATGTAATTAAGCAAGTAAAATAAATTGAGATTAAGTAAATAATGTAAAAGATGAAAATAAAGATAATGAAGCACTAGGACACCGATTTCACTTAACTAATGCCACCCAAATCCTTTTAGCTTGTTAATCCTAATTACCTAACATGTTGATAATCGTTTTCCCTTACCTCACCAATACTCTCTTCCGAGTTATATTAGTTGTATACCTTACCATCAACCCACTCTATTCCTAGTTATGGATTTAGATAGCTAAATACCCTTTAAGATTTGAGGAAAACATTGAAGACTACACAAACCATAACCTAATCTTCCGAGTCGGCTATGTAATTTATGGTTCTTGTTACAAGAAGTTATTTATTAGGCATCTCCTTCCGGTCTCAACCCAATTCTTCCAATCATGCAATTAGTGGCCAATTAATTGAAAGCATTAAGAACGGTAACAAGCACTCAACATGTATAGATAAATAAAATTAACAATATCAAAGAATTTGAGTATTCATAGCTAGGCTATATCGTAGCCCTAGTAAATGAAATTACTTCATGAAGGATTTATTGAGAATCATGATGGTTGATGAAGACATGGAAGGCACCGAATTCTCCAAGTAGAATGCCATAGTTGCACAAGCTCTCTTCGTATTCTCCTTGGGTTTTTGGGTCTATGAATATGAATATGTCGGAATTTGATGGTGGAGGATGATCCCTTGATCAATGGCCGAAACTGCATATTTATAATACACCTAGAAATCCTACCCATCTAAGGTATAATTACAATTATTACAAAAATATGATTCCTTCTAATATAGGGTCTTCTTTATTTCTACTTATTTGACTTGGTAAGACTTGAACCATCTTGAACTAGGAAATTTGATAACACTCCTTGTGACAAAAGGAATGATTTGGCTTCTTGACTTGATTTATCTCCAATCTTCATTTGCTTGCCCCTTTTTACCTCAATTTCTCCAATTTCACAATTCCTTCACAAATCTCACAAAACCAATTAAAACAACCAATTTAATCTAAAGAAATTAACGAATAAATAAGTAAACGAGGCATAAAATATAGGCTTATCAAATACCCCTAAACCTATCTTGTAAGACCGGTGTCTTGGGGAAACAAGAACGGTGTGCAGTCCCACATCGCTCGGGGAGGGAAAGGTGAAGTGCTTTATATGTGTGGGCACTTCTCTTCCTAGCAAGAGGCCATTTGGGCAAGATAGCATTAGCTTGAACCCAAGAACAAAATTGTGAGGGGGGAGGCCCAAAGCGGACAATATCTTGCTAGGGGAGTCGGGTCGTGGCAAATGGTATCAGAGTTGGACCCCGACCGGAAGTGTGCCAGTGAGGATGCTGGGCCCCAAGGGGGGTGAATTGTAAAACTCTTGTCTTGGGGAAACAAGAAAGGTGAGCAGTCTCACATCGCTCGGGGATGGAAAGGTGAAGTGCTTTATATGTGTGAGCACTTCTCTTCCTAGTAAGAGGCCTTTTGGGCAAGATAGCATTAGCTTGAGCCCAAGAACAAAACCGTGAGAGGGGAGGCCCAAAGCGGACAAAATCTTGCTAGGGGAGCCCGTGATAGGGTTTGATTTGTAAGGCTGGGGGCCATCTTGGGGAAACAAGAACGGTGAACAGTCCCACATCGCTCGGGGAGGGAAAGGTGAAGTGCTTTATATGCGTGAGTACTTCTCTTCCTAGAAAGAGGCCTTTTGGCCAAGATAGCATTAGCTTGAGCCCAAGAACAAAATCGTGAGAGGGGAGGCCCAAAGCGGACAAAATCTTGCTAGGGGAGCCCGTGATAGGGTTTGATTTGTAAGACCGAGGGCCATTGTTGTAAACTGTATGAATTTCTGTTGCATGCTGCCAGTTGTGGATAAACTGTGATTTTTAACAGGTTGAAAAATTTGAGAAATGTTCAATTTTCAGGGGAGACTCTACCAAAATTCCGGTAGAAAGTCTCGTCCTTTAATATGTGGGCCTGGCATCGGGATGATGCCGGAAATAAGATGGAATCATCCCGGATTTCGAGGAATTCGTGACGGGTCCTATAAAAAATACTTTAAGCATAGCTAAGTGAAGTGATATAATTATGATGCATAAACTTTCATGGCAACACTTTAGTTAAAGAAATATGATCAAACATTACATACACATCACTATTAGTAAGAGAAAGTAAAAGCTTTAACAAATTTTTATTTTTATGTTTCCATTTTTATTTTTCCAAAAGTTAATGGAATTTTGTGATTTTGCAAACAAACATGCATGAATGTATGAGTCCCAATTGCTTAGGAATAAAGAAATTTCATCAAAAGGAAGAGGACACACCTGGAATAGCTCCTTGAAATCCCTGATCACGAATAGAATGGATCTGGAATGAAATCAGAAAATTTTGGAAAATTGACCTTTATGACTCAAAACTCAAATAATAACAAACAACAAAATTACACACCCCCAAAACTAAACTAAGCATTGTCCTCAATGTTTCAAGTAGATGCAGGTAACAATTAGTAAAGGCATAGAAGGATGGAAAATAAAGAAAAAAAAATTGAAAAGAAAGGAATGAAGGTGCCTAGTTGGGTTGCCTCCCAACAAGCACTTGGTTTATAATCCTTAGCCCGACTTTTGGAATGATTATCACCCGGGATCATGGAGAGCGAACGACTCCATTTGTTGATTGAAATTTGCTTCCAAGTATCTTTTTAAAGTGAGGGTTGGTGCGGCAATAGTGCTTGGGACGGCCTTGGTTTCCAACAAGTTAACACTATCTTCTCCACGTTCTAAAATATGGTAATTATTTGAGTTTATTAGATCACTTTTAAATATTGTTTATAGTTTGGAATTATGTTTTTTAAAATATGGTTATTTTAGGTTTTAGCAAATGCAATAAAGAAAAGCAATTGAGTGGTGCAACCACAAAGTGAAGTGGCCAGCTGCAAGGAAATCACAAACGATTCAAATTGGCATTAAAACAATTGTTATTTAGTTGGAGAGCAGCCAAGCAAACAAAGAAGAAGATATGGAGGTGCCGCCAGCACTAGAGGATGAAGTGCACCTGCCAAAGAAAGCATTATCAAATGAAAAATGTGGCTACAACACCATGGCATTGAATTATTGATTACATATGTTGATGTGTATTCCAATAAAAGAGAGGAAATTGCATAAACAAAAGAAATTGGATTGGCTTGGCAGTGGGCATGGTGGGATAATAGTTTAATCAAAGCATGTTGCAATCGGTTGCAACAGGAGCAGCTCCAATTCCTATAAATAGATCATTGCTGCAGCTTCAGAAAGACACATGTCACCGAGAGCTCCACAACTCTTGAGCTTTCTCCTTCATCCAATTCTTCTAGTTTTAATTTCTTTTAGTTTTATTTTATGGGGAACTAACTCCCTAGCTAAGGCTAGGGAGAAAGCTTTTAATATGAGTGTGTAATTTTTATTACTTTGATCCAAACTTAAGCTTTAATGTGAATTTGTAATTTTCTCTTTAATTAAGTGATGAATGTTTGATAATCTATTTCATGGGTTCAATCATGTTTTTCCCATTGTGTAGTAAAAACTTTCATGCTTTTAAAAGAGGAGGGCATTACTAAGATTAATAGAATTTCGATGAATATTATTTTTTTGATAGTTTGTTGCCAATGGTACAAGTTATGTTTAGAAAACTTCTAAAGGAAATTAAAAGGAGCTTTAAATATTTTGAACAATTACAATGGAAAATATTTTGTAGATCAAATTAATAACATTTGCATGCTTATGTTAAAGGTGGAACCTCAATGCTTTAGTGTTTTAATCAATTAAATTTCCTTTAAATCAAATCTTGTATAAATCTACTTCTCTATGTCAATTGTTCTTTTTCAGCTCTGTTATTTTCTTTAAACCACTCTCTGTGGATAAGACACTTGGACTTCCGAGCTACACTGATGTACGACAACTCCCCTTGGGTTTTACAAGCAGTCAAACGCCCTGCATGCAAGTGGTTTGGTAGGAGAGTAATTGGGCAGTTGCACGTCCCTGGTGATTGAGGAGAGAAATATGGGGCCTACTCGTGGCTCAAGGGGCTGCATCCGAGTCCACACATTTGAGGACAGCTCCGACAGGTCTTCAGCATTAGAGCCCAAAATCTCTCTCATTGAGGATGCCTTTTTGGCCTTGCCCTGTATAAATGAGAATTCTATGGTGGTTGAGTCCAAAATAGAGACCAATTAGGGATGGCCTAAAGAACTCTGCATAATCCTAGAAACTTTTGAGCTCACATCACACCTAAACAATGACTATCAGTCACGTCACTTGCTTGCCTCTACTTTTACATTGGAGGTTTCGGTGTGGCTGGAGTGTTAGGGTTTTGATATGGGTGGTGGTGGTGGTTGGGGGCGTGGTGGACGGGGGACATGGTTGGGAGCAGACATCGTTGGGTGGGTGTGGTTGGGGTTCTTGGTAGAGATATGGCCTCAAGTAGGGTTGGCAATAGGTCGTGTCGTGTCAAGATTATATACATGTCAGGAATGCTCAACCCAAACTCGACCCGTTTAATAAACGTGTCAAGCACGGGTTGACCCATTAAGTTCTCGTGCGGGTTTCGGGTCGTGTCGTGTTGACCCGCTAAGTAGTAACAACTAAAAGACATTAAAAAAAATTAGAAAAATGAAGAATAAAAAAATAAACGGGTTAGTGGGTTGGCGAGTTACACGGGTATTTTAGTGGGTTGGCGGGTTATATAGGTATTTTAGCGGGTTGGTGGGTTAACCCGCCATGACTCGTTTTGTTAAACGGGTTAAATAGGTATTTTAGCTGGTTGGCGGGTTGACTCGAAACCCACCTTTTTATTAAACGGGTTATGGCGGATTGACCCGAAAATGACCTGAATTTTAATCGTGCAGGTTTCAAGTCGTGTAACGGGTCGTGCCCGAAATTGCCACCCCTAGCCTCAAGGAGAGAGGAGAGAGAGAGAGAGAGGTTATAGTAATGGACGTGTGTCAAGTTTTGAAAATGATAGTGAATATACACATTAGTGTTAATAAAAAATGCTCCTCAAATACATTTTAAAAGAAAAAAAAACGTAATTATTTTTAGTCAAAGCACGTGAAATCAAGATGTCTTTTTTCTAGAAGGATAATACTTAGCACCAATATATCGAGTGAGTCATGGGGGTGGGTAGAGGTTTTTCGCTGCTTTCTAACCTAAACAATTAGCTAATCGGCGACAGTGATAAGTTGTTGTCCTTTCTTAATGACTATTGTTCACTATTCAACGACAAGTAGTTCACTTTCTTTCTTTGTTTTCAACGACTTAAAAGATTCTGTCTTTTATGAAGATATGGCCATTTTAAAACTGTCAATAATTTGGTGTCTCTATGTAGCATGAGTGAAGTCTACAGTCAACAATGGTGTTTAAGATTCACAAAATTACCACCTTTAGTCCGTAAAGTTTTTTCTTTCTATCAGAATAGTCCTCCAAATTAACATCCAACATCAATTTTGGCTCCTACCATTTGATTTTGCCAATAATATCTGTTAGATTATTGATGTGGCACACCGCGTGGACTAAACAATAATATATAGCCATTGAAAAGAAAATTCGGGGGTGCTTCTGGTTCTTTAAATTCTAATGATCAAAGTTAGATTATCATATAAGGAACAATCCACTGATAATATAAGCAAATTCGTCTTGTGGATCTTACTATTCAAACAAAAATTCAGCTTTAGTTAATATGATGGTTATGACAGAGAGCGGTGTGGGTGTTGGGGTCGGCATGAGCGCAATTTTTAACTTGGGTGCAAAATAAACACAAATACAATCAGAAACGTACAAATTCCAATTGGAATAATTTTGAAATTAAAAATGACGTCATAAAGTTGTATGTATTCTTTAATTTCTTAGTAGATATGATATTATGTTAAGTTAGATTCAACGCGCTTAAAATACCCAATTTAGAGCCGTTTACAGCTTAAAATATCTCCGAAGAAGATGCATTTGATGCTACGAAATGACATTGGATGTATCCAAAAACAAATAGTTTGCAGTTGAGATGTACAAAAAATTCATCCAGGGCTTGTGGACGGTCGCTTCTTTCTGCCTGAGAAAGAAGACCGAGTGATTAGAGAAAGGGTGAGAAAGAAGCAAGCTGCGGTGACGAGCACCTTCCAGCCTCCTCCGGAGTTATTGCTGCCTGTGATGGTTGCAACTGTGATATCATCCTGTTGCTCTTCTTCTTCGTCTGGTAAACATACAAAACGAGAGAAAACCTCCTCTGGAAAACATATATACAAGACAAAATATAGATTCATTTATTATTTTGCTTTATTTTATTTTATTTTATATTTGGAAATAGTTGGAGTAAAATTATGAAACGCGTCAATAAAACATCACACCTGCCTTACCTTCTTCATCAGAGTCCCCAAGGATCTTATTGAACGATATTGGATAATCATAAGAAGAATCTGTAGAAATACTCATCATATTATGATTCTCTTCTTGTTGCACCTGCACAAGTCGGATGCCCAACTCCTTTACCAGAAGCCCAGATTTCATAATTACAGAAACAACCACTTCATCGCCACCTTCTAACTTATCATAAAAATCCCAGTTGCTTAACCATATCATGTCTTCTCCTTCACCTGGAATACCGCAGTGTGATGGGCAATACGCCCCCCAAAGACCCTTGCTCTTATTTTTTACTCTTATTTGTGACATATGATTGTGGTGGACAATAGGAGATTCATAGCCAGCATTCACATAGACAACAAAGACAATCAAGCTTCGAGTTCTGTGATTATCAAGTAATGGCACAGTAAAAGATATTGAGGACCCTCTGCTTTTATGGCTGAATTGGCCTGGAACCTCATTCCCACCAAAAAATGTGCTGAATATACCACGTTCGTACAGTCCCTATATATATGCAATAGAACTCACAATATTAGTCAACTCTTTCCTGTGATCATATGAGAGAGAGAGAGAGAGAGAGAGAGAGAGAGAGAGAGAGAGAGAGAGAGAGAGAGAGGCGCACACCTGGACGGGAATTGGATCATCCTTTTGTAAAATGGGTGCCATTGATTCCAACAAGTTGCGCAATCCCATCATTTCTAGTGACTTGTTGTACTTGTACTCCCACTCAACTAGGTTGTTGCGACTAAATGAAGTGGCTGACTCTACGTGAAGGATTTGATATGTTATTTTCTCCAATGAAATGCCTACAACATTCAAGTGGTTTAGTTTTGGTAACCCCAGAAGCAATTTGAGACTCGTACACATGGAAAACGAGAGTTTATCGAGCCTTGCTAATCCTTTGATACAATTTGGTAGGCTACAAATTGGATTATTCCCTAGATTTAGTCTTTGCAATGACGAGATACAACTAAAATCCATAGGAAATGCATCATCTGAAAGATTGCAACCCCAAAGACTTAATTCTACTAAAGAGCATGGTAAAGAACCCAAGATACTCGAACTTCTTTCTGGCCATAATTCACTTATTGGAATTCCATCTGTCTCAAGCACTTTCAAAGAGTCCATGTTCCTCAACATCTCAATTGATAACTCATTAAGATTTGAGCAACCAGATATAATAAATGTTTCAAGTGTTTTTAGCATACAAATGTTCTTGGGAAGCATCCTAATCTTTTTGCAATCTCTCATATTCAAGTAAATAAGTCTCTCTAGGTTTCCAATGGATCCATGGACATAAATCAGGCTCGTGCAGTCTACTAGAACCAATTTCTCTAGATTTGGGCAATATGAGAAGTCAATGGTTTCTGTAAGGGAATGGGAATGGCTGAGATCAAGGATCTTCAAGGACAGAAGATACTGTAGGGGAAAAAATGTACAGAAGAAAACAATGTGGGGAGTTAATTGTTATAAATATATAATTTGTTATCAAACCAAAAGCCTATGAAAATGAAAAAGAAATTGAAAAGAGTAGAGAGTAACATACTTTTGTTCCCTTGAATACTTGTCTTAGACCGCTGTATTGCATTTCAAGAACAATAATGCTTCCCAAAGGAAAATCAACGGGTATAGAATCCAAAGGAAATTCAAGCCAACACAACCATCTTAGTCCACTACAAAATTTTGCGTAACATCCGTGGAGTTTTACATGACTAAGATGGAGTAGTTTTAGTTCCTGCATCCTTGAAAATGCATTGGTTTCCAAGACTTTCTCATTTGAGTTTATAGTGGGGCACATGTGCATGTCGAGGACAAGACCTTCAATTGTTTTTGTACCCTACAAAAGAAAAGGAAAAAATATTTGGAAAGTTTTTAGAAGAGGAAAAACAAAAATGTGTACAAATAATGCATATTTCTTACATTCTTTTCCGTCAAGATTTTGAAAGAGTCCTTATGATGCCATACTCTACTACGCTTCCAAGGCTCCTTTGATTCTAGGCGGACAATTTCTCTTCCCATTCCACGAATCAAGTCGTGCATCCACACCTTGTCCCATCCATCAATAATCACCAAACATCTATCGATGAGATTTTGAATGCCAACAATTGTATAGAAATCACATCCATCTAGTATTTTAGCAATGTAATCTTTGTCCATTCCGATAAAGAAACAAGCAATGTGGAGGAATAATTTTCGGTCATGGTCATCTTGCAAAGTGTCATAGCTTACTCTTAGTTTATTTATTATTTCACCATTCGGAATAGCTTCTAACTTCTCCAATGCACTTTTCCATAGACATATGCTTTCCCCCAACAAAGAAGAACCTAAAACTTTGAGAGCTAATGGAAGTCCTCCGCAATGATTGACTAGCTTCTCTGAATATTCTATGTAATCTTCAATAGGATGGTCTTGGCCAAAAGCGTGCCAACTGAAGAGATCCAATGATTCTTTTTGAGTCAAAGTTCCAAGAGCATACAACTTAGTAACTTGATGAGCCTTTAACAATCTTGCACGCCTAGTTGTTATGATGATTTTACTCCCTGGATAAAATCGATCTTTCATTTGAAATACTGAATCTAATTGGTCCATATGATCCACATCATCGAGAACAAGAAGAACCCTTTTAGAGCTTATTGCATCTTCAATCTTAATTAATCCCTCACTAACATTGCTTATTTTCATTTTTCTCCCATTCAAAATGTCAGAAAGAAGTTGTGTTTGTATTTGAACTAAGCCATTGGGTTGCTGTGAAACTTCTTTGATATTTTCAAGGAAGCTGCTTCCTTCAAATATTCTAAAGTTAGAATTGTAAACAGTCTTTGCGATGGTTGTTTTCCCTATTCCACTCATCCCATAGATTACAAGTATGCCAACATCAGTTGACCTGCGTTGTAACCAGAAATTAATTCTTTCGACTTGAGAATGCATTCCAACCAAGTTGGGAGCAACACTCAATGGTGTACGACTTAGTTTGTTTCCAAACACTTTAACTATTTTCTTGATAACTTTGACTCGTACCTACAAAATTGCAATCAAAATGAAAGAGAATTCAAACCTGCATGCATGATTTCATATACTTAAGTTATAAAACACCATGGAAATAAGTTCAGAAAGTTAGAAGGTACAAATATATAATAGATGAGTGCTGAAAGAGTTAGATAGAACTTAAAACTATGTTTGCAATTACAGCTGGATAATAGGTATTTCTCTGTCTTTTCATCTCAGTCCCGGATGCCTTTAGAAGAATCTGGATTGCTGAGGGTGTCTTGAGTGTTTTTGTGGATGTGCTGAATATTAGGGTTATTAAAGAATCTATCAATATTTTTTTATTTTATTTGAAAGGACAGAATCTATCCTGGTCTAGAACTAAAGCTCAACCAAACGTAAGCAAAAACTACTTCAAATCTAGATAATAAGTAAAAAGATATTCTTTTAGAGACGGAATATAATTAAATCTACAAAAGTCTTTTAGCCATTCCAAAAGCACTGCTAATACTACAAATTTTGAACTATGGAAAGTGCCAACTACATCTTTGTACACTTAACACTACGAAATACCTATTAATAACGAGATACTAATTCAGTTGCAACCAAATAAAGAAACTAATTCAGTTGGTAGTGGGAATGAAATTACCCATGAGCTTGAGTTTGCAAGACCATCCCTGCCAGATCTGCAACCTCTGCAAGTGCCTCCCTCCATGCCCTCACCTTCTGCAGCGGTTGAGTTTTTTGGTGTCTAGCAAATGCCTTAGCAAGACTTCCTGTCAAATTAGGAAGAGATATTGAAGGTTGAGTAGAGATAATGGAGAGTGTAGAGAATTTGGAAGCTATGCATATTTTCTGATTTCAACTTCTTACTTACTATTCTTTCTTACAATCCTTCTATACAAGTAATATCCTACACTAATGCAAAAGGATTACATGAAACATGCCATGAAACATGCCATGAAACATTCCATGAAACATGGATTACATAATTCAAGAAAGGAAGTCTTCCTTGAGACAAGTGTGCCATGAGACAAGGATGTTTTGTGTTTTGTCTTGTGTTCCACAAGGTGACAAGTACACATGCTAACACTCCCCCTCAAGTTGGTGCATAGATGTCACCAATGCCCAACTTGATCAGTGAGTTGTGGAATACTCTGCTAGAAACTGCTTTTGTCAATATATCGGCCAGTTGATCTTCGGATTTGACAAACGGAAGTTGGATTTCTTTGTTGTCAAGTTTCTGTCTAATGAAGTGTCGATCCACTTCAACATGTTTAGTGCGATCATGTTGAACTGGATTGTGTGCAATGGATATGGCAGCCTTGTTATCACACTGTAGATGCATTCCTAATGTAGGTGCATATCCAATTTCTGTAAGCAATTTCCTCAACCAAAGGAGTTCGCAAATTCCTTTGGTCATTCCTCTGAATTCGGCTTCTGCACTAGACAAAGCAACGACATTCTGTTTCTTGCTTCTCCAAGTAACCAAGTTACCTCCCACAAATGTGAAGTACCCTGATGTTGATCGTCTATCAGTAACATTTCCTGCCCAATCTGCATCTGTATAGCCACTGATATTCAGATGACCATTTTTGGTGAACAGAAGTCCTTTTCCTGGTGCTGACTTCAAATATTTCAAAATCCGAAAAACTGCATCCATATGATCTTCACTTGGACAATGCATAAACTGGCTAGCAACACTTACAGCATACGCGATGTCGGGTCGGGTATGGGACAGGTAGATCAATCGTCCCACTAATCTTTGATATCGTTCCTTGTTAGTGGGTGCTTGATTGGGATATTCCCCAAGGTGGTGATTCTGAACAATTGGAGTGTCCACAGGTTTGCAATCTAACATTCCTGTTTCGGCCAATAAATCTAGAACATACTTCCTTTGTGAGAGAAATATGCCTTGCTTTGATCGAGCAACTTCAATCCCCAAGAAGTACTTGAGGCCACCAAGATTCTTCATTTCAAACTCCTTTGCCAAACATTTTTGGAGTCGAGAAATTTCCTGCGTATCATTTCCAGTAATAATCATATCATCGACATAAATGATTAGAGCAGTTACCTTTCCTCCCTTGTGCTTTAAGAACAGAGTATGATCAGAATTACTCTGCTTAAAACCATAATTCCTCATTGCCAATGTAAAACGCCCAAACCATGCCCGAGGAGACTGCTTCAATCCATATAATGCCTTTCGTAATCTACATACCACATTAGCATGAGTAGATGTAACATATCCTGGTGGGATATCCATGTAGACTTCTTCTGTGAGTTCTCCATGGAGAAAGGCATTCTTGACATCAAATTGGTGGAGAGGCCAATCAAGATTTGCTGCAATAGACAATAGCACTCGAACGGTGTTAAGCTTTGCAACAGGGGCAAAGGTTTCGTCGTAGTCAATACCATATGTTTGCGTGTATCCCTTTGCCACAAGCCGTGCTTTGTAACGTTCAATTGACCCATCAGCATTATATTTCAAAGTATAAACCCATCTGCATCCGACAGTCCTCTTACCTTGAGGTAAAGTCTCCAGTGTCCATGTGTGATTTTTCTCCAGAGCATGCATCTCTTCCGTCATTGCCTGAAACCATTTTGGATCCTTCAAGGCCTCACTCACTTTGGTTGGAATATGAATTGCGGATAACTGGTGTACAAAGCCTTGGAGGGGTGCAGATAACTTTTCAGCAGAAACATAATTTGCAATGGGATACTTGGATGCCTTGCCGTTATCCGGTGAATATCGAATTGGTGGTTTTCCACGATTCTGTCTAACAGGTAATTGATATCGAACAATTTCATCAACTAAAGCAGTAGATGGAATAGAATCACTTACCTCAGGAGTATTCTCAGGAGATTGATCAGAGGGTACTGAGATGTGAGGGGGGTCTTCATCAGTCTCGTTAGTGAAATATGAAGAGATATCATGTTTTTGGCGGGAAAGCGACCGGTCGCTAGGTTCCTGACGACCGGTCGTTTCTGGGCAGATTCGAACTTCAGCTTCATGACTGTCTGGCGACCGGTCGCTTGGTTCCTGGAGACCGGTCGTTTTTGGGCAGATTCGATTTTCAGCTTCAGGACTGTCTGGCGACCGGTCGCTAGGCTCATTGCGACCGGTCGCTTGGCTCATGTTTTGAATTTCAGCTTCAGGACTGTCTGACGACCGGTCGCTAGGCTCATTGCGACCGGTCGCTTGGCTCATGTTTCGAATTTCAACTTCATTGTTTGGGTGTGTTTCGCTCCAATCTTCAGGACCTTGAATTCCCAGATCTTCCTTGTTCATTGCTTCAATCCCTCTGCTTCTTTGAGGCAGAGAGTTAGACACCGGATCATGGAAGAACATCTCCGACTCCATAAAGGTGACATCCAAAGTGACATACGTACGACGACTAGAGGGGTGATAACACCGGTATCCTTTCTGATGAGCAGCATAGCCTACGAAAACACATCTGAGAGCACATGGATCAAGTTTTCCACGTTGATTCTTATGAAGGTGAACAAATGCCACACAACCAAAGATTCGGGGCGGAAGCATCTGAACGGAGGGCAAGGGCCCATGTTGGGCAAGCGCTTGTAATGGAGTCCGGAAGTCTAAAACTTTGGAGGGCATTCGATTGATGAGGTAGACTGAGGTGACTATAGCATCATCCCAATGGTGACGAGGAACATGAGCTCCAATCAGAAGTGCTCGTGCTGTTTCAAGGAGGTGTCGGTTTTTTCGTTCCGCAACACCATTCTGTTGAGGAGTTTGAGGACAAGTGGTCTCATGGATGATGCCATGCATTTTGAAGTAAGTCTGAAAATCATGGTTGATATATTCCCCCCCATTGTCAGAACGAAGGACTTGAATCTTGGTAGAGAATTGAGTTTCAATTTGCTTGTGAAATGACTGAAATATAGGGAACACATCAGTTTTATTTTTCATCATGAAGAGCCAAGTCATGCGGGTACAATCATCTACAAATGTGATAAACCACCGGAAGCCAGAAGTTGTAGAGATAGGTGAAGGTCCCCAAACATCAGAATGTATCAAAGCAAATGGAGTAACACTTTTATTTGTACTTAATGGATAAGAGGCTCTGTGGCTCTTTGCTAAGATACAAGTATCACATTGGAAATCAGTGGTACAGGAACTCGAAAACAAATCTGGAAATAGATGTCTCATATAGCCAAAAGACGGATGCCCCAAACGCCGGTGCCATAGCCAAAGTTGTCGATCCTTCCAAGTCGATGAGTGCTTCACACTATGTGCCTTTCCCATACTGAAATCATCCACATAGTACAACCCCCCTCTCTTAGTACCACGACCAATGATCTCCTTGGTGAGAATATCCTGAAATAAACAGAAGTCGGGATACATGAGTACACAACAATTTAGTTGCTCAGTAACTTGGCCAACAGACATCAATTTATTAGACAACGATGGAACAAGCAAAGTATTTTGAAGAGTAAGAGATGGAGAGAGGCCAATGGTTCCAGCACCGACCACAGGAGAAGTAACACCATTTGCGTTGGCAATACTTGTTCGTTGTGGTGTAGTTGTACTTAGAAAATCGGTTGGATCAAACGTCATATGATCTGTGGCTCCTGAATCAATAATCCAACATGTGGAGTCACTTGTATATGATGTATGAAATGCAGAAGAGGTTTCATAGGTAATCGTCGGAGTCGGGGTCGTAGTTGATGTAGATGCTTGTGTCTTCATCAACTCAGCCATTTGAGCAGCAAATTCTGTGAAGGTAGGTTGAGAAGGAGTAGCCGGATCGGTGGTGCTACTTTCAGTGGGAAAGAAATCGTTTTCTCTCATGATAGTAGCAACAATTCGAGACTAGAGTCAGCAAGATCGCTGCTCTGATACCATGTCAAATTAGGAAGAGATATTGAAGGTTGAGTAGAGATAATGGAGAGTGTAGAGAATTTGGAAGCTATGCATATTTTCTGATTTCAACTTCTTACTTACTATTCTTTCTTACAATCCTTCTATACAAGTAATATCCTACACTAATGCAAAAGGATTACATGAAACATGCCATGAAACATGCCATGAAACATTCCATGAAACATGGATTACATAATTCAAGAAAGGAAGTCTTCCTTGAGACAAGTGTGCCATGAGACAAGGATGTTTTGTGTTTTGTCTTGTGTTCCACAAGGTGACAAGTACACATGCTAACACTTCCTGTCTGCTTTCTTACATGGGATGGATCCACATCGTAGAAGACAGGCAAAACGACATGGTCATCTGAGGTCGTTCTCTTGCGTTCAAGGATCATCACCAGCTCGTCAAGGCACCATCTAGACGACGCGTAGTCTTTCGAGAACACAATGACAGAAGTTCGTGAGTGTTTGATTGCTTTCTGCAGTTTGGGCTTGATACCTTCTCCTCTCTCGACTTCATCTTCGTCTTGGAAAGTGCGAAATCCGGTGTTGACAAGGGCCGTGTAGAGGTGGTCAGTGAAAGTCTTGCGAGTGTCTTGGCCTCTGAAACTCAGGAACACGTGATAACGACAATATCCGGAAGTACTGGAAACAGAGGAGGTTTGTGGATCGGCTGCTCTCACAAGAGCCATGGATATCGACGATTTAAAGTGGTCAAGAAACAAACTAGCGTTTGCTGGTGTCTCATCGAAAGCCAAGCGTGTTATGATGAACTGCAGAATTTAATGAATGAAAAAGAGCCTACCCATAACTCCATTGACTTGACTTGAAAAGCGATTAGACTAACGTAGACCACAGAAACAGAGTGTCCCATAATCTTCAATGTCCTTCTTTCACTCTGTGTCCTTTGTTACTCTGTTTTCCTTGAGTTTTACGTTATGGGTTACCTTGTTTGGGCTTTGGTTTTCTTTTTGGGCTTTTGGCACCAAGACCATATTAAATTCATGTGCATGTCGAGGACAAGACCTTCACACTACAAAAAAAAGTGTCATTACCGACCAATTTTTTCTGAGGGCCCCGAATTTCCCTCGGTAAAAGTGTTTTTTCCGACCAAAAAATGTTATCCGTTGGAAATATGTCATAGGGCTGAAATTTATTTCCGACAAAGGAACTACCCTCGGAAAAAGTCTATAAGATCGTCGGAAATGTAATTTATTTGGCGGGAAAACTTGGCGCCAACTTTATTAACGACAAAAAATATTTTTGTCAGAAATAAGAAGATTATTTCCGAGGGGCTTCTCATTCCGTCGGAATTGTTTGTCTATTTCCTAGGAGCTTCTCATTCCCTCGGAATTGTTTGACTATTTCTGAGAAGCTTCTCTTTCCGTCGAAATTATTTGACTATTTTTTAGGGACTTCTCATTTATGTTGGATTTGTCTATGAACAAAATTGAGTTTTTGTTATTACTTTGTATTTTATAATTCAAAATTAGATTTTTTGAGCTTTAAGGCAAAGAGAATGTCACAAGGAGTTCTTAGGAATTTTCCGTGTATTTTTTTTATTTTAAATTTATTTATTATGAATTATAAAAGTTAAATCTTAAAGAAATAATATGAAATAGAATGTTCCATTACTTACAGAACGGGCCAAAATCAGACAAACACAACTTACAAAAAGATTTTAAAAAGGAACAGTAAAACATTTTAACATTAAAATAACACGACTTACACTTATTTTTATGCTCCATTATTGTTAGTGGTTGGTCAAACTCAAATACAACATTAATATATTAGAGCATCATTAAATCAATGGTACCAAGTTCTGAATCTTCCCCAATCTACATGCAATCTAAGGTATTACCTCACCTTTATTTCTTAAGTTTCTGATCTTTATTCATTGGTTGTTTGTTTGCTAATTAATTGGCTCCAATTTTTAGTTCTATTGATGCCGAGAAAAAAGAATTTAGTCAGGCCCTAAATAAATTCCTAGTTCCACCATTGATTCCACATGTTTGAGTTAATGAGAATCATTGGATCCAATAAACAAGAGTGTTACGTGATAGAATGTTTTTATTTGTCTATGAACAAAGTTGAGTTTTGTTATTACTTTGAATTTTTATAATTCAAAAATTAGATTTTTAGAGTTTTAATGTGAAAAGGTGTCACAAGGAGTTCATAGGATTTTTAGTGTATTTTTCTTATTTTTAAATTTATTTGTTAGGAAATTACAAGTTAATTAACTATTAAAACAAAAACACATCTGTTGATGGATATTGATTTGGTTGATTAGGATTTGGATATTGAATCTGTAACTTAGGCATCACTTGGTGAATGAATATTGATTTGATAACCTGTTGATGGATATTAATTTTATAACTTGTTCTTATTTCATTACTATCTGTCATGTATTGTCTTCTTACCTGGTATATTTGATTTAACACATTGACTAAAAGTTTGTTTTGGTAACAGAAATAGCTATGTTCTTGTTTTGGCAGGATTAACAAATAATGTTATTGTTAATGGGAAGTAGCAGCAGCCCATCATTAGTGAAGATTCAAAGGAAGCTATGAAGCATGCATTCGAACACTTTAATGTTCGATTGGAAGTAGACTTTGGGACTAGTGATATAGGACATAGCTTAGGATTGTAATGAATATTTGTAATTTATTACATTTGTCTTTTATTAATAATGGTATATATTATTCTTCGAACAACAATTTCTCAATTGAAATATTATTTATATTTTTTGACAAAATATTTGTACGTTTAATGCTTATAAATGTAGTCGGGAAAACATTTTTTTGATAAATTTGGGTGTCGAAAAAGCACAATCCCAACGAATTATATTTATCACAAATAGTAATTTAGGGTCGGAAATACAATTTTCGACAAATAGTCATTGGTCGAAAAAATAGCATGGCAAAAACAAAAGATCTCGATCAAAAATTATTTTCGACAGGTGCGCAAGTATTTGCGACCACATTTATTGTTAGAAATGAATTTGTATGGTTGTTTTGAAAATCTATTTCCGATAAAAATATAAGCAATATCGACAAAATATGGGTGTCGAAAATACATTATTTCCGACGGAATGGTCGGAAAAGAAGTATTTCCAACCAGCGTTTTACCGACGACTTCCGACGAACTTTTGCCGTCGGAAATTCTCTTTTCCGACGGCAAAAGGCTTTTTGCGACGACAAAATACCCTCGCTAAAGGCATTCTATTTTGTAGTGTCAATTGTATCTGTACCCTACAAAAGAAAGGGGAAAAACATTTGGAAAATATTTACAACAAGATGAAAAACATATATGTGTGCATATAAGAATATTTTCCTTACATTCTTTTTTGTCAAGATATTGAAGGAATCCTTATGTTGCCATACTCTACTATACTTCCAAGGCTTCTCTTATTCTAGGCGAACAATTTCTCTTCCCATTGCACAGATCATGTCATGCATCTGCACCTTCTCCCATTTATCAATTGTAATCAAACATCTATCAATGAGATTTTGAATGCCAAAAATTGTATAGAAATCACATCCGTCTAGTATTTTAACAATGTAATCTTTGTCCTTTCTTCTAAAGAAACAAGCAATGTGGAGGAATAATTTTTGGTCATCGTCATTAGGCTAATTAGCACACAGAAGCAGAGTTCTTCTTTGACCCCAAAAAAAAAAAACAGAGTATCCATCCCTTGATTTGTTTGGATTTGTCAAAACAAATGAAAAGCATAGCTTTGTTGAAAATTTGATGTAAATTATCATTCTAATATATATGTTCCCTTACCAATTTTTGCATCGTTAGCCTTGTCTTTAAGAAACATAGCTTTGTTGTATTAAAAAAAAAATAGGAGTGTATGTTCTTGATATGCATTGACTGTTGCCAATTAAGCTAAAAAAAAATAGCTTTGTTGTAAAGAAGAATATGCATACTACCTAGCTGGAAAGTTCTCTCTCTACTAAGCTAAATATCGAACTAAACATATGGTACTGATGAAATTTGTGATGATTGAGATTTTGGTTCTCTTGAGCTCCTCTCGGAAAATAATTTTGTAAATTAACAGCACAAAGAATCAAAAGAGAACATTGCATGATATATATATATATGTCCTCAGAAGGAGATGTATTGATGCTATAAAATGAAATTGGTCTTAGGAAGGAAGACATTGGATATATGCAAAACAAGAGTTTGATGCTAATTTATATGAAGACAGAAAACAACTCAATCCGGCTGTTCAAGTAGAAAAAAATTCATCGATCCACGGCTTTTGGACTGTCCCTTCTTTTTGTGAGAAGGTGAAGAAGAGCGAGTGATAAGAGAAGCGTGAGAAAGAAGAAAACGGCAGTGATGAGCACCTTCCAGCCACGGAGGCTGCCTCTGGAGTTAATATTGCCGTCTGTCTTGGCTGCTGCAATTGTATGACCATCCTGTTGCTCTTCTTCTTTGTCTGGAAAACACAGAAAACAAATTAGAGGAAACTTATTTTTGAAATGAATATGGACTAACCTGTGAACAATGAATAGTGGAGTAAAATGATCAAGTGTACCTTCTTCATCAGAGTCACCCAGGATCTTATTGAACCAAATCGGATCTTTTATTGGTTCACTTCTGCGCGAGAGCAAGTATACTCCTGGCTGATATTCATCCAAATCTCCACTCGTGGCACATGCAGCATAATACGGATCAATGGTTTTGTGTTGGGCACTAATCATATTATTATGATTCTCTTCTTGCAGCGGCTGCAAAAGCTGGATGCCGAACTCCTTTACCTGAAGCCAAGGTTCCATAATTACGGAAATAAGCACTTCATCGCCACCATCTAAGTGAACCTCCTCCTCCAACTTCCAATGGCTTAACCATATCATGTCTTCTCCTTCACCAGGAATGCCGCAGTGTGACGGGGCATAGATCCACTTCAGACCCTTGCTCTTATTTCTGACTCTAGTAATCAATGGCCCAGGTAAAGCAAAAGGAGAATCATTGGCCCGTTTTGTATAGACAGCAAAGACCTTCAAGCCTCCGATTCCGTGATTAGGAAGTAAAGGCACAACAAAAGATATTGATGACTTTGTACTTTTGTGGCTGAACTGGCCGGGAACCTCATTCCCAGCAAAAAATGTGCTGAATATACCACGTTCGTACAGTCCCTACATTTATATATAATATATGCCATGGACATCAGAATATTATTAGTCAACTCTTCCTATAATTAATCATATGAGATATCGAGACAGAGAGACAGAGAGACAGAGAGACAGAGAGACAGGTGCACCTGGACGGGACAACGATCATCATCAATTTGTGACTGGTATGGTTTTCGAATCCGAATGGGTGCCATAGATTCCAAGTTGCACAAGCCCAAAAGGTTGATAATTTCTACATCAACTCTTCCAATGGGTTCTAGCTTGTAGTTATTCTCCCATTCAACTAGGTTGTCATTGTAAAAGCACCTGGTACCGTGTTTTCGGAATTGACCGGATTGATATGCTATTTTCTTCAATAATACACAACATTCCACATTCAGGTCGCCTACTCTTGGTAACCCAACAAGGGATTTGAGACTCCTACATTCCATAAAAGAGAGTTCATTGAGCCCTGTTAAACCTTGGATGCAATCTGGTAGGCTACAAATTGGATTGTGCCCTAGCTTTAGTATTTTCAATGAGGATAGATCACTAAAATCCTTTGGAAAGGCATCATCTGAAAGATTGCACCACTGAAGACTTAAGTCTACTAAAGAGCATGGTAGAGAACTCAATATACGTGAACTTCTTCCTGGCCAGAATTTACCTATTGGAATTTCATCAACCTCAAGCACTTTCAGAGATTTCAAGTTCCTCAACATCTCAATTGATAACTCATTAAGACTTGTGCAACCAGATAAAATAAGTGCTTCAAGTGATTTAAGCATGAGGATGTGCTCAGGAAGCATCCTAAGGTTTCTGCAGTTCCTCAAACTCAAGTAAACAAGTCTCTCTAGGTTTCTAATGGATTCATTGACACCAACCAGGCTTTCACAATCTTCAAGAATCAGTTTCTCTAGATTGGGGCAACATGAGAAGTCAGTAGTTTCACTAAGGCTATGACAATGGCGGAGATCAAGGATCTTCAATAACGGCAGACACTGCAGGATAAAAAAATATACAGAAAAAAACAATGTGGAGTAGTTAATATAGAATATTATAGATATATAATTTGTTATCAGACTAAAATAATCCTATATTCCATACTGTTTGTAGAGTTACGTACAGGGAAAGGAATTGAAAAGTGTGGAGTTACGTACTTTTGTTCCTTGACAGACTTGTCTCAAGTCGCTATATTCCATTTCAAGAACAATTAGGCTCCCCAAAGGAAAATCAAAGGGTATAGAATCCAAAGGAAATTCAACCCAACACAGCCATCTTAATCCAGTACAAAATTCAGCATAACATCCATCGAGTTGTACATGAATAAGATGGAGTAGTTTTAGTTCATGCATCCTTCCAAATGCATTGGTTTCCAAGACTTTCTCATTTGAGTATATGGGACAGTTTGTAGGGCGCATACGCATGTCCAGGACAAGACCTTCAATTGTTCTTGTACCCTACAGAAGAAAAGTGGAAAACATTTAATATTACAAGAAGACATGTTTTTTACATTCTTACAAGAAGACCTTCACATGTTTCTTACATTCTTTTCTGTCAGGATTTTGAAGGAATCCTTTTGACGCCATACTCTACTACGTTTCCAAGGCTCCTCTGACTCTAGACGAACAATTTCTCTTCCCATTCCACGAATCAGATCATGCATTTGGACCATGTCATATTTATCAATTGTCACCAAACATCTATCGATGAGATTTTGAATGCCAACAACTGTATAGAAATCACATCCATCTAGTATTTTAACAATGTAATCTTTGTCCTTTCCGATAAAGAAACAAGCAATATGGAGGAATAAGTTTCGATCATGGTCATCTTGCAAAGAGTTGTAGCTTACTCTTAGTTTATTTATTATTTCACCATTTGGAATAGCTTCTAACTTGTCCAATGCACTTTTCCATACATCTATAGTTTCCCCCAACAAAGATGAACCTAAAACTTTAAGAGCTAATGGAAGACCTCCGCAATGATCCACTATTTTTTTCGAATATTCTATGTAATCTTCAATGGGATGGTCCTGGACAAAAGCGTGCCAACTGAAGAGCTCCAATGATTCATTTTGATCCAAAGTTTCAACTGCATATACCTTAGTAACTTGATGAGCCTTTAACAATCTTGCACGCCTAGTTGTTATGATGATTTTACTTCCTGGACAAAATCGATCTTTCATCCGAAGTAGTGCATCTAATTGGTCCACATGATCCACATCATCAAGAACAAGGAGAACCCGTTTAGAACTTATGGCGTCTTCAATCTCAGTTATTCCTTGACTAACACTGTGTATTCTCACTTTTCTCCCCTTCAAAATATCAAAAAGAAGTTGTGTTTGTATTTGAATTAAGCCATTAGGTTGTTGTGAAATTTCTTTGATGTTTTCAAGAAAGCTGCTTCCTTTGAATCTTTGAAAGTTTGAATTATAAACAAACTTTGCAATGGTTGTCTTCCCTATTCCACTTATCCCATAAATTACAAGTATGTCAACATCAGTTGATCGGTGCTGTAACCATAAGTTGATATTTTCCACTCGAGATTGCATTCCAACCATGTTGGGGGCAACACTTAAGGGTTTGCGACTTAGTTTGTCTCCAATTACCTTAATTATTTTCTCGATAAACTTTGACTCGTACCTAAAACAATTGCAGTCAAAATGAAAGAAAATTCAAACATGTGTGATTCTCATATAATTGACTTATAAAATACCATGGAAATTTATAAGATCAGAAAGTTCTAAGGTATAATAAGAGATGAGTCCATGAAAGCAACAAATTTAATTAATCGTACCGAATCTATCAAATTTAACCGGTAGTGTGTGCACTGGTTGTGAATGGGATCAACTGACGATAGATGTAAAAGCTAAGTGAAGATCAATCTAGATGATGGGGTTGAATTAAGCCTCTAAAACTAAAGCTCAACTAAACATAAACAGAAACCATTTAAAATCGAGATCAAGCAACTTGTATTAAAAACGGAGGATATTTAAAAAAATATGTAGAAGCTCTTTTGGTTTTTGAAAACTGTTTTAGCCATTTCAAAAGTATAACACACAAAAATTGAAACACCTGTTTTTAGTATTTTAATGCGTCAAAGAAAAACTAACGGAGTAGCTAGTTGGAATGAATTACCCATCAGCTTGATTTTGCAAGACCATCCCTGCAAGATCAGCAACCTCTGCAAGGGCCTCCCTCCATGCCTTCACCTTCTGCAGCGGTTGAGTTTTTTGGTGCCTAGCAAATGCCTTTGCAAGATTTCCTGTCTGCTTCCTCACATGGGATGGATCTACATCGTAGAAGACAGGCAAAACGACATGGTCAGCTGAGATCCTCTTGCGTTCAAGGATCATCAAAAGCTCGTCAAGGCACCATGTGGAAGAAGCGTAGTCTTTCGAGAACACAATAACAGAAGTTCGTGACTGTTTGATTGCTTTTTGCAGTTCGGGCTTGATATCTTCTCCTCTCTCAATTTCATCGTCGTCTCGGAAAGTGCGGAATCCGGCATTGACCAACGCTCTACAGAGGTGGTCAGCGAAATTCTTGCGAGTGTCTTCCCCTCTGAAACTCAGAAACACGTGATAACGAGAATATCGAGAATTGGAGGAGGTTTGCTGAGCTGCTCTCGCAAGTGCCATAAGTGTGTGGTGAACAAACAAACTGCGTGAGTGGGAAATAATTAGGTTTTGGGGTTTCTACTTCCTTCCTGGATGTTGTAAACAAGCAGCTTGTGAAATGAAAGGATGATGCATCCATCGACTTAAAAGCAATTATTTTTAGTCCAGCAAATATGAAATCAATATGTCTTTTTCTAAAAGCAATTATTTTTAGTGCCGAGTGAGACATTTGGCCGGCAGAGTTTCTTTGCTTTTTATTTGGGTCAATTGGTTTCTTTGCTTCTTTTTTTTTTGGGTCAACTAGTTTCTTTGCTTTTTTTAAGGTAGCTAATTGGTGACAGTACTGACAAGTTGTAGTCCTTTATTGTTAAAAAACAAAAGAAAAAAGAAATTTCAAAAGCAAAACAAGTAATTGGAGATGCTTAACATATAAAAAGACAAGGCTTTTTTATCACAAATGGTTCTTAAAGTTTACAAAATTATCACGAATGATCCTTGAGGGTTTTTGTTTTTGTTTTTGTGACATTAATAGTGCTTAACGTTAGGGCTTTTTATCATAAATGATCCTGCCGTTAGAAATTCTGTTAAGTGTGACGTGGAAGGTAAGTGTGAATTGAATTTTTTCTTTTTTTTCTGCAACTTTTCATCCCCCTCCCTATACTCCGTCTCTCTCCCCCTCTGCCCTCGCTCTCCACCCTCTGCCCCCTCTCTTCCCCTCTGCTCTCCTCTGTCCTCTCCTTCCTCTGTTTTTTCTTGCCCACAGCCACCCGCAAGAAAAAATATAAGATATACAGTGGTGGAGAAAATGTATGTCTTTTTCTAAAAGCAATTATTTTTAGTGCCGAGTGAGACATTTTGGCCGGCAGAGTTTCTTTGCTTTTTATTTGGGTCAACTGGTTTCTTTGCTTCTTTTTTTTTTGGGTCAACTAGTTTCTTTGCTTTTTTTAAGGTAGCTAATTGGTGACAGTACTGACAAGTTGTAGTCCTTTATTGTTAAAAAACAAAAGAAAAAAGAAATTTCAAAAGCAAAACAAGTAATTGGAGATGCTTAACATATAAAAAGACAAGGCTTTTTATCACAAATGGTTCTTAAAGTTTACAAAATTATCACGAATGATCCTTGAGGGTTTTTTTTTTTTGTTTTTGTGACATTAATAGTGCTTAACGTGAGGGCTTTTTATCATAAATAATCCTGCCGTTAGAAATTCTGTTAAGTGTGATGTGGAAGGTAAGTGTGAATTGAATTTTTTTTTTTTCTGCAACTTTTCATCTCCCTCCCTCTACTCTGTCTCTCTCCCCCTCTGCCCTCACTCTCCACCCTCTGCCCCCTCTCTTCCCCTCTGCTCTCCTCTGTCCTCTCCTTCCTCTGTTTTTTCTTGCCCACAGCCACCTGCAAGAAAAAATATAAGATATACAGTGGTGGAGAAAATGTATAGTTATAAAACTATATTTTTGTGGTAGAGAAAGGAGTGTATAGTTGTATATCATACAAAATAATATAACCCATTTTCAATAAATAAAAAAATATAATCCATATATCTTTCCACATCTTTGTATATAGTTGTATATCATAACCCACAACCTAGGAATCTCCTCCCTCTGGTTTTTTCTTGCCCACTGCCACCCGCAAGAAAAAATGGTCTCTGTTTTTTTAACACTGCCACCCGCAACCCAAGCCTAACTTCCCCACCCTCTCCCTCTGTATTTTATCTCCTCCTCTACCCTCCCCTTATGTTTTTAATTATTTTAAGTTGTTTGAATAAATGTTTGTGTGAAAGGAAATGTGAAACTGCTTTGTGCAAGTGATTATTTTGCAAAATAAGCAGAGGGAAAGGGGTGGCGTTGGGCGTGGGTTGCGGGTGGGGATGAGGTGGTCGGGTTGTAGAGGCAAGAAAAAAAAAAGAGGGAGAGGGAGAGCACATAGAGGAGAGAGGGCAGAGGGAAAGAGAGAGAGGCTAGAGGGAGGAGAGAAAGGACAATGGGGGGAGAGAGAGAGAGAGAGAGGCTAAATGGATTTTTAATGGATTTTCATTAAAAAAAATTTATTTATTTATTTATTTAATCCACATGTCATGATGTGATTGGATATGTGAACTCCACGTATCTTCCACATCAGACACTTAACATAATTTCTAATAGCATGGATCATTTGTGATAAAAAGCTCTAACGTTAAGAACTATTAATGTCACAAAAAAATCTTCAAGAATCATTCGTAACAATTTCGTAAACCTCAAAGACCATTTGTGATTAAAAAAAAAAACCAAAAGACAAATGACATGCGTTATAAACATGTGGAGCCCTCAAGCCGATGTTTTAGACTTTAGGGGCAAGCTTTTGGACTTTGGGAGAAAATGAAGACTTTGTGGTGTGTAAGTGGCTTGATATAAGGTATATAAGTATAATAATACAATATAATATGTATTATGTAGTGTATTGGTTAGGTGGTTTGATATAAAGTATGATGTGTAAGTTTAATAATATCATATAATATAATAATCTACAATTGGAGTACCTCTAATTTCAATGAGGCTTTTAAATTAAAACCCCATACCAGACTTCGGGGGACATAAGCATACTCGCCGAACCTCTCGTTTAGTTTAGTTTATGTGCAACTTTATTTATTTACAACAACTTGGAGATTCTCTGTTTAAAAAAAAAAAAAATTAAAGAAATGGTCACACCATTATAACTTAATAATTGCATATGACAAAGTCTACGTTCACACCATGGACTGTGAGTAAACCTGCTATTATCACTTTGGTTTTGATGGATATCACAATTTTATGCGCCAATGTCTTTGAGCTAGTTGAATATTAAGAAAAGTAATTGATGTTCTTAATTATAAGTGGACAATATCGCTCAAATTAGTATAGTAGTATATAAAGTATCGTTCCAATATGGATCAAATTAAGCTATTAATTACTAAAGTGATTTATTTCTAATTATATTTGACTTAAAAGATAAGAGGATTAAGATAACGAAAATGTAATTAAGCAAGTAAAATAAATTGAGATTAAGTAAATAATGTAAAAGATGAAAATAAAGATAATGAAGCACTAGGACACCGATTTCACTTAGCTAATCCCACCCAAATCCTTCTAGCTTGTTAATCCTAATTACCTAACATGTTGATAATTGTTTTCCCTTACCTCACCAATACTCTCGTCCGAGTTATATTAGTTGTATTCCTTACCATCAACCCACTCTATTCCTAGTTATGGATTTAGATAGCTAAATACCCTTTAAGATTTGAGGAAAACATTGAAGACTACACAAACCATAACCTAATCTTCCAAGTCGGCTATGTAATTTATGGTTCTTGTTACAAGAAGTTATTTATTAAGGCATCTCCTTCCGGTCTCAACCCAATTCTTCCAATCATGCAATTAGTGGCCAATTAATTGAAAGCATTAAGAATGGTAACAAGCACTCAACATGTATAGATAAATAAAATTAACAATATCAAAGAATTTGAGTATTCATAGCTAGGCTATATCGTAGCCCTAGTAAATGAAATTACTTCATGAAGGATTTATTGAGAATCATGATGGTTGATGAAGACATGGAAGGCACCGAATTCTCCAAGTAGAATGCCATGGTTGCACAAGCTCTCTTCGTATTCTCCTTGGGTTTTTGGGTCTATGAATATGAATATGTCGGAATTTGATGGTGGAGGATGATCCCTTGATCAATGGCCGAAACTGCATATTTATAATACACCTAGAAATCCTACCCATCTAAGGTATAATTACAATTATTACAAAAATATGATTCCTTCTAATATAGGGTCTTCTTTATTTCTACTTATTTGACTTGGTAAGACTTGAACCATCTTGAACTAGGAAATTTGATAACACTCCTTGTGACAAAAGGAATGATTTGGCTTCTTGACTTGATTTATCTCCAATCTTCATCTTCTTTCCCCTTTTTACCTCAATTTCTCCAATTTCACAATTCCTTCACAAATCTCACAAAACCAATTAAAACAGCCAATTTAATCTAAAGAAATTAACGAATAAATAAGTAAATGAGGCATAAAATATATATAAAATATAGGCTTATCAAATACCCCCAAACCTATCTTGTAAGACCCGTGTCTTGGGGAAACAAGAACGGTGTGTAGTCCCACATCGCTCGGGGAGAGAAAGGTGAAGTGCTTTATATGTGTGTGCACTTCTCTTCCTAGCAAGAGGCCTTTTGGGCAAGATATCATTAGCTTGAGCCCAAGAACAAAATTGTGAGGGGGGAAGCCCAAAGTGGACAATATCTTGCTAGGGGAGTCGGGTCGTGGCAAATGGTATCAGAGTTGAACCCCGACCGGAAGTGTGCCAGCGAGGATGCTGGGCCCCAAGGGGGGTGAATTGTAAAACTCGTGTCTTGGGGAAACAAGAACGGTGAGCAGTCCCACATCCCTCGAGGAGGGAAAGGTGAAGTGCTTTATATGAGTGAGCACTTCTCTTCATAGCAAGAGGCCTTTTGGGCAAGATAGCATTAGCTTGAGCCCAAGAACAAAACCGTGAGAGGGGAGGCCCAAAGCAGACAAAATCTTGCTAGGGGAGCCCGTGATAGGGTTTGATTTGTAAGGCTGGGGGCCATCTTGGGGAAACAAGAACGGTGAGCAGTCCCACCTCGCTCAGGAAGGGAAAGGTGAAGTGCTTTATATGTGTGAGTACTTCTCTTCCTAGAAAGAGGCCTTTTGGGCAAGATAGCATTAGCTTGAGCCCAAGAACAAAACCGCGAGAGGGGAGGCCCAAAGTGGACAAAATCTTGCTAGGGGAGCCCGTGATAGGGTTTGATTTGTAAGACCGGGGGCCATTGTTGTAAACTGTATGAATTTCTGTTGCATGCTGCCAGTTGTGGATAAACTGTGATTTTTAACAGGTTGAAAATTTTGAGAAAGGTTCAATTTTCAGGGGAGACTCTACCGAAATTCCGGTAGAAAGTCTCGTCCTTTAATATGTGGGCCTGGCATCGGGATGATGCCGGAAATAAGACGGAATCATCCCGGATTTCGAGGAATTCGTGGCGGATCCTATAAAAAATACTTTAAGCACAGCTAAGTGAAGTGATATAATTATGATGCATAAACTTTCATGGCAACACTTTAGTTAAAGAAATATGATCAAACATTACATACACATCACTATTAGTAAGAGAAAGTAAAATCTTTAACAAATTTTTATTTTTATGTTTCCATTTTTATTTTTCCAAAAGTTAATGGAATTTTGTGATTTTGCAAACAAACATGCATGAATTTATGAGTCCCAATTGCTTAGGAATAAAGAAATTTCATCAAAAGGAAGAGGACACACCTGGAATAGCTCCTTGAAATCCCTGATCACGAATAGAATGGATCTGGAATGAAATCAGAAAATTCTGGAAAATTGACCTTTATGACTCAAAACTCAAATAATAACAAACAACAAAATTACACACCCCCAAAACTAAACTAAGCATTGTCCTCAATGTTTCAAGTAGATGCAGGTAACAATTAGTAAAGGCATAGAAGGATGGAAAATAAAGAAAAAAAATTGAAAAGAAAGGAATGAAGGTGCCTAGTTGGGTTGCCTCCCAACAAGCACTTGGTTTATAGTCCTTAGCCCGACTTTTGGAATGATTATCACCCGGGATCATGGAGAGCGAACGACTCCATTTGTTGATTGAAATTTGCTTCCAAGTATCTTTTTAAAGTGAGGGTTGGTGCGGCAATAGTGCTTGGGACGGCCTTAGTTTCCAACAAGTTAACACTATCTTCTCCACGTTCTAAAATATGGTAATTATTTGAGTTTATTAGATCACTTTTAAATATTGTTTATAGTTTGGAAATATGTTTTAGCAAATGCAATAAAGAAAAGCAATTGAGTGGTGCAACCACAAAGTGAAGTGGCCAGCTGCAAGGAAATCACAAACGATTCAAATTGGCATTAAAACAATTGTTATTTAGTTGGAGAGCAGCCAAGCAAACAAAGAAGAAGATATGGAGGTGCCGCCAGCACTAGAGGATGAAGTGCACCTGCCAAAGAAAGCATTATCAAATGAAAAATGTGGCTACAACACCATGGCATTGAATTATTGATTACATATGTTGATGTGTATTCCAATAAAAGAGATGAAATTGCATAAACAAAAGAAATTGGATTGGCTTGGCAGTGGGCATGGTGGGATAATAGTTTAATCAAAGCATGTTGCAATCGGTTGCAACAGGAGCAGCTCCAATTCCTATAAATAGATCATTGCTGCAGCTTCAGAAAGACACATGTCACCGAGAGCTCCACAACTGCTGTAGTAAAAACTTTCATGCTTTTAAAAGAGGAGAGAATTACTAAGATTAATAGAATTTCGATGAATATTATTTTTTTGATAGTTTCTTGCCAATGGTACAAGTTATGTTTAGAAAACTTCTAAAGGAAATTAAAAGGAGCTTTAAATATTTTGAACAATTACAATGGAAAATATTTTGTGGATCAAATTAATAACATTTGCATGCTTATGTTAAAGGTGGAACCTCAATGCTTTAGTGTTTTAATCAATTAAATTTCCTTTAAATTAAATCTTGTATAAATCTACTTCTCTATCTCAATTGTTCTTTTTCAGCTCTGTTATTTTCTTTACACCACTCTCTGTGGATAAGACACTTGGACTTCCGAGCTACACTGATGTACGACAACTCCCCTTGGGTTTTACAAGCGGTCAAACACCCTGCATGCAAGTGGTTTGGTAGGAGAGTAATTGGGCAGTTGCACATCCCTGGTGATTGAGGAGAGAAATATGGGGCCTACTCGTGGCTCAAGGAGCTGCATCCGAGTCCACACATTTGAGGACAGCTCCGACAGGTCTTCAGCATTAGAGCCCAAAATCTCTCTCATTGAGGATGCCTTTTTGGCCTTGCGCTGTATAAATGAGAATTCTATGGTGGTTGAGTCCAAAATAGAGACTTATTAGGATGGCCTAAAGAACTCTGCATAATCCTAGAAACTTTTGAGCTCACATCACACCTAAACAATGACTATCAGTCACGTCTCCTGCTTGCCTCTACTTTTACATTGGAGGTTTCGGTGTGGCTGGAGTGTTAGGGTTTTGATATGGGTGGTGGTTGTGGTTGGGGGCGTGGTGGACGGGGGACATGGTAGGGAGCAGACTTCGTTGGGTGGGTGTGGTTAGGGTTCTTGGTAGAGATATGGCCTCAAGTAGGATTGGCAATAGGTCGTGTCGTGTCAGATTCGTGTCGTGTCAAGATTATATACGTGTCAGGAATGCTCAACCCAAACTCGACCCGTTTAATAAACATGTCAAGCACGGGTTGACCCATTAAGTTCTCGTGCGGGTTTCGAGTCGTGTCGTGTTGACCCGCTAAGTACTAACAACTAAAAGACATAAAAAAAAAATTAGAAAAATAAAGAATAAAAAAATAAACGGGTTAGTGGGTTGGCGAGTTACACGGGTATTTTAGCGGGTTGGCTGGTTATATAGGTATTTTAGCGGGTTGGCGGGTTAACCCGCCATGACCCGTTTTGTTAAATGGGTTAAATAGGTATTTTAGCTGGTTGGCGAGTTGACCTGAAACCCACCCGTTTATTAAACGGGTTATGGCGGGTTGACCCGAAAATGACCGGAATTTTAATCGTGCAGGTTTCGAGTCGTGTAACGGGTCGTGCTCGAAATTGACACCCCTAGCCTCAAGGAGAGAGGAGAGAGAGAGAGAGGTTATACTAATGGACATGTGTCAAGTTTTGAAAATGATAGTGAATATACACATTGGGTTAAAGTATTGATAAAAAATACTCCTCAAATACATTTTTTTTTAAAAAAAGTAATTATTTTTAGTCAAAGCACGTGAAATCAAGATGTCTTTTTTCTAGAAGGATAATACTTAGCACCGATATATCGAGTGAGTCATGGGGGTGGGTAGAGGTTTTTCGCTGCTTTCTAACCTAAACAATTAGCTAATTGGCGACAGTGATAAGTTGTTGTCCTTTCTTAATGACTATTGTTCACTATTCAACGACAAGTAGTTCACTTTCTTTCTTTGTTTTCAACGACTTAAAAGATTCTGTCTTTTATGAAGATATGGCCATTTTAAAACTGTCAATAATTTGGTGTCTCTATGTAGCATGAGTGAAGTCTACAGTCAACAATGGTGTTTAAGATTCACAAAATTACCACCTTTAGTCCGTAAAGTTTTTTCTTTCTATCAGAATAGTCCTCCAAATTAACATCCAACATCAATTTTGGCTCCTACCATTTGATTTTGCCAATAATATCTGTTAGATTATTGATGTGGCACACCGCGTGGACTAAACAATAATATATAGCCATTGAAAAGAAAATTCGGGGGTGCTTCTGGTTCTTTAAATTCTAATGATCAAAGTTAGATTATCATATAAGGAACAATCCACTGATAATATAAGCAAATTCGTCTTGTGGATCTTACTATTCAAACAAAAATTCAGCTTTAGTTAATATGATGGTTATGACAGAGAGATGCGGTGTGGGTGTTGGGGTCGGCATGAGCACAATTTTTAACTTGGGTGTTAATTAAACACAAATACAATCAGAAACCGACAAATTCCAATTGGAATAATTTTGAAATTAAAAATGACGTCATAAAGTTGTATGTATTCTTTAATTTCTTAGTAGATGATATTATGTTAAGTTAGATTCAACGCGCTTAAAATACCCAATTTAGAGCCGTTTACAGATTACATCAAATGCCTTTCGAATAAAAAAATCTGTTGCAAAGCTCTTTCAGGTATTTTGTTTTTTCTTTACTTTCCCTAAACCAAAATTGAAGAAATTTTTATACCATTTTTTCCCTCTCCTGCATTTAGTAGTTAGAGTTCATTTTTATTCGCTTAGCAAAAAAAAAAAAGAAAAAAAAAAGCAGTGATTGAACAAAACTATACTGGAATAAATTATGAACTAAGAAAAAGAAAGAAGCCTAGAACTTTACCCATCCTATTTCTGTCAATTATGGACAATTAAAAACTGAAATTAATTAGGAGACTTCAAAGAAAGATTTAGCCAAATGAGAGAATTAACTTTGCAGAGAAAATAGATCTCAGAAACAAGAAGAAGAATTGTTAGGTTGCTATTGAAAGATCCCGTAAAGAAAAAATTTGTATAAAAAAAGAAGAAGAGAGAAATAGTTAGAAGATAAGGAAAGATGAAGAAGAGGGCAAAGTAAACAGCCTAAGCGGACCAAGTAACCAACGCTTACGGAAGAAAATAAGGTCTGAAGAAATAAAAAAAATTTCACAAAATATCTCAACAGAGCAGATGCAGATGCAAATCTCACAATCTGGGTTGGGCCGCTTTAGTTTTCCAGACCAAAGATATGTTAAAACTGAACAAATGGGGTCAATAAAAATATCTCCGAAGAAGATGCATTTGATGCTACGAAATGACATTGGATGTATCCAAAAACAAATAGTTTGCTGTTGAGATGTACAAAAAATTCATCCAGGGCTTGTGGACGGTCGCTTCTTTCTGCCTGAGAAAGAAGACCGAGTGATTAGAGAAAGGGTGAGAAAGAAGCAAGCTGCGGTGACGAGCACCTTCCAGCCACGGAGGCCGCCGGAGTTATTGCTGCCTGTGATGGTTGCAACTGTGATATCATCCTGTTGCTCTTCTTCTTCGTCTGGTAAACATACAAAACGAGAGAAAACCTCCTCTGGAAAACATATATACAAGACAAGTGAAAATCCCAACAAATTAGAGAGGAAACTTGTTTTTGAAATGAATAGGGACGGACCTGTGAATAGGGACTAACAAAATATAGATTCATTTATTATTTTGTTTTATTTTATATTTGGAAATAATTGGAGTAAAATTATGAAATGCGTCAATAAAACATCACACCTCTCGTATCTTCTTCATCAGAGTCCCCAAGGCGCTTATTATACCATATTCGATCATCATAAGAAGAATCTGTGGAAATACTCATCATATTATGATTCTCTTCTTGTTGCGCCTGCACAAGTCGGATGCCCAACTCCTTTACCAGAAGCCCAGATTTCATAATTACAGAAACAACCACTTCATCGCCACCTTGTAACTGATCATCCAAATTCCAGTGGCTTAACCATATCATGTCTTCTCCTTCACCTGGAATACCGTAGTGTGATGGGCAATACCCCCCCCTCAGACCGTTGCTCTTATTTTTTACTATTATATGTGACATATAATTGTGGTAGATAATAGGAGAATCATAGCCAGCATTCACATAGACAACAAAGACAATCAAGCCTCCAGTTCTGTGATTATCAAGTAATGGCACAGTAAAAGATATTGAGGACCCTCCGCTTTTATGGCTGAATTGGCCTGGAACCTCATTCCCACCAAAAAATGTGCTGAATATACCACTTTCGTACAGTCCCTATATATATGCAATAGAACTGACAGTATTAGTCAACTCTTTCCTGTGATCATATGAGAGAGAGAGAGAGAGAGAGAGAGAGACGCACACCTGGACGGGAATTGGATCATCCTCTTGTAAATTTCTGTATAGTGTGTACATCCGAATGGGTGCCATTGATTCCAACAAGTTGCACAATCCCAAGAGGTTGATCATTTCTACATCTACACTTCCAATGGGTTGTAACTTGTACCTGTACTCCCACTCAACTAGGTTGTAGTTGCAACTGAAAATGGTAGCGCTTTCCCAGGATAAACGGGGGTATTGATACGTTATTTTCTCCAATGATATGCAATTGGTGATATCCAAGTCGTTTAGTTCTGGTAACCCCAGAAGCGATTTGAGACTCGTACACATGGAAAACGAGAGTTTATCGAGCCTTGCTAATCCTTTGATACAATTTGGTAGGCTACAAATTGGATTATTCCCTAGATTTAGTCTCCGCAATGAGGACAAATTACTAAAATCCATAGGAAAGGCATCATCCGAAAGATTGCACCCCCAAAGACTTAATTGTACTAAAGAGCATGGTAAAGAACCCAAGATACTCGAACTTCTTTCTAGCCATAATTCACTTATCGGAATTCCATCTATCTCAAGCACTTTTAACGAGTCCATGTTCCTCAACATCTCAATTGATAACTCATTTAGATTTGAGCAACCAGATATAATAAATGTTTCAAGTGATTTTAGCATATAAATGTTCTTGGGAAGCATCCTAAGGTTTTTGCAATCTTTCATATTCAAGTAAATAAGTCTCTCTAGGTTTCCAATGGATCCATGGACATAAATCAGGCTTGTACAGTCTACTAGAACTAATTTCTCAAGATTTGGGCAATATGAGAAGTCAATAGTTTCTGTAAGGGAATGAGAATGGCTGAGATCAAGGATCTTCAAGGACGGAAGACACTGTAGGGGAAAGATGTATGAAGGAAAAATCAGTGTTGGCAATTAATTGTTATAGATAGATAGATTTATATATATATATATATATATATATATATATATATATATATATATATATATATATATATATAAATACAAGCCTAATGAAATGAAAACAAATTGAAAAGCATGTAGTAACATACTTTTGTTCCTTCATAGATTTGTCTTAAGCCGCTATACTGCATTTCAAGAACAATCAGACTGCCCACAGGAAAATCGGTGGGTATAGAATCCAAAGGAAATTCAAGCCAACACAACCATCTTAATCCGGCACAAAATTCTGCATAACATCCGTTGAGTTTTACATGACTGAGATGGAGTAGTTTTAATTCGTGCATCCCTGAAAATGCATTGGTTTCCAAGACTTTCTCATTTGAGTTTATGGGACTGTTTGTAGCGCACATGTGCATGTCTAGGACAACACCTTCAATTGTTTCCGTACCCTATAGAAGAAAGGGGAAAAACATTTGGAAAGTTTTTAGAAGAATAAAAACAAATATGTGTACAAATAATGCATATTTCTTACATTCTTTTCCGTCAAGATTTTGAAAGAGTCCTTATGATGCCATACTCTACTACGCTTCCAAGGCTCCTTTGATTCTAGGCGAACAATTTCTCTTCCCATTCCACGAATCAGGTCGTGCATCTGCACCTTGTCCCATCCATCAATAATCACCAAACATCTATCGATGAGATTTTGAATGCCAACAATTGTATAGAAATCACATCCATCTAGTATTTTAGCAATGTAATCTTTGTCCATTCCAATAAAGAAACAAGCAATGTGGAGGAATAATTTTCGGTCATGGTCATCTTGCAAAGAGTCATAGCTTACTCTTAGTTTATTTATTATTTCACCATTTGGAATAGCTCCTAACTTCTCCAATGCACTTTTCCATAGACATATACTTTCCCCCAACAAAGAAGAACCTAAAACTTTTAGAGCTAATGGAAGTCCACCGCAATGATCGACTAGCTTCTCTGAATATTCTATGTAATCTTCAACAGGATGGTCTTGGCCAAAAGCGTGCCAACTGAAGAGCTCCAATGATTCTTCTTGAGTCAAAGTTCCAACCGCATACACCTCAGTAACTTGATGAGCCTTTAACAATCTTGCACGCCTAGTTGTTATGATGATTTTACTTCCTGGATAAAATCGATCTTTCATTTGAAATACTGCATCTAATTGGTCCATATGATCCACATCATCGAGAACAAGAAGAACTCTTTTAGAGCTTATTGCATCTTCAATCTTAATTAATCCCTCACTAACATTGCTTATTTTCATTTTTCTCCCATTCAAAATGTCAGAAAGAAGTTGTGTTTGTATTTGAACTAAGCCATTGGGTTGCTGTGAAACTTCTTTGACATTTTCAAGGAAGCTGCTTCCTTCAAATATTCTAAAGTTTGAATTGTAAACAGTCTTTGCGATGGTTGTTTTCCCTATTCCACTCATCCCATAGATTACAAGTACGCCAACATCAAGGGACCCATCTTGTAACCATAAATTAATTGTTTCAACTCGAGAACGCATTCCAATCAAGTTCGGAGCAACACTTAAGGGTGTGCGACTTAGTTTGTCTCCAATTACTTTAACTATTTTCTTCATAAACTTTGACTCGTACCTAAAAATGAAAGAGAATTACTTTAACTATTTTCTTGTATAACTTAAAAAATTAGATAGAAAAACAATATATGTTTACAGCCCAAACGTCTTATTTATCTTTATTATGAAACATGTTTAACGCACCCTAAAAAAGAACTCATAAGAGTTATCAAAGAAAAAAACTAATAAGAAAATTCAGAAAAGTTCATAAATAAACGCACCCTAAAAAAAACATAACAAGTGAAAACTCCTAATAGAAGTTGTACTAGCAGTAGGAAAGAAATTACCCATCAGCTTGATTCTGCAACACCATTCCTGCCAGATCTGCAACCTCCGCAAGTGCCTCCTTCCATGCCTTCACTTTCTTTAGTGGTTGAGTTTTTTGGTGTCTAGCAAATGCCTTTGCAATATTCCCTGTCTGCGTCCTCACATGGGATGGATCCACATCGTAGAAGACAGGCAAAACGACATGGTCATCTGAGGTCCTCCTCTTGCGTTCAAGGATCATGACGAGCTCGTCAAGGCACCATGTGGACGACGCATAGTCTTTCGAAAATACAATAACAGTAGTTCGTGAGTGTTTGATTGCTTTCTGCAGTTCGGGCTTGATACCTTCTCCTCTCTCCACTTCATCGTCGTCTCGGAAAGTCCGAAATCCAGCGTTGACAAGGGCCGTGTAGAGGTGGTCAGTGAAAGTCTTGCGAGTGTCTTGGCCTCTGAAACTCAGGAACACGTGATAACGACAATATCGAGAAGCATTAGAAGAGGAGGTCTGTGGATCTGCTGCTTTCACAAGAGCCATGGATATCGACGACTTGAAGTGGTCCAGAACAAACTAGCGTTTGCTGGTGTCTCTGATGAGCTGTGGGAAATTAATTAAAAACTTCAACCGAAAGCCAAGCATGTTATGATGAATTGCAGAATTGAATGAATGAAAAAGACAGCCTACCCATAACTCCATTGACTTGACTTGAAAAGTGATTAGGCTGACGTAGCACATAGAAACAGAGTGTCCCTTAATCTTCAATGTCCTCCTTTCACTCTGTTACTCTGTCTGGGGCTTTGGTTTTCTTTTTTGGGCTTTTGGCACCAGTGCCTATGGCCCTTCTAAGTGAACCTGCTCCAACTTCCAGAGGCTTAACCATATCTTGTCTTCTCCTTCACCTGTATTATTCCTAGATGAGATACTATATGCTATGGGGTTTTGAAAATAAAATTAGGTCACATGTTGGACTTCAGATTTTCTGTGCCCACTTTTTCTGTGCCCTTTATGGAACTTGGGTGGCGGCCACGGGTAAGGTGGGTAGGCAGCTATTGTGGGTAATTTTATAATTTAACCCTCACTTACGGGCTTATATGTGAAACTCGCTTAGGCTAATTAGCACACAGAAGCAGAGTTCTTCTTTGACCCCCAAAAAAAAAAAAAAACCCAGAGTATCCATCCCTTGATTTGTTTGGATTTATCAAAGCAAATGAAAAGCGTAGCCTTGTCTTTTAGAAACATAGCTTTGTTGTAAGTTTACACGTATTGAAAAAAAAAGTGTGTGTTCTTGATATGCATTGACTGTTGCCAATTATTGGTAAAGAAGAATATGCATACTACCTAGCTGGAAAGTTCTCTCTCTACTAAGCTAAATATCGAACTAAACATAAGTTTACATGATGAAATTTGTGATGATTGAGATTTTGGTTCTCTTGAGCTCCTCTCGGAAAATAATTTTCTAAATTAACAGCACAAAGAATCAAAAGAGAACATTGCATGATATATATATGTCCTTGATGCTATGAAATGAAATTGGTCTTAGGAAGGAAGACATTGGATATATGCAAAACAAGAGTTTGATGCTAATTTATATGAAGGCAGAACAAGACTCAATTGTATAGTTTTCTAGTTATAGAGGCAAATCATGCCCTTATATCTGGATGAGTTCATTTAAAAGAAAAAAAAAACATGTGCATAGAGCCATAGACTACTGCTCAAGACATGGAGGGGTGGAATATTCCGCTCCACCACACCACCAAAATTCCAATTTGCAGAGGGTATTAGATTGTGAATTGAATGAACATCAGACTTTACACACTCTTATTTCCAAATCTTGAAGGAATGTACATCTGTTCAACCCACTGGGTAGGTTTGACAAACATAAATATATACTCGATTAAAAAATAAATGACTCGGAACATTTCTCAGTTTCTGAAAATACGTGAGAGACATCTCCTTAAGGCAAGGAAACACCACTATTAATCAGGTGGCTTCAGGTGCTTCCATCCATTCAATTAGGTTTGGGGTATCACTAATTTGATTGTCTTCAAGACTGGAAACAAAGCCCTTGTCTCCTTGCTCGTAACTAATACATCATATCCATAAAACTTAGCTCCCGCACGTTTTAAATTTATCCATCTATTAATCTCAAGATGTCTGAGATTAAGTAGATGACTAAGAGTTGGCAATGACAAAATCATGATCATCCATGATGGAAATGTAGCAACCATGAAATTCCCCATCTCTAAAATTTCCAAATTAGGGTGCAGTTGGAGGCCTTCTAATACATTATCCTCCTTGTTGCTCCTTAGCCTATTTGGGTCCCTTAGAAATCTTAAAATGTATATGTTTGTCTTTCCCACTAAATTTTCTTTCAATGCTTCTTCTTCATGTTGCACATATTCCCCACCCCTTCCCATTACTACAACTTTAGATAATATTTGGAGATTAGTTGGTCACCCCACACCAACGGGAAATCTCATATGTCCATCAAACTAAATGTGCCTCAAGTTGATCAAATTTTGCAATTTCTTTGGAAACTCTTCAAGTGAGAAACGGTATGTCATCCTCAATGTTTGTAAATTACAAATTTTTCCAATAGAATTGGAGAGTGCTTTGATATTGGTTCTATAAACATCCAGATACCTCAAGTGTTTCAACTCACCAATTGAAATCTTTCATAAACATTGAGAAATATGCAAAACATTGTTTCAAAGATGGTTTAGTGACTATATTGGTGATCCCCTGAACGAAATAGAGTTTTGACAAACAACTCATCAAACTATTCCATTTTTCTTCATCTTCGTTCCAAATGTCATCAAGGACGACAACATATCTTTTCTTTGTCAGGTTCATTGTACCCTAACCCATCCGAAGTTGTCTTTCCTACACCACCCATTCCTACAATAACCAAAATACTTTCTCGACTGTTGGAGATAATCAAGGTTGCAACTATACTTGACACTTCCTCCTTTCTTCCAACGATGTATTCATCCTTACCAAAGAATGAGTTGCTTTCTATGTCCTCTATTGCTTGAAGGGTTGCATCTTTGTGTTTTTTCTTATCAACTAGTCCAATGAAAGATGCCTCACTCACCAAAGATGCGTTCATAGACTTCATTCTATGTTCCATTTTCTGACGAAACAAAGTGGGATCGGAGGCAGAAAGAAAGATTAGTACCTTTTTCTTTATATGGTTCTCCAATTCTACTTTATGCCGAAGAACTTCACAATTGATTTCATCCAACACATCTTCTCCATCAAAAGCTACGCCTTTAAGATTCTTCACCCACTAATCAAAACAGAGAGAGCCAAATTCTGAATTAGTACTCTGGGAATTTTCTGATCCTCTTAAACATGAATTTCTTCTAATTATAAGTAGATCTATAATAAGCAGGCACTAAGCTCAATAGAAATTAGGAATAACATATAAGCATAGATGTTAGCAATTGTCATGAAACACAAAGTGAAAACACACAAAGTGACAAAGTGGAAACACACAAAGTGGAAACCTCTCTCCTTGTCTTAGGGAACATACTTTCTCCCTTGTCTTAAGGACCATGTTTTCATGCTTTTGTCTTTTGATCTTATTCAGTCCGTGTGTGTGTGTCTTGATTGTATAACAATAGAAAGAAATGAGTTGTATAAGTTATTACAAGGAATAGAAGAAACACAAGTTGTTGAAATCAGAAAATATGAGCAGCCTTCAATTTTTCTGCATTCTCTCTACTCAAGTTTCCATTCTCTCTACTCGATCCTCCTAAATTTGACATGGTATCAGAGCAGCGATCTTGGAATTGCTGACTCTTGTTCTGAATCTTTGCTACCTCCATCGGGGAAGATGTTTTTTTCCCTGCTAGAAATAGCACCACCAACTCTTCTCAACCTACCTACCTAGAAGCATTGAAGACACCGATCCCGACCCAGACACCGACCCAACCGATTGGCCTCACCTGGACTAGGTATTGTCGCCAACCCAACCAACCGACCCCGATGATCCAGACCTCAACCCCGACTGAAACTACACGATATGAAAAAGATCAAAAAAGATATGAAGCTGCAAGTAGTGACTCTGGCTATGTATTCCATACTTCGGATGATGGAAATTCAACGGGTTGGATAATTGATTCTGGCGCAACCGATCATATGACATTTGATCCTGATGATTTTCTGAGTACCAGTCAACCTAGACGAACTAGTATTGCTAATGCCAATGGAGTTACTTCTCCTATGACAGGGGCTGGCACTGTGGCTCTCTCATCCTCTCTTTCATTATCTAATACTTTACTTGTTCCATCTCTATCAAATAAGCTAATGTCAGTTAGTCAGATTACTGAACAATTGAATTGTTGTGTATTAATCTACCCGAGTTTTTGTTTACTTTAGGATATTCACACTAAGGAGATTATTGGTCGTGGTACTATGAGAGGGGGTCTATATTATGTGGAGGATTTCAGTATAGGCATGGCTCACAATGTGACACATGATATCAAACAAAGGCAAGTCTGGTTGTGGCACCGTCGATTGGGGCATCCATCCTTTGGATATATGAAGCATATTCTACCAAACTTATTATCAGATTTCAAGGACTCTGACTTCAAATGTGACACTTGCATTTTGGCTAAAAGTCACCGTGTGCCCTACGCGTTGAGTTCAAGTAAGAGTACTACTCCGTTTAAGTTAATTCACTCTGATGTTTGGGGGCCCTCACCTATAACTTCTCATTCTGGCTTTCGGTGGTTTGTGACGTTTGTGGATGATTTTACTCGGATGACATGGTTGTACTTGATGAAGAATAAAAATGAAGTGTTTACTATGTTTCAGTCTTTCCACAGACAGATTGAAACTCAGTTCTCTACCAAGATCAAAGTTCTTCGCTCCGACAATGGGGGCGAATATGTCAACCATGACTTTCAAACATACTTCCAGATGCACGGCATGATTCATGAGACGACTTGTCCTCAAACATCACAACAGAATGGTGTTGCGGAACGGAAAAACAGACATCTCCTTGAAACAGCTCGAACACTACTGATTGGGGCTCATATTCCCCACAACCACTGGGATGATGCCATCATCACGATAGTTTATCTTCTCAATCGTATGCCTTCGCGGGTCTTGGACTTCCGGACTCCGCTCCAAACGCTTGCCAATTATGGGCCCCTGCCATCTGTTTCGATGCTTCCACCACGAATCTTTGGTTGTGTGGCGTTTGTTCATCTCCATAAAAATCAACGTAGCAAACTTGATCCATGTGCTCTCCGATGTGTTTTTATGGGATATGCTGCTCATCAGAAGGGATATCGGTGTTATCACCCCCCTACTCGTCGTACCTATGTCACCTTGGATGTCACTTTTATGGAGTCTGAAATGTTCTTCCATGATCCGATGTCCAACTCTCTGCCCCAAAGAGACATACAAATAGAACCAATGAGCAAGGAGGCTCTGGAAATTCAAGAACTTGAAGTTTGGAGCAAAACGAGCCAAAAAGTCCGAGAGAAAATGTAATCTGCCCACCCACGACCGGTCGCCAGGAGCCCAGCGACCAGTCGCATCAAAGTACTGAAGCTGAAATTCGAACCTGTCCAAATGCGACCGGTCTCGAGGAGCCCAGCGACCGGTCGCACCGAAGTACTGAAGCTGAAATTCGAACCTGTCCAAATGCGACCGGTCGCGAGGAGCCCAGTGACCGGTCGCACCACAATGCTGAAGTTGAAATTCGAACTTGTCCAAATGCGACCGGTCACGAGGAGACCAGCGACCGGTCGCCCCACAACAAGAAAATTGACCTGTTTTCATACTTCATCGACGATGATAATGAAGACCCCCCTCACATCTCAGTACCCGCTGATCAATCTCCTGTGAATAATCATGAGGTACGTGATTCTACTACATCTACTGCTTTAATTGATGAACCTGTTAGATATCAATTACCTGATAGACAGAACCGTGGAAAACCGCCAATTCGGTATTCACCGGATAATGGCAAGGCATCAAAGTATCCAATTGCAAACTATGTTTCTACTGAAAAATTATCTACACCCCTCCAAGGCTTTGTACACCAGTTATCCGCAATTCATATTCCAACCAAAGTGAGTGAGGCATTGAAGGATCCAAAATGGGTTCAAGCAATGAAGGAGGAGATGCATGCTTTGGAGAAAAATCACACATGGACACTGGAGAGTTTACCTCAAGGAAAGAGGACTGTCGGATGCAGATGGGTCTACACTTTGAAATACAATGCTGATGGGTCAATTGAACGTTACAATGCACGACTTGTGGCCAAGGGATACACGCAAACATATGGTATTGACTATGAAGAAACCTTTGCCCCTGTTGCAAAACTTAACACCGTTCGAGTGCTATTGTCCATTGCAGCAAATCTTGATTGGCCTCTCCACCAATTTGATGTGAAGAATGCCTTTCTCCATGGAGAACTCACAGAAAAAGTCTACATGGATATCCAACCAGGATATGTTACATCTACTCATGCTAATGTGGTGTGCAGATTACGAAAGGCATTATATGGATTGAAGCAATCTCCCAGGGCATGGTTTGGGCGTTTTGCCTTGGCAATGAAGAATTATGGTTTTAAGCAGAGTAATTCTGACCATACTCTGTTCTTAAAACACAAGGGAGGAAAGGTAACGGCTCTAATCATTTATGTCGATGATATGATTATTACTGGGAATGATACGCAGGAAATTTCTCAACTACAAAAATGTTTGGCAAAGGAGTTTGAAATGAAGAATCTTGGTGGACTCAAGTACTTCTTAGGCATTGAAGTTGCTCGATCAAAGCAAGGCATATTTCTCTCACAAAGGAAGTATGTTCTAGATTTATTGGCAGAAACAGGAATGTTAGATTGCAAACCTGTGGACACTCCAATCGTTCAGAATCACCACCTTGGGGTATATCCCAATCAAGTACCCACTAACAAAGAAAGATATCAAAGATTAGTGGGACGATTGATCTACCTATCACATACCCGACCCGACATCGCGTATGCTGTAAGTGTTGCTAGTCAGTTTATGCATTGTCCAAGTGAAGATCATATGGATGCGGTTTTTCGGATTCTTAAATATTTGAAGTCAGCACCGGGAAAAGGACTTATGTTCTCTAAAAATGGTCATCTGAATATCAGTGGCTATACAGATGCAGATTGGGCAGGGAATGTCACTGATAGAAGATCAACATCAGGGTACTTCACATTTGTGGGAGGTAACTTGGTTACTTGGAGAAGCAAGAAACAGAATGTTGTTGCTTTGTCTAGTGCAGAAGCCGAATTCAGAGGAATGACCAAAGGAATTTGCGAACTCCTTTGGTTGAAGAAATTGCTTACAGAGATTGGATATGCGCCTACATTAGGAATGCATCTATAGTGTGATAACAAGGCTACAATATCCATTACACACAATCCAGTTCAACATGATCGCACTAAACATGTTGAAGTGGATCGACACTTCATTAAAGAGAAACTTGAAAATAAAGAAATTCAGCTTCCGTTTGTCAAGTCCGAAGACCAGCTGGCTGATATATTGACAAAAGCAGTTTCTAGCAGAGTATTCCACAACTCACTGATCAAGTTGGGCATTGGTGATATCTATGCACCAACTTGAGGGAGTGTTAGCAATTGTCATGAAACACAAAGTGAAAACACACAAAGTGACAAAGTGGAAACACACAAAGTGGAAACCTCTCTCCTTGTCTTAGGGAACATACTTTCTCCCTTGTCTTAAGGACCATGTTTTCATGCTTTTGTCTTTTGATCTTATTCAGTCCGTGTGTGTGTGTCTTGATTGTATAACAATAGAAAGAAATGAGTTGTATAAGTTATTACAAGGAATAGAAGAAACACAAGTTGTTGAAATCAGAAAATATGAGCAGCCTTCAATTTTTCTGCATTCTCTCTACTCAAGTTTCCATTCTCTCTACTCAATCCTCCTAAATTTGACAATAGATTCACTTCCACACAGGCTGTAAGGGCTTGGCCGAATAAATATAGATTGCTTACCGGCTTACATGGCGTTGACCAAGGCTATGGAGCGGTGGTCGGTAAAAGTCTTGCAAGTATCTTCGCCTCTGAAACTCAAGAAGACATGATAATTACTACATCCATGAAAAGTTGATGTAATATTTCCACTCTCACTGATCGGTTGTTGGTTGCGCTGAGCTGCAGGTTGTAGTGGTGATAGTGAGACTGACGGCTCTTTCCATTCCATCTGCTCCAAGGTTATGTATTTATCTCTCTCGCTTGTTTGGGCTTTTTTCAGAGTCTAATTTTTGTTTCTCTGTTTGGGCTTTTGCCACCGACAATGTTTCCTTTTCTTTTGTCCGAGCAATGAGAAATTCAAACGCAACTTTTTGAATTTAAATTCAAAAGTAAACAATTTTCTTTTATTAATATTGAAAAAAGAAAACCACAAGGTGTGGTGTAGTTGGCAATAGAGATGGCAACAAATTGGGTAAGGGCCAGGTATGCCAATACTATACCCATCCCTACTCCTCATTTCAGCCCCCATCCCCGATAATAAATTTTTGGGCAATCCCCGTCTCGTCCCTGTTGGGGGACTATCACCCCAACCAGCCCCAAATCCCCAATTTTTTGTTTCATATTTTGATTTATGTTCAACCAAAATCCCACCTCTTTCTTCTTCTTTTGGTACAAATTGGTAATATTTTGAAAATAAAATTCAAACCCAAAACACAATCACAGTAACATAACCAAAAAAGAGGTAAGGAGAGAGGAGGAGGTTTCTTACTTATTATTAATTTTTGAATGAAAGGTGTACAGGAGGAAGGGAGAAGGAGAGGAAGAATAAGAAGCAAAGAAGAGGAGAGAACAATGAAAGAAACGAAAGAGAGGGTGATGGAGGCCCATGTTAGGGTTTAGTTTTGTATAGATTTTTTAGGATTTTTAACTGTAGACGTCCCTGAACTTTGCCTTAAGTTGCAATTGGGTCCCTGAACTTTTTTTGAGGCAATTACATCTGTTAACTCGACAAATAGTTCCAATTGGGTCCTACCGTCCAACTCTGTCAATTTGTCCGTCAAAATGACGGGGTAAAAGCATCATTTCGGGTTCTTCATCAATCATCGACCCCAACAACCCCACCTCCATCTTCAGAGCCTTCTTCACCGCCCACAAAACTGCAATCCAGGTTATGAGAGTGAGTTTTTCAAATACAAAAGCCATTCAAGCATTCAAACCATGACTTTAAAGAACTCCAAGTTTTTCAAATCCCGAAGACCAAGTTCAAGCTCAAGTTCATCATCCTCTTCAAACAGAGAAAAACCAAGAAATACCTTGGATGAATTGTAGAGATATTGAAGCCAATAATACAAACAAACTCAACGATCTGCAGCCACAATTTGACTTTTAGGAAGGATTAAGCCATTAGAGGCAAAACTCCAAAACTTAGAAACCCCCAAGCCCAACACCGCCATACAACCACCTCATCCCCACCCCAGCCTCAACTGAGACCCATCCAGATCCTCTTTCTCTCTCTCTCTCTCTCTCTCTCTCTCTCTCTCTCTCTCTCTCAATATTCAAAAATTGAAAATAAAATAAAATTCGAACACTTTGCATCTTGCGGGTGGGTTCTGGGTTCTCTAGGTTAGGAGATGAGGGGTGGGTTGTAGGTTAGGTTGGGATCTGGGTTTTGAGGGGGTGGGATAAGGAGGAGGAAGGAATGGGTAGCGGGAGAGAGGGAGAGACAGAGAGGGAGAGTTGAGAGAGAGCAAAAGAAAGATAGAGGGATTTGGACTTTTATTTTTTATTTTTAAGTTATTTATTTAAGTAATTATTATTAGTTTTAATTATTTTTTTTCACGTTTGACGAAAGGACTCAATTGGAAAGGATAAGAGAGTTGGATGACCTGATTGCCTCAACAAAAAAAAGTTTGAGGACCCAATTGCAACTCGATGTAAAATTTAGGGACCTCTAAAATTAAAAACCCATGTTTTTATTTGGCTAGAATGGAATGGAAATTATTAAATATATGTATCTAATTATAACTCAAAATGTCTTACTGCGCTGTTGGTAAACTTGTGGCCATTGATTGGAGAGCTCAGGGTTCAAACCTCCTGCCTAAATCCAATATTTTTGAAGGGTATATTATATTATATATCTATTAATTGAAAATTTAACATATAATATCGGGTTGGGTTCAGAGACAAGAATACAATTACCATCCCTGGCCCTTACCCTTCGGGGATCGCCATATCCTAAATTCCTAGTTGGCAAACTACCACCTCCAGCTAGTGAGCTACCTGGCGTCTTAATGGCAAGGGTTCGAAACCTGTTGGAAGCACCTCGTGATATTTACCAAAAAAAGATTTGAAATACAACTAAAAAGATATATCATTCAATCTCAAATATTTATATAAGAAATTGTGTTTTTTGTCGTCCGATAGAATAAAAAAGTTTCTTAGCTTTCCAACTAATATTACAATACCTCTTTATTTTCAATCATTGAGGGATGAGGTTTTCGAATTGGTTGGAACCTCTTTCAACATTGAGAAAGAAATATCACTAGACTTCCTTCTTCTTTTTTGGTTGGAAATAGATTTCATTAAGAAACCACAAAAGAGCACAACAAAACAATAAAAGTGAGACCCAACCAACTGAGCTCAGCAGCAAGCAAAAAGGCCAGAGGCCCAAATAAAATGCAAAAGAAAGCTTAAATCCCAAAAGGAATTAATCCCACACAAGCCCAAAACAAGGCCCAAAAAGCAAACAAACCCTAAACAAAGCACAGCTGAGCTGCAGCCAATGCCTGAGACGACATCACTGGGACAAGTTGAGGGGATGAGCTGCCACACCCAAGGGGCACAAAAAGAAACACACATACGACCCACAGATCCATCCAAATACCTTAAAATCCCACATATTACATAAATATAGATAAGAAAAAAGAAGCCAGCCACAAGAAGATCATCACCTCCCAAATCAAAACTAACAAAGCACCAAAACAAATACAAAAACCAAACAAACATCAACATAATAGAAGGAGGTGGTGCAGGCACCCGAGAAAGCGCAAGAGCAAGAGCTCGAACTCCACACACCTTCAGAGTTGTACGTGCCAAAATGCATTTACGGCTAGCCGAAGCAGCCACATGGTGAAGCCATATCAATAAGGAGGAGAAAATTTTAGTGGGAAAGGACGATACCAATACCATAGAAAAGGAATTTTGAATGGAGTGGGTGGGGGAGATAAGAGGAAATGGGTGGAGGAAGGGACAACAGAATACAAGGGATGAGAGATAAAGGGGGATTTGGGGGAAATAAAGGAAGTTGGAGGCATGAAGCCTAAAAATTGGGGTAGAGCTCGAGCTAAACACCCACCAAAGGAGAGAGCAAAACACCCACAAAGAGGGGAGAATAGGGCCGACACTAGACTACTCCTTTTAAAATTGCTAAAATCACTTATGTAAGCATTTGGCGTAAAAACTTAAAAATAATTATGCGTCATGAAGCAACTTTCTATGCTTTTCTAGGAGGTATTTAGATTTTTAATAATAAAAAACGTTTTTATGAGCATAAGTGTTTCCAATAAAAGTAGCCACAAACAAACCTAACAGCTTGTTAGTTACAATAGTTCATTTGTTTTTTATTCAACTCATTTGGACCTATCTCACTTGTTTATACCAAGTAAGAAACTATCATATCAAATTTCACATTACTAAATAAATAAAAGGTGAGATAATTAACTAGATAGATGACCTAAACTTTGTGTGACTATTAGTAAAATAAAAACAAGTAGAAAATAAGTTAAAGAAAGATCGGAGTAAGTTGGAAAACAACAGGTGTGTAACACAACATGTAGACTTTTAGATTCCCAATACACTAATTTTAAGTAGGATTGGGCTACCAAACTGAAGTGCACTGAAAAGGCCAGAACCAGACGTTGACCGACCTAATCGAAGAGCACTTCAACCGACTACGATCGATTCCCCGAGAAATCGGTTCAATCCGGTCGATTTCAAAGGCTAATTCGGTTTGGTTAAACCGTCGATTTTAATGTTTTAAGAAATTGTCAATATTATTTTGCAATTTACAAGTTTTAATTAATTAATTATATTATTATACAATTGGCTTTTGGTAAATAAAATGAAATGTCATTAAAGGTTGCTAAATTCTAATTTGTTACATATAAATACTGAAAAACAAAAATCGTTGCATATAAATTGCTACATCCGGTGTTTGTGGCGGCACAAGACTAAAGACCTAGTTCATCCATGGTCTGCACAATCGATTTCCGCCGCCTAGACGAAGGGCTTCGGCGGCAAAACCTACAAGCGCAAGAGAAACCCCGAACCCACCGCCAACGAAGATGCTTCAGTCTTTGGCTCTGTCGGTGCTGCAATGGAAATCGACGACACGTGTTTACCTCCGTCAAAGCGGTCGGCGGTACCCTCGTCAGACAATCCCGACAAGCCGAGCTACGACGGCGTGATCGCCGGGAGAGTCTCCGGCCGGAAGTGGAAGCAGCCGAGGAAGCAGAGGGCGTCGGCGACGCATGTTAGCCATAAGGGGACGACTTTCGAGGAGAGAGCGAAGGAGAAGGAGATAAAGCGGGCGTACAGAGAGAGAATGGCGGAGCTGAAGGGCGAGATCAAGAAGAACAAGGAGGAGAAGAGGAAGAAGAAAGAGGAGAGGGATAAGAAGAAGCAGGAGAACATCTAGAGGTCCGGGACGAAGCTGCAGGTGATTTCGAATCCGAAGACGCTGAAGAAGATTGCCAAGAGCAAGGACCGGAAGCTGCTCAAGGTTGTTCCTGATGATTTGATCAACAAGAACAAGAAGAAGAAGAAGAACAGCAACGACGACTAGAATAGTCAGTTTTTAATTTCTTTTTGCTTTTTATGTTTAGGATTGGATTCAATTTTGATCCTTTTTTGTTTGTTGTTGGAGGCAATGAGTTGTTGTGCTATGTGTCAAGAGAAATATATGGTAATTCAGAGTTGCTATGCTTCAAATATAGTTTCTTTTGTCTGTTTAATCTCTCATTTTCCTCAAATTTTGCACTTCACTTTAATGGGCAGATTAGTATCTCTAGCAAGCTTGGTCTTTTATTTTCAAGTTGATATGATCAATGGAAGGGAAGGCAGAGATTGTGTTGTGTGGGTTTTGTGCTAGGGTTGATACATTGGTGTTTTGTCTCAAAGTTTGAAACCATATGTGCAATATGTATGTATTTTGTTTGTGGATTTTACCCCATATTATTCCCTGATATATTGCATAAACTTGTATCTCTGTTTATTTAGCACCAAATGTGTATGAATTTAAGAGATTACATGCATTAGAATTGTGAGGGAATAAGGTAGGGGAGCTCTATTATTAGGAATAATTCAAGTGAGTAAGTTCTTCAGTCTATAACTTTTAGCTTTAGAAGTTGAATGCTGGTCCCTTGCTCTTCTTGGCTCTGGGCTTAGATTTTTCAGTTAAGTTATTGTTAAAGCACAGCCAAAAGTGTAAAGAAAAAAAGAAGTGAGTAATCCAAGTGAAAGGAAGGGTAGGGTATGTGTAGTTGTGGATATTCGGATGCGTATGTATGCTAATTTGAGATGGTATGAAGAATCTAGAGTATCATCAAGCAGTGCTAAAAGGTGTATTCTTTGTATGCTGTGCTTGTGAGTTAACATGGCTCTTATAGTATCTGGGAAATGTTTTTGTCGATTTTTTTTTTTTGGTTCATTCTGGAATTGAATATTCTAGTCTAAATTTTTTCACCATACAGCTGACAGAATGATCTATAGATTTTCGACTACTACAATTGCATTAGCATTTCTCATTGGATGAAAATTCTTACCTGATTGATGTTCATTCTATAACCTTTTCTCTATGTAAGTTTTTCTCTTCATCTGAATATTCAGGAGGGCCAATTCATGGGCAAATGATAAATCTACAGTTTTATTGTTTTTAATTTAATAAAATTCTTTTGCTTTTTGGTTGATGCTCACAACTCTTGAGCAGTTCTTGCTTCAAAAAGCATTCTCAAGTTCAAATAGATTAACCTGTGTCTGTTTTGCAGTTTTTCTTTTTCCTTGCCCCTTCTCTTTAGCTCTGTCATGTTCTAATGCTATGGTCATACCAGAGAGGTTGTCTGAGAGCCAGTCAGGTTTTTATTCGTCAGTCTAGCATGTTCGTTGGATTGGATTACCTCATACAACGAACTTTGGATTCTCTAATGGAACTACAAGAGGCACAACCTTGTATTGCTGATCTATGGTTAGCTTGTAGTAGCATGACAATGGATTTATATATTATCATGGTGCATTAGTATTGCCTTACCAGCCCCTGTTTTCCTGTTGTTGGCGTCATGCTACTTTTGTCGTTAACAAGTTTCACTAGGAAAGAACCTATCTATTGCTCAAGCAACAGATAGAAATGGTGTACATATGCACTACATTTATCATACTACTATATTTATTCGGCCATTCAAATCAAGAATTTTCTTGTAGAGGAGAGAAAAAAGGGTAAAGGATTAAGAATTTTGTTTCAGTCATTTGATTTGCAAAGACCCTGTTGAGTTTCTTCAGTTGAAACCCTTGGTTTTTATGCTGAAATATCTGTTTGGTTTTATGCTCAGCTCCGTATTTTAGATTGTCATCCTCTCGCTGACCAAAATGCTGGAACAATCAAATGACCAGCTTCGTTTGAATTCTTCACCCAACTAAATGCACACACCAGACCTGTCTTTTAAAGCCTTTTGAATTAACAAATAACACTAGGATTTATGCATCTAAAATATTGTGACCTTCAAGTGTCTTGCAAACGCAATCATTACAGACAAGATTTACTGTATTTTGCCAAATTTCCCAGATCTGGTACATCAATTTTTCCAGGCAATCCAACTACATGACTCACATTCATAAATTCGCTATGAAGCACTGAGGGTCGGTGGTTGACGGGAACTTATTATGTGGTGCTGAATGTAGAGACGGAGGACGGAGATCTGAATTTCCTGCTTCATCTTTCACTGTAAACCGAGGATAGAACATCTACATTATATTAGAAATAGGCTAAATAGTGGGATATAAACAAACAAGAGAGAGAGAGAGAGAGAGAGCTATACATGCTAGCAACATGCCAACATGTGACAGCCAAATGAAGACGTGGATAAAAAGACAAAAGCATTAATGCAGGAAACTTATGCTCACTGTTAGGGGTGTACAAAATTCAATCCAATCTGTCCAAACTGACCGATCCATTTAAATCCAATTCAATTTCAATATGTTTCGATAATTTGGTGGATTTGATCCATAATTTTCAAAACCGACATGATTAGATTGGATGACAAATTTGCTTATGAGAATGCAATGCAATCCAATATAATTAGTTTTATGCTAATTTTGCTCTTATAGGCATTACATGTCTTCACCTCTGAAACTCATGAACACGCGATAACTACTGCATCAATAAGGAGGACACGCAATTTTGGAAGAGGAGGTTTCTCCTTGAGTTTTTCTCACAAGAGCCATGGATGAGGGTGAAACATTTTCATAAACAAACTGCCCTTTGCGGTGTCTATGAGAGGAGAGCTGTAAAATTTAATACTGATGGGATCCTTAGATTCTTTTTCTGGCCTTCAAGGAGCCTTATGATGTGAAAACGAACAGTTAAAAGTAAAGCAGCTCTCATGCAAAAGAAAGGTATATTGTCTGTCTTTTGATAAAAGATGGCCTATAATTTCTTTTGTAGAGCTTGATGAAAAGGATTGTCGGGAATACCTTACCTTATACGCACATGATCACTTTTTGACAATACACCTTTAGAATATCATATACCACAATCACCACCACAAACTAATTCTCTCCTTTTCTACTTTTATATATATTATCTACTTTATATTATTGTTTTGGCAATGTTTCTGTGACTTGGATACCTATATCCGTCTATGAATGTGCTCATAGCGGATCTTGAGTTTGTGTACAAAGGGTTGTTTCTTGGAGTCTTGTACACCGTCAGTACATGCACGTAGGGAGGTGTTTGGGCTTGAAATTGGTGCGCCCAGTCCAAAGTCAAAAGCCCACATCATTTTCTCGACAGGGCACCTGTTTGGACCTAAAATCGACGCCCTCAGCACCCAGCCCATTAACAAATAAACAGGCCAAAGCGATACACTCGGCCCAAACATTGGAGAACTGGAAGCAGTCAAAATCGAGAAGAGACCTGGGCCTCGAAAGAAACCCAAATCAAGCTTGAAACCAAAAATGGGCTTGGCAGGTTCTAAGTTAAAAAGAGAAGCCCAAAGGAGAAACAGGCCCACGTGACCCCTGACTTGGAAAAGTCAGCAATTTCGGCTGGAAATAATAGAGGGCTCGTAGCAACAGTTTTAGAAGAAGAATATCTCTGGAAAAGCTCTGCCATCAGAAACATCAGAATATATATATATATATATATATATATATATATATATATTCAGAGATATTTTCTTTAAAACAGAGAAGGCACCATTTTCAAGAGATAAGCAGACTATGCCTTCTAAAAAAAGATAAGCAGGAAACAGAGAGTTGCTAAAACTGGAAATCAACTTACCATCACAGTTTGAAAGAGCAGTTAAACTGGAAAAAGAAGGTGAGGTTCCCCATTGAAGTGATTGACTGTTGAAGGTTTATCTGCCAGAAATGATAAAATCCCCTTTCTTTTGCATTTAAAATAAAAGATCTTTTTGGGAAATTTTGCCGCCCATTATTAAAATTAGAACCTCCACTCCCAAAAGGTTTTTCTATAAATATAAGAGAGGATGAACAAAAAAGAACACAATCAAACAACCAAAAAATCAGTCAAAAGACAAACACTCAAAATGATCACTTGATCCCAGAGAGCCTTCCAGAAAATTGAGATAACCAAAAGCTAGCTAAGCTACAATGAAAAGCCAACTACAAGTCAAAACTGCCAATTTTCAGGCTTAGAAGAAAGTCATTCAAAAACGAGATTTTTCTCGTTACAAATTTGGTTCAGCAAAGCCAAAGTAAGCAGAGTTTGGGTTCTTTCAAAAATATGAAAACCTCAACAAATTTATGGAGAGCCCTGACTAAGCAGAACAGGTATCACAGCATAGTTCCGGCTCGAGTCCAGCCACTTCTGCCTCTTTCAGACTGAAGAGTACCCAGTTCTGCTCACCCAAAAGCCTCCCGGGGCTTAAAATAGATTGAAGCTCTGCCAAACTCAAGCTTTGGTATCGATTTGTAGCTGAAGCCTAGCAGTTGAAGTTGTTGAAAGTCTAGTCCAGCGTAGGCTTACCCAGTCCAGCCCAAATCAAAAGCATCTGCTCAGACAAAAATGGAAGCGCAGTCCTCTTTTCATCTTTTCATAGTCAGTTTTTCCCTTTTTAAACTTTGAAAAAAGGAGTTCTGTCTGAAAACAAATCACTCGCTTGTCATTTATTCTGGCCAAAACTGCCAGTTTGTACTTTAATAAATTGTGAAGTCCTCACCAGTCTGAGGCAAGAAAAGAACTTACTTGGGAGTATTCCTCACCCAAATTCACAATCGCTTGTTCAAAAATCAGTAACTTGGGGCGCAAGTTATCTATTTTTGCGAAGTCTGCTAGGATCTTCATTGCTAGCAGTGGCACGCTCGCACACTAAAGAAAGTTGACTCGTTAACCAGTCAATGGTTTTCAAGGCAATGGGGAATTTTGCCCTACCATCATAGGAAACAAATCAAAACGGGTGAACAATTTGGCACGCCCAGTGGGACCTCTCAGTGTATGTACTCCTAGAGAAATTTTCTAAAGTATATGAATATTGGAAGTTCTAGCCAGAATCCACGTCGCGCGATGGAATGAGATCGAGTAGCTTTCCGGGAAGGACCAGAATCAGAAGAAAGTGATGCTAGGCAGTCGGCCCATGGCAGTACTGGAAGCAGACGTTCCAGAACTGGCTCCAGGAGATTGAATCAGATACAGGAAGCTGTGTTCCGACAGGAGGCTACAGCACAAAGGAGCCAGGATACTTTGAATAACATGACAGCCATGATGCAATGGCAAGTCAACAGGCAGTTAAGGAAGGACCGTGAGGCCGCCATGGCCAGAATTCCAAACCCTGATGCTGTGGTCCAACAGCTAGACCTCCCTTACGGTCCTCCACCAGGGCTAGCATGGCCATATCAGGAGAATCCTCTCATCGCACAGATAGCTGGAATTCCAGGACCAGAAGAAATCCAGGCTGGACAGAGGGGAGGAGTTCACCCCGCCCAGGAACATGAGGCTCCAGTCAGGCCAGAAGGCCCTGCACCTGTTCAGGTTCCCCAGAATCAGCCAGAACCTCCTCCTATTCCACAACCTGTGGCCCCACGAGATCAACCTTTGCCACTTCTGCCTGAGGCACCAGCTGTGTTACCTTACAAACCTAGAAGAATGGACCCCAATCCATTTCCTCCACTAGCAAGGGGCAGAAGAGGTGGAGGGGGAATTAACCTTTTTGCCAATAATGACAGGAACAGACTGGGGGCAAACTGGAGGAACCATCCAGATGTCGAAGAAGAGGAAGAACACAGGGAGGAAGCTCTGCCCAGGCCATACAGAATGGAGCACAGGTTTGATCATGTCTAGCCAGAATAGGGACGAAATCCACATCCTGTCAATGCTTGGAATGATATGGGGGCACTACAGAGAATGATCAGAGAAATGATGGAACCTGAAGCCAGAAGAGGAGAAAGGCCCACCTATAGAAAGCCGTACCCGGCTTACATAGATCAAATACCTCTACCCCTAGGTTTCAAAGTACCAAACTTCACTTTTTTTAACGGAGAGGATCCTCATGCTTCATCAGTTGAACACATAGGCAGGTTTTCTATCCACTGCATAGCGATAGAGAATAATCCTCTGTTAAAACTGAGGCTTTTTGGAAATTCTCTCTCCGGACAAGCTTTTACTTGGTACACCAGTCTACCAGCTAACTCTGTCCAAACCTGGGAGCAAATGGAAAATGTCTTCCATGATTATTATTTCAGGATCCAGCCAGAAGTCACCATCAGTGATCTTGCTGCTCTCAAACAGAGTGAAGATGAACCTGCTCAGGATTTCATAACCAGATTCAGGAAGCTCAAGATGAAATGCCGAATCCCTATGGAAGAGAGACACTTCATCCAGATGGCTCAAACCGCCCTTAAGATTTCTTTGAGGAAAAGATTTGATGGGATGCTGTTTGGAGATCTGGCAGAACTAGCAGATAAAGCATCTAAATATGAGGAGCTGCTCAGGGAAGAACAGCAGAAGAGGAACTGGCAAAAGTTCCTTCTTCTTCAGTCCATTTGATTGAGGTAGAGTCAAAAGAAGATATAGAAGGCTCGGAGGAAAGAGAAATTGCAGTAGCAGAAATGGCAAAGTTAAAACATCCCATCAGCTGCAAAGCTCTTACAAAACCATCAAAGGACCAGAAACCGCCACCATTCACAGGAGGATTTGTTCCAAACAAACCAACACAGAACAAGGTCTATTCCTTCGATCTAACCAAAGTTGATGCTCTGTTTGATGAGATGCTGTTACATAAAGCAATAGAGACACCTCACAAGCTGCCCAAACCAGAAGAACTTAAGGGCAGACAATATTGCAGATGACACAATTCTTGGAATCATTCTACCAATAGTTGTGTTGTTTTCAGAGATGTCATACAGGAAGGAATAACAGCAGGAAGATTAAAAATGGCAGAAAAACCCTCTTCAGTAACAACAGATCCTTTTCCCCAACCTCAAGTCAACATGGTCAATTTAAATTGGCCAGAACGAAAGGGAAACAAACCAGCAGCAGAAGCTAGTTCCAGCAGGAGCAGAAGAGTCACAAGGGAGATTTTTCAAAGGCCAAAGGCAACCATCTCGGCTGGGGTAGTACTATGCAGCAAGAGCAAGTGTGAAAGTGAGTTAGAAATAACTCTAGATAGGCAGAACCACCCTATACCCAGCGTATTTGATCGAATTGGAATATCGCACCAGCAAGGCCCAGTCCCGGCTTCCTCTAAAGACAGAACCAGACAGAGGGATTATCCTAGGCCTGCTCAGCGCAACAGAAGAATGCCAGAACAGCCCAAGAAGGAAATACCAATTAAGATGCCTGGAGATAACAAGCCTTTGGCAACTATCATAGAAGGAAGATGGTATTCCGTTGGAAAAAGCGGCAGACCAACTCTGGAGCTAACCAGAACTCAGAAGAGGAGAGTTCAAAGACAATACTGCACCTTCCTCAGAAACAGGAAAGACGCACAAGTACTGCCAGAAGAAGAGACAGTCCAGAAGTAACTTCTCAGGCGGAACAAGCAGAATGTCAAATACAAGAGCCGATGAAGACAGGACCCCCAGGCAGACCCTCCATCTATTCAACCTCATCTCCAGTTGATCAGCCTGAACTTCCACAAGTACAAGCTGGATCCGAACCTATTCCAGAAGAAGGACAACAAAACTGGACTGAATAATATGAAGAGGAACAGTTAGACTATGAGCCCTCTACAGAGGACCAAACTGGGTTCCTCGAGACAGGAGAACGGGAAGACTGGACAGAAGAGTATGGAGAAGAACAGATGGACTATGATGGAGGACTAGATGAAGAAACTGAGGCCTTTGGTGCTGAATTGGAGAGCTTATTGCAGGGTGATCTAGGCATTAACATGGTGTTCGTCTTGTCAGAAAAATTCAGGGCGGCAAAAGGACAAGGAAGCACCCTGGAGTGCAAACTGGCAGAAGTTGAAGAGGCACCAGAACAGCAACCACCTGCTACCAAAACAGATGAAACTGCCATGAAGCTAGCCACATAACAGTTCTACTTCTCCAAACCAACCAGGGAAATGGCTAATCACCTCAGACCTCTATTCATAACTGCAAACTTTGGAGGTATTCCTATTTCCAAAGTAATGGTAGATGGAGGTGCAGCCATTAATCTTCTGCCACACAGATTGCTGAGGAAGATGGCCAGAACAGAGAAAGATTTAATTCCAACACGTCTGACCGTCACCAACTTTGCTGGGGGCATCACTAAGACTTATGGAATTCTGGATGTGGACGTTATAGCTGGAACCAAAAAACTGAAGATTGCATTCTTTGTGGTAGACACTACTTCTACCACTTACAATGCTTTGCTTGGCCGGGACTGGATTCATCAAAGCTTATGTGTCCCTTCCACTCTGCACCAACAGCTAGCCCTTTGGAATGAAGAAGGTTACATGGAGATAGTAGAGGCCAATCCACGGCCATTTCTGCCCTCTGCCATGTGTTTTGAGGCAAGGTATTATCATGATGACCTTGGTCCTTTCACATTCTTTGGAGTCAATCAGAACGGCCGCCCCCATGGTGTCACGGCCCAGAGGCTCATTGAAGATGGTCTAACCAGTTCTCTAGAAGACTGGAATAGGCCCTTTGTTCTAAATCTCCAGAACTCTGATGTATAGTCCCAATCAATAAGAAAAGGATCGAGCTGCAACAATCCAATCCATTACAAAAAGATTGTTGGTATACTGGGAGGAAAGAAAGCTTTTTATGCAGAATCCAGCCATCAATATGGCAGAATTCACGCATGAGAGCACTAAAGAACAGGAAGAAAGTTTACAGGAGGAAATACTAGATTTTGCACCAGCAGCACTAGATGATTCTTTACCAAAAGTAGAAGATACATTGCAGGAGATAAACTTAGGGACAGAAGAAGAACCGAGGCCCACGTTCATTAGTGCACTGTTGAAAGAACCACTCAAAAGTGAAATCATCGCACTCTTGCATGATTGTAGAGATTGTTTTGCTTGGCACTATCATGAGATGCCTGGACTAGACAGAAAGTTGGTAGAACACAAGCTGCCTATCAAAGATGGCTATCTTCCAGTCAAACAGGCCAGAAGAAGAATGTCCATAGAAACAGAACTAAAAGTCAAGGAAGAGATAGAAAGGTTACTCAAGGCAGGATTCATCAGGCCAGCCATTTATGCTGATTGGCTAGCCAATATTGTGCCAGTTTTGAAAAGGAAAACAGGGGTAGTTAGGATCTGCGTGGATTACAGGAATTTGAATGAAGCATCCCCCAAAGATGAATATCTCATGCCAATGGCAGATATGTTAGTGGATGGAGCTGCTCACAACCAAATGTTATCTTTCATGGACGGCAACGCAGGATATAATCAGATCATAGTGGCAGAAGAAGATATCCACAAGACAGCCTTCATGTGTCCAGGACATATAGGCGCTTTTGAATACACTGTAATGCCTTTCGGCTTAAGAAATGCAGGAGCCACTTATCAAAGAGCAATGAATTCTGTTTTCCATGATATGATAGGACATTCTCAAAAGGTGTATATAGATGATGTGGTGATTAAATCCCCAGAAGAAGGAAATCATGTATCAAATCTAAGAAAGGCATTCCTAAGAATGAGACAACATAAATTGAAAATGAATCCCAAAAAATGCGTTTTTGGAGTACAGGCAGGAAATTTCTTAGGTTTTTTAGTTCACCAAAGGGGCATAGAAATTGACAAAAATAAAGCAAAATCCATCATAGAGGCTCCACCACCTTGGAACAAAAAAGAGCTGCAAAGTCTTCCAGGAAAAATTAACTTTTTAAGAAGATTCATATCCAATTCTGCAGGGAAAATCCAGCCTTTCACCTCCTTGTTGAGATTAAAACAGGAACAGACTTTTAAATGGGAGGAACAGCACCAATAGGCCTTTGAAGAAATCAAGCATTACCTCTCAAATCCTCCAGTTTTGTCCCCACCAAAAAGAGGCAGACCGCTCAAACTCTATGTATCTGCGTCAGAAGTGTCTATTGGGAGTCTGTTAGCTCAAGATAACAAGGAAGGGAAGGAGCAAGCAGTCTACTATCTAAGCAGAACTTTGACAGAAGTAGAAAGGAATTACTCTGCAATCGAAAGGCTCTGTCCGTCTACCGTGGCCTGGGGATCCGAGCCGAGGGGATATGCGTTGACACGCGGGTTCTTGCTTTTGGATGCGGTGCGGTTGTGCGCGGGCGTGCCAGCACGGTCTACCGTGCGTTGAGATGTGGTTTGGATGGAGGTGGTTAAGTGGTGCGCCTGTTTGGACTTGACTTCTAATCAAGCGATTGTGGACGAGAGAGGAACTAATCTCGGCCGTTAGGTTCACGGCCTGAGCTACAAGGCCGTTTAGTGGTGGTGTTGATGGTGGGTTTCGGGCGATGCTCCGGCGCGCTGCTCAGTGAGCGGCGGTCATATGATATATGGGGTGAATGAGCGAATAACAAAGATGGTGCTCCAGCGCCTTGAAAATCAAGGGTCGTATGATATATTGATGAATTGATTTTCCTTACAATCTAACACTACTCCTAGGAAAGCAAGTAAAGATATTGAAAGTGCATTACAGGAAAATATAAGTTGCTCCGTGGGAGGCTTTGGTTTGGTGTTTGAACCCCTTGAATGTAGTCTTGAGCCTTGTATTTATAGGAAGAGTTCTTGGAGGAGTAATCACGGCTGAAATCCTGCATAGTGGAGTCTGATCAGAGCAAGTGGGCAGTCCAATCGACATTTGGGATCGTGAAGTATGGTGGTGTGACCCCATAAATCCTGGTGAATCTCGGCCGCCGCCTTGATCGTGGGTTCTGCGCTTCTGGCCGTGGGGACGCATTTATTGTTTTGATAGCTGGTCACTCAATCTCTCAAGCTGTAAGAATTCTTGTGAGAATGTCTGCGTCTAATCACTCTGTTTCCTGTCGCCACAACCTGACTTCAGTCACTTCCCACCTTCCCTCGTGCATTAAATGCTTATTTGTGGCCAGTGGGTTTGCTGCAATAAACAGAGGCATTACTTCATTAAATGAAGCATGGGACCCTGCTATCACGTGATGATTTGACTTTTAATACCTTTGGCCGTGATTTTGTTTGGCCTCGGCCTATTATCTAGGCCGAGATGATCGTGCCTTAGCAATTTTTCTTTCGTCTTCAGGAGGGCCAAATATCTTGGCGAAACGCTGCGTTTTAGTCCTTCGAGCGAGTGCCAGGGCCGAGGAAAAGGGGCTCCTTCGGTCAGTTCATGGCCGTGATTTATTAGGCGCAAACATTGTCTAGCCTTATACTTCACTGCTGTGAAACTCAGACACTACATGCTGCCATTTACCATCTACATCATTGCCAAGACAGACCTAATCAAGTACATGCTAACAAGGCCAATCTTGAGAGGCAGAATTGGAAAATGGACTCTGGCCTTGACAGAATTTGCTTTCAGATATGTTCCTCAGAAAGCTGTCAAGGGACAAGCTGTGGCAGATTTTCTAGCTGACCATCCAGGGGAAGAAATTGAAAACATGGATTCTTTGGATATAGCAAATGCAGACCTATTGACAAGAGCTCATACTTGCCCTAACAATCCCCTCTATTCGGTTCACCTCACACCTTGGAAGTTGTACTTTGATGGATCAAAAATCAATGCAGCTTTTGGAGCAGGGATTGTTCTGGAAGAACCATTGGGGATCAGACATTGTTATTCTTTCCAGTTAAACTTCCAATGCACCAACAACAGGGCTAAATATGAAGCTTTAATCATTGGCCTCGAAATACTGGTAGAATTTGGAATCCAATCTGTGGAAATCTTAGGAGACTCTATGCTTGTATTAAAACAAATTGCTGGAGAATACAAGTGTCTAAATCCTTCCCTAGCTGTCTATCTGGTAGCAGCCAGGAACCTTCTGACAGAGTTCAGGGAAGCAACTTGGGAGCATATCCCAAGAGAAGAAAACTTTGCAGCCAATGAACTGGCTCAGATAGCAACAGGGATACAAATGCCTGAAGATTGTGTGCAAAGGATCATCAAGGTAGGGAAGAAAAGTCTGACATCTGTTCTGACCAGAGGGATGGAGATAGATGTCAATTCTGCCACAATCACTAAAGACGACTGGAGAACTCCCAGCATAAATTACTTACAGTATCCAATTCTGCCTTCTGAAAAGAGAGTCAGAATCATGGCTTCAAACTATCTTATGTGGAACGAAGAGTTGGTCCGAAAAAGCAAGGATGAGGTACTACTAAGGTGCTTGGGGAAGAAAGAATACATGAAGGTCATGGGAGAAACCCATGAAGGAATCTGTGGAGCACATCAAGGTAGAAGGAAAATGTGTTGGTTAATTAGGAGATATGGCTACTTCTGGCCGACCATGATGAAAGATTGCATTGATTATTCCAAGGGATGTGAGGCTTGTCAAAGGCACGGCCCAAGCCAGCAGGCTCCTTTAGTTCCCATGAATCCAGTAGTCAAACCATGGCCATTCAGAGGATGGGCAATGGATCTCATTGGCAAGATATATCCAGTCAGTAGCCAACAACATTGTTTTATCATTGTAGCTACGGACTACTTTACCAAATGGGTGGAAGCCAAGCCCGTTAAATCTACCCATCTCAAGAAATCATCACTTTCATAGAAGAACAGATTATACAGAGATTTGGCATGCCAAAATCAATCACTACAGACAGGGGATCTTCTTTCATATCTGGAGAGATGCTAGATATGGCAGAAGCATTCAAATTTAAGCTACTCCAATCCACTCCTTATTATGCTCAAGCCAATGGACAGGCAGAATCAAGTAACAAGGTGATAAACAATATTATCAGGAAAATGCTTGAGAAGAATCCAAAGCAATGGCATGAGAAGTTATCAGAAACTTTATGGGCATATAGGACTTCAAAAAGAGAGGCAACTGGCATGACCCCATATGCTTTAACTTATTGTCATGATGCAATTCTGCCTATGGAGATAGTAGTCCAATCCCTCAGAATTGCCCATCAACACGAACTGATTGGAGAAGACTACACTCAAGCCATGCTGCTAGAACTGGAAGGATTGGACGCAAGTAGGATTGATACCCTCAACAAACTCTTAGCATGAAAACAGGCTGTGTCAAGAGCCTACAACAAGAGAGTTAAAAACAAGAGTTTTGAAGAAGGAGAAATAGTCTGGAAAGCAGTTCTCCCCCTTGGAACACATATAGCTGGTTATGGAAAGTGGTCACCAACTTGGGAAGGACCTATCATAATTAACCAAATCCTCGGATTAGGGGCATACAGATTGCAGGATCGAGATGGAGAGGTTCATGCTGCACCAATCAATGGCAAGTGGTTGAAGAAATTCTATCCAACTATGTGGGATTCATAAGCTGTCCAGACAGATCCTGGGGTAGAAAGGCAACAATTTGAAACGGTTGTTTAAATTTTTGTTCAATTTTGTCTTAAGTGTACTCTTTTAAGTTTTTAATTTTGTTTAGTTTATGAAGAGAAATGAAAAATCCATAAAAATAAATAACTTTCATTTCAAAATAGGGTCACTTTTGTGACCAAAGCTGTTTTATTACATGTTTGTGCCTAATAAATCACGGTCGTACACTGACCGAAGGGGCTTCTTTTCTCGGCCTTGGCACCTGTTCATAAACAAAAACTCGGCGTTCCGCCAGGTGTTTTGCCTTCTTCAAAACAAAGGAAAAGTGGCAAAGGCATAATCATCTCGGCCTCGACCGCGGTATTGCAGGCCGAGGCCGAAGGACAAAAAGACACGGCCGAAGATATTAGAGTCAGATCACCACGTGACAGCCAGGGCCCACATTTCATTTAATGAAGTAACGCCTCTAACTAGCAAACCCACTGGCTGCAAAGAGGCATTTAATGCACGAGGGAAGAAGGGAAGTGACTAGCGTCAGGATTTGGCGACAGAAATCAGAGTGGTTAGGCGCAAACATTCTTACAAAAATTCTTACAGCTTGAGAGATTAGGTCACCAGCTATCATAGCATTAAATGCGTCTCTACGGCCAGAAGCGCAGAACACTCGATCAGGTTCGAGATTTACCAGGATTTATGGGGTCACACCACCATGCTTCACGATCCCAAATGTCGATTGGACTACCCACTTGCTCTGATCAGGCTCCACCATGCAGATTTTCAGCCTCGATTACTCATCCAAGAGCTCCTCCTATAAATACCAAGTTCAAACTACATTCAAAGGGTTCAAACACCAAACCAAAAGCCTCCCACGAAGCAAATTATATTTTCTTGTAATGCACTTTCAATACCTTTACTTGCTTTCCTAGGAGTAGTGTTAGATTGTAAGGAAAATCCATTCATCAACATATCATACGACCCTTGATTTTCAAGGCACCGGGGCACCATCTCTATTACTCTCTCACTCACCCCATATATCATACGACCGTCGCTCCCTGAGCAACGTGCCGGAGCACCGCCCAAAAACCACCACCAATACCACCATTAAACGGCCTTGTAGCTCAGGCCGTGAACCTGACGGCCGAGATCAGTTCCTCTCTCGGCCACAATCGTTTGATTAGGAGTCGAATTCAAACAGGCTCACCACTTAACCATTTCACCCATATCACCATCTCGACGCACGGTAGACCGTGCTGGCACGCCCGCGCACAACCGCACCGCACCCAAAAGAAGGAAGCCACGTGTTAACGCGTATCCCCTCGGCCCGGAGCTCCAGGGCGTGAGATTTGCACAGCCAATATTACATAACTAAATTTGAAAAAGTTAAAATCCTAATTTCTTAAGAGTCTCCTGCAAGCTAGCCTTCTTGATGGAGAGTTCCTTTTGGAGCAGCACCCCTTGGTGAATTGAAGCCTCTGCAACTTCCATAGCTGGTCTAGAAGCTGAAACCATGCTCTGCACAAGGAAAGTGGCCTTGGTCTTGGAACTCAGTCCAACTCCCAGTTTACGTTGCACCTCCCTGCGTTCCGCCAACTGCTTTTGAAGCTCCTCAATCTGCTTCTCCAGCCTGTCTGCAACGGCCTTGGCTTCCTTGTACCCTGCAACCATCTGGTCCAGTTCTGCTTTCTGACTCGCGTAATCAGCCAAGTTGGCTTCATGAGTGGCCTTGCGAAGCTCAGAAGTCTTGAAGGAGGGCTTGAGATCCTCATAGCGATCATGAAGGTTGAGCACATCTCTAGCCAAGCCAAGGCTTATCTCAAGTATAGGCTTATGAACCATGTTCTGCCTATACAGAAGGTCCAGATCCTTCATCAATTGATCAACAGCTCCTCTATTTTCGTCTAGCTCCAGCTTAGTAGATTGCCAGATCTTCACCCTCTCCATAGCCTCATCCACCGCTTTGAACTTACCCTTGCTAGGGGTGGAACTGAGCTTCTCTAGCCTATCCAGTTGGGCGTCTAAGTCCATAGCTTCAAACTCTGCCAATTCTGGATCAGCAAAGGAAGCTGTGGTAGATGAACCAGGAAGGGACTGGGAATTACCACAAGGTCAGAGACGGTTGCAGTAACCTCTACAACAGGGAATTACCACAAGGTCAGAGACGGTTGCAGTAACCTCTACTTCAGATCCTAAGGCTGCAACCTGTTCGGTTCATTTTTACACATGATTTTTCATGTTATTCACCCATTATTTTGAGTTAGTTCTTGACATTTTATAGCTTTTTACTTCCTTTTTGTGTTTTCATAGGTTTTACCTTGGTTAGAATGAAAATGAGCTAAAAGTGCATTATTGGTTATAAATTCTGTTTTTGTTCATTTTCGTAGGTCAACTTCTTGGCCTGGGATCAACATGCTCTGGTGCTCGGATGAGGTGAAGATCTTCATGAAACTTGTTCCAATGGATGTTGACTACAACATATCCAAATTTGAGCTCCATTGGACAAGTATTGCCTATCCAACCAATCCAGCATGTTACCACAGCTCTGGAAATCCGAAATTGTCCAGCTTTTACCTCCAATGTGTCACTTGATTCTTCTGTTACCATAACACTTGGTAACAAGAATTTACCTTTGTAAATGAGATATTTTCTGAAGCAATTGGCATCTTTGTGAAGACAAGGCTTCATCATTTTCAAGGGGACAAGAAGACAATGGGCGAAGACTTTGGCAATACAATACTAAAAGTAAAAGCTGGAAAGGAGGAGAGAGGGAAGCAAAGGGAATTGCAATCTGAAGTTAGAGAGGCTTTTGAACGTGGGTATTCTATGATTCTACAACTTGGGATAGATTTTGGAGCTGGAGATGAAGCTTGGAGCTAGGGAGCTCAAGGAGGAAGACAAGGGCAACAAAGCAAAGATTGGAAGAGATTTCCACCATTGAAGACCTTGAGCTCCCATGTTCACAAAATCTGTAACTTCTTTCTAATTATATTTCGAATTTGTGTTTGAAATGATTATGAGGAACTAAACTCCATAGCTAGGGCTTAGGTTGAAGCCCTAAACATGATTACCTTATTGTTTTGATGTTTGAGTGTATGAATTTCTAGATATTGTTGATGAATTCCAATTCACCAAATTAATCTATCCTTGATGTGTGTTCTTCCTTGGTTGGCCATCTTTGAAAGCATGCTTCTTGAGATTGTTGGGATTATGTGTATCTTCATGTTATCCTAAGCAATAAATGGATGAAGTAAGAATCATCCATGTGATTTGGTTTCTTGAATACCTAATGTAAACACCATGCTATTAGGATTCTTGTGATGTTCATATTCTCTTTGAACTTAATGGGTTCTCCTTGTAATTGAATCGAAGTACGAACCATACCTAGGTTCGGTTATGGGGAGGGCACAAGTATTGTAGCACGAACCATGCACTTTACGTATATTAGAGAGAATCAATGCGTCTTGAGCCACGACCCATGGTCTTCTTTGCGAACATCTTCATTAACACATTTAGAGTTCATCACTTGAGTATCCATGAACATGGGTAGAATTGTTTAGGGTGGATTCCGAAACCCTAGTGTTTGTTACTTTCTACTTTCACATTTTGATAATTCATCTCTGCCATTCTCATTTAAATTCAAAGTCCATTTACATTCATGCAATAGAAATAGGTCACTTGAACCAAACCAAACCCCCCCCCCCCCCCCCAATGTGTGTGTGAGTTGTGTGTTTGACACGTTTTGTGTCGTCTTTACTGAATTTTGTTTGTTTCCGTAATTGTTTTGGACTTTTGGTTTGAGCTGTATTCTTGCATTTTCTGTGCTGAATCCAACCGTATAAAGAACTTGAATTTTGGACAAACGGTTGGAAAGTTATAGGCGAAACACAGGACAGAGATCGAAACTGGAAAAACAGAGAAACAAATCTGCCCAAAAACGACCGTTCGTTACTGTTACGGCGACCGGTCGCACATGAATCTGTCCAAGAACGACCGGTCATCACTGTTCACGACCGGTCATCAACTGTTCATTTTCACTGTTCACGTACTGTTCATTTTCACTGTTCATGGGTGATAAATAGGTGATAGAAAGTGCTGTTTCTATTTTTCTTTAGTTTGTTGTTTTGTTTCTTTTCTTTTATCTTCCTTTATTCATTTTTAGTTCCCAATTTGTACTGTGTTTGTGTGTTGTGTAAAATTAGTGTTCTTTACGTACTCAAATTAGAACTTATAGGAAGCCGACAAGTTATTCGTGGGATCGACCCCGTACTTACATAATCTATACTTCATTAGATTCGTGCACTTGCGGGTATTTTTAATTGGTTGTTTGCACATTAATTTGTGTCCTTTTAGGAATGCAACACAACCTCCACCCTAGACTCTGGGACTACAACGGGGAACTCTGCCTGCTCCACAGGGTCTGGCCCAAGAGGCTCTGATTCTTCTCCAGCCGCAGTAGAATGTTCTGCCTCTACATCCTCAAATAAGGCCAGTTCTGATGCAGTCAATTTTGTCCTTGGGATGTTCTGTTGTTGCTGCGCCAAGGCAATGCTTTCCGCTATCACCTCAGCAGGAATCTCCTCCTGACAAACAAACAAACAGAAGTCAGAAGCTAAAGAAAGGGAAAACAGAAACAGACATAACTATGCAGCCAGAAGACAGTCTCACCTCTTCTTCAACATCCTTCCCTTTTTCTTTCGAGGGAACCTCTGTTGCTTCTTCTTCTTGCTCCTTCTCCTGCTCAACAGCTTCGAAAGCTTCTTCCAGCTCATCATCAGATTCAGGAGTCTCAGCTGGAACAACTGCAGCTCCACCAGACTCGACTCCACTCCTCTTTCTGAGTCTTTTGGACCTAGTAAGAGGAGGAGGAGAAGGATTTTTAGCTGCACATAACAAATAAAGGTTAGAAGAATGGACAGAATAGAGCAGACTAAAGGAAATAATTCTAAATATTAGAGTCTTACCAGAAGCTGCAGGCTGGACATCATTGCCTTGAACATAAATACTTTCTTTTCTTTTTCTGCTACCAGAGGGAGTGGCTACAATAGATGGTTGCTCTGTCAAGTCTTCATCCTCCTCACCACAAGAGGGAGGCTCCAAATCGCCAGCAGCAATGACAGAACTGACTGCATATGACATAAATAAAGTCAGAAGTCAATCAGCAGAAGAATTTTGGAAGGAACAGAATAAATGAAAAGCTTACCAAACACTCCACCAGCCTGGACCATTTGTTCACCTATGATTTTATTCATGGAAGGATCTGAAGCAGACAGAATGGATTCTTTTAGAAGCCATAATAGAGGCAAAATAGACAAAATACAGATAGAATCAAGAGTTTACCTTCTATGACTTGATCATTGATGTCCTGAATGGTCTGTATCATGAAGCTTTTTGCCTCTGCCCCCGCATAAATGGTCCCGCAAGTCCAGCCATCAAACAGTACTTTGAGTGCGGTGACCGAGGCAGGCAGTCCGCGGATTCTGGCTCTCCACCAGGCGTCAAAATCGGCAGAACTAGAGGAATTAGGCTCCCAGGATGGATAGAGACCATCTAGATTATTGTTGATCTTGTTTACTGCGCACCGAGCATCTTTGTGCACCTCCAGATTATCTGAGTCCCTCCAGGTGTTAGAAATGTGCCCTAAGAGCCAATACATTTGATGTAATCTCCTTAGAATACATTTCGTATATGATATATAAAGGGCAAACTTATTTGTTATCTTTTACATCGTCTAAAGAAACAAATGTCCAGGGTATGCTAAATAAGAGATAAAGTAATCTAAAGAAGATTAGATTCATGAGACCTTTAATCTCTAACTATAGTATCCCAAAATGTTCCTAAACATAGGTTATCAAATGGGCATTGATAAATCGTCAAGATTAGCGCATATTATGTATGCTCAATTGGGAGGATGGTTAGTCTCAAACCATTTGTGTAGTTGACACTAATACAAGTATGTGGGTGCTCATTAGTGAAAGAGTACACTGAACGCAATCAACCGTAGTTCTCATATGGAGTATTTATCTACATGTCAAATGAGAACTCATAGTTGCAATAATGCAAATTAGTCCTTAGACCTGAGGCATCATGGTTGTCCTATGATGCGTTATTGATCTTTGATAGCTCTTAAAGGCAAGCCGTAAAAGATTTGTCTTAAGTGTTGTTGGGATCTCTTAATTCATCATAGGGGCATGTGAATGTACAATAAGGAATCTCTACTTTCGATAAAGCAGGAGAATGTTTCAAGATGTGATTCAGCAAATCTTTGGCCAAAGTATTTTGAGCTTGATTTAGAAAGTTGTTCTTAATCATGTTCTTTTGAATCACATGAGGTTATAAATCATATTAGGGGTTTGACATAATCAATCTGTACCCTAATAATATGATTTGAAACATTGTATAAGAGAATGACCATATTGCATTGCAATTCCAACTGAATAGGTTCTTCATCTATTCTGGTTAACTTGGGTAGCCTTGATATATTGCTAGATGTCACTCTTGGCTTGTGGAAGTCCTAGGATTGATTGTGATCGATTCAAATAAAGGAAGAATTAAAAAGGGGTTTTAATTCCAGTTGGTTAGAAAGAGTAATACAAATGAGAATGGGGAAATCAATTTGATTGATTTGATGTGGATGATTTACTACGTGTAAAAACGTATTTGGGCCTTGGTAATAGTTAACGGAAAGCCCAAATGGTTGGGCATTAAGCCCAAGGGCTTAAGACACCTAAATATTATGGTTTAAGTGTCATAAGGCCCAAGTTTGGAAGCCCAATGGGATTTGGCCGAAAATGCTTAAGTGAATGTGTATGGGAATTGTTTCCAATAAGCTTATTCACACACAAACACAATCCAACATCAACCAAATAGGTTTGGGAGATCAAAGAAAGAAAAAAGAGAGTTTTCAAGAGTGAAACACTTTCATCTTTCAAAGGGGTTTAGATTGAAACCAATCTTGAGAATCTTGTACTAGCATCCTTGTATTCTCAAGATACTTCCTCTCTCATCTCAAGGTTCCATTGGTGTGGAGACTTAGAGGCCATATCCTTTTGTAGCTCACAAGGAGGAGAAAGATCAAAGAGGAGATCAACAAAGGGAAATCATCAAGAGAAGACCAAAACACAACTTGGTTCATATTATAGCTTCAAGGGTAATGAGAACTTATCCCTTTCTCTTGTACTTTCACTTTATGAAATCATATCAATGTTCATGGCTTAAGATACTTGGAAGAAGTTTTGTTTTGAATTTAAACAACCACCATATTCTTCCGCTGCGATTAATTTGATTAATTGTATGTTTAACATTCAAATGAACTTCTTAAAAATGTTTTAAAACCAACACCAGGAAGTGGCTCGGTTGCAGCTTCTGTAATATTTAAACGGAATAACCTAGGGACAGCCGAGCTGTCTTGCACAGAAGTTAGGATGGTAGACTTCTGCCCCCAGATGATAATTTGGAGGCTTTCCACCCCCATGAGGCAGATCTCTTAGCAAGGTTACACTCAGGAATATCTTCCTGAATTCTGTCCTAGCAGTTTCATCTTCTGGCTCCATTTCAAAGAGCTGGTATCCAGGCCGGAACCAAGGATACATTCTTCTAATCACCACCTGCCACTGAGCTATTGATCTCTTATTACAGTGCCTGAAGAACATCAGGTATTCTTCAATGGAGCGCTTGGGCACCTCTGCTGACATCAATGGAAGGGCCAGAACTTGGTCTTCAGGCAGAACTATGTCTGGAAACCGGAATTCCGAAAAGTATACCTACAGCCAAATCTAGATCATCCAAAATGCACCAGGAGCAGATACGTTCAGGGGATTCTCCAGAGTGGTGGTGTGCAGATTCTTCAAGAGGTGAGCCAGAACTGTAGGTCCAAGCCCAACATCAGTGTGGTTGTGCAGTGCTTCTGCCAAATGCTTGTATTCAAGCAGAACTGCTGAGGAGTGATTTGGGAACACGAATCTGTTCAGCCAGTACAAAAGAAACAGCATGTGCTGCTGATCCTTGTCCTTCTCTGCACTGAACTTTCTCAAGTAATTGGAGAACGAGCAGTTCTGATTAATGGCGGCAGGGGAAATAGTGAAGGGTTTGGCCACTTTCTCCTGATTCCTCTTTCGATGGTAATCACCGACGGCATCAACAGGTCTTCCATGGGCCTGAATCCAAAAATCTGAGCCATATCCAGCAGGGTTGGCGCCATTAGGCCCACACGGAAGTCGAAAGTGTTGCTGGCAGAGTTCCAGAAGCACAGAGCAGCAGCAAGCAAGTTCTCATCTCTACTAATTGACTGCTTGGACAGCAAGATTGCGTCATAAATCTCTGCCCTCCTCCAATGAGCTCCATACTGAGGAAGAAGCCTGTCGATCCAGTCCACCCACTTCACAGAACTGTTCCTCACCTCACTGGATGGGAACGAACGGCTCAAGTTCTTGCTGACCCAAGAATGAGAAGCCAGGGCAGAAGTGCCTTCGAAACACAGAGGAGCTACGACATCCTTTTTCATCAATTCTGCCAGCTCAGTCGAGACAGAACCAAACCAGCGAGGTCTCAGGGTCAGAGTAGTCTAGAATACATGGAAAACGTTCTCATCCAGCTTTTTCTGGATAAAAGGATAGAGCTTGCCTCGAATCGCCATGGCATGGTTGTCAACCCCAGTTCCAGTGATATAATCAGGAGGAACTGAGGAAGAGGAACCCTGGGCACGAGTTTTTGGAGAAGACATTTTTTTGGGTTTTCATACTAGAAACAAAGAGAGGACTAAGGATTGATTAAAGAAAAGAGGGAAGGATTCTGGTGAAGTCTGAGAAAACCAAGGTCTGAGGAAGCTAGGGTTTGAGATGAACAGGAACTGAAGTTTTGAATTCCTTTAAAAAGAGCTCGTAATCATGGGAAGGAGAAGACAAGACGCCACCTGAAGAGACAAGCTAGTAACTAGCTAGTAACTGACCAATTTCCCACGAAGTCTAGTGGTAGGTAGATGTGGCAGACGTGGGTCAATTTAAACTGGCGCGCACACCAAATTAATAGCCGAAATCATTAAGTTTGGAACCGTTTAAAAAACGATTCAGACTTAATGGGGGCATTGTTTGGGCCTGAAATTGGTGCGCCCAGTCCAAAGTCAAAAGCCCACATCATTTTCTCGACAGGGCACCTGTTTGGACCTAAAATCGACGCCCTCAGCACCCAGCCCATTAACAAATAAACAGGCCAAAGCGATACACTCGGCCCAAACATTGGAGGCCTGGAAGCAGTCAAAACCGAGAAGAGACCTGGGCCTCGAAAGAAACCCAAATCAAGCTTGAAACCAAAAATGGGCTTGGCAGGTTCTAAGTTAAAAAGAGAAGCCCAAAGGAGAAACAGGCCCACGTGACCCCTGACTTGGAAAAGTCAGCAATTTTGGCTGGAAATAATAGAGGGCTCGTAGCAACAGTTTTAGAAGAAGAATATCTCTGGAAAAGCTCTGCCATCAGAAACATCAGAATATATATTCAGAGATATTTTCTTTAAAACAGAGAAGGCACCATTTTCAAGAGATAAGCATACTATGCCTTCTAAAAAAAGATAAGCAGGAAACAGAGAGTTGCTAAAACTGGAAATCAACTTACCATCATAGTTTGAAAGAGCAGTTAAACTGGAAAAAGAAGGCGAGGTTCCCCATTGAAGTGACTGACTGTTGAAGGTTTATCTGCCAGAAATGATAAAATCCCCTTTCTTTTGCATTTAAAATAAAAGATCTTTTTGGGAAATTTTGCCGCCCATTATTAAAATTAGAACCTCCACTCCCAAAAGGTTTTTCTATAAATATAAGAGAGGGTGAACAAAAAAGAACACAATCAAACAACCAAAAAATCAGTCAAAAGACAAACACTCAAAATGATCACTTGATCCCAGAGAGCCTTCCAGACAATTGAGATAACCAAAAGCTAGCTAAGCTACAAAGAAAAGCCAGCTACAAGTCAAAACTGCCAATTTTCAGGCTTAGAAGAAAGTCATTTAAAAACGAGATTTTTCTCGTTACAAATTTGGTTCAGCAAAGCCAAAACAAGCAGAGTTTGGGTTCTTTCAAAAATATGAAAACCTCAACAAATTTATGGGGAGCCCTGACTAAGCAGAACAGGTATCACGGCATAGTTCCGGCTCTAGTCCAGCCACTTCTGCCCCTTTCAGACTGAAGAGTACCCAGTTCTGCTCACACAAAAGCCTCCCGGGGCTTAAAATAGATTGAAGCTCTGCCAAACTCAAGCTTTGGTATCGATTTGCAGCTGAAGCCTAGCAGTCGAAGTTGTTGAAAGTCCAGTCCAGCGCAGGCTTACCCAGTCCAGCCCAAATCAAAAGCATCTGCTCAGACAGAAATGGAAGCGCAGTCCTCTTTTCATCTTTTCATAGTCAGTTTTTCCCTTTTTGAACTTTGAAAAAAGGAGTTCTGTCTGAAAACAAATCACTCTCTTTTCATTTATTCTGGCCAGAACTACCAGTTTGTACTGTGATAAATTGTGAAGTCCTCACCAGTCTGAGGCAAGAAAAAAACTTACTTGGGAGATATTCCTCACCCAAATTCACAATCGCTTGTTCAAAAATCAGTAACTTGGGGCGCAAGTTATCTATTTTTACGAAGTATGCTAGGATCTTCATTGCTAGCAGTGGCACGCTCGCACACTAAAGAAAGTTGACTCGTTAACCAGTTAATGGTTTTCAAGGCAATGGGGAACTTTGCCCTACCATCACAGGAAACAAATCAAAACGGGTGAACATGAGGCTACAAAGGCTTTAGGACAGCGTCTTTGACGTGCTTCACCGTACCAAACTCACCTTCTTACTTATTATTTATTTGCTTTTACTTATCTATTATTTTGTTTTCTTCAATTTCATTGTACCTTAAAACCTTTCCAATTTGTTTATAAGTTATTTATAATATAAATGTTTTTGTATTTGACTTTATGGAAAAAGGAAAACTATATATTAATTTTTATAACAAATCTCACAATCTGGGTTGGGCCACTTCAGTTTTCCAGCCCAAAGATATGTTAAAACTGAACAAATGGGGTCAATAAAAATAATCCCCCAGAACAAATGGGGTCAATAAAAATATCTCCGAAGAAGATGCATTTGATGCTACGAAATGCTACGAAATGACATTGGATGTATGCAAAAACATAAGTCTGCTCTGCTGTTCTAGTACAAAATATTCATCCAGGGCTTGTGGACGGCCGCTTCTTTCTGCATGAGAGAGAAGACCGAGTGATTAGAGAAAGGGTGAGAAAGAAGCAAGCTGCGGTGACGAGCACCTTCCAGCCAAGGAGGCCGCCGGAGTTATTGCTGCCTGTGGTGGTTGCAACTGTGATATCATCCTGTTGCTCTTCTTCTTCGTCTGGTAAACATACAAAACGAGAGAAAACCTCATTTGGAAAACATACATACAAGACAAAATATAGATTCATTTATTATTTTACTTTATTTTATTTTATTTTATATTTGGAAATAGTTGGAGTAAAATTATGAAACGCGTCAATAAAACATCACACCTGCCTTACCTTCTTCATTAGAGTCCCTAAGGATCTTATTCAACCATATTGGACGATAAAACGTATTATAATTCTCTTCTTGTTGCACAAGTCGGATGCCCAACTCCTTTACAAGAAGCCCAGATTCCATAATTACAGAAACAACCACTTCATCGCCACCTTCTAACTGACCATACACATTCCAGTGGCTTAACCATATCATGTCTTCTCCTTCACCTGGAATACCGTATTGTGATGGGCAATACGCCCCCCTCAGACCCTTGCTCTTATTTTTTACTCTTATATAAGTGTGGTGGACAATAGGAGAATCATAGCCAGCATTCATATAGACAACAAAGACAATCAAGCCTCCAGTTCTGTGATTATCAAGTAATGGCACAGTAAAAGATATTGAGGACCCTCTGCTTTTATGGCTGAATTGGCCTGGAACCTCATTCCCACCAAAAAATGTGTTGTATATACCACATTCGTACAGTCCCTATATATATGCAATAGAACTAACAGTATTAGTCAACTCTTTCCTGTGATCATATGAGAGAGAGAGAGAGAGAGAGAGAGAGAGAGAGAGAGAGAGAGAGGCGCACACCTGGACGGGAATTGGATCATCCTTTTGTAAAATGGGTGCCATTGATTCCAACAAGTGGCACAATCCCAAGATATTGATCATTTCTACATCTACACTTCCAATGGCTACTGACTTGTACTTGTACAGCCAGTCAACTAGGTTGCTGCGACTAAATGATGTGGCTGACTCAAAGTGAATGGATTGATATGTTATTTTCTCCAATGAAATGCAATCTACAATATCCAAGTTGTTTAGTTTTGGTAACCCCAGAAGCGATTTGAGACTCGTACACATGGAAAAAGAGAGTTTATCGAGCCTCGCAAATCCTTTGATACAATTTGGCAGGCTACAAATTGGATTATTCCCTAGATTTAGTCTTTGCAATGACGACATACTACTAAAATCCATAGGAAAGGCATCATCCGAAAGATTGCACCCCCAAAGACTTAATTCTACTAAAGAGCATGGTAAAGAACCCAAGATACTTGAACTTCTTTCTAGCCATAATTCACTTATTGGAATTCCATCTGTCTCAAGCACTTTCAAAGAGTACATGTTGCTCAACATCTCAATTGATAACTCATTAAGATTTGAGCAACCAGATATAATAAATGTTTCAAGTGTTTTTAGCATACAAATGTTCTTGGGAAGCGTCCTAATCTTTTTGCAATCTCTCATATTTAAGTAAATAAGTCTCTCTAGGTTTCCAATGGATCCATGGACATAAATCAGGCTCATGCAGTCTACTAGAACCAATTTCTCTAGATTTGGGCAATATGAGAAGTCAATGGTTTCTGTAAGGGAATGAGAATGGCTGAGATCAAGGATCTTCAAGGACAGAAGATACTGTAGGGAAAAAATGTATAGAAGAAAACAATGTGGGGAGTTAATTGTTATAAATATATAATTTGTTATCAAACTAAAAGCCTAATGAAAAAGAAAAAGAAATTGAAAAGAGTAGAGAGTAACATACTTTTGTTCCCTTGAATACTTGTCTCAGACCGCTGTATTGCATTTCAAGAATAATAACGCTTTCCAAAGGAAAATCAACGGGTATAGAATCCAAAGGAAACTTAGTCCAACACAACCATCTTACTCCTGTACAAAATTCTGCAAAAGATCCGTTAAGTTGTACATGACTAAGATGGAGTAGTTTTAGTTCCCGCATCCTTGAAAATGCATTGGTTTCCAAGACTTTCTCATTTGAGTTTATAGTAGGGCACATGTGCATGTCAAGGGTAAGACCTTCAATTGTTTCCGTACCCTACAAAAGAAAAGAAGAAAAACATTTGGAAAATATTTACAAGAAGAAAAACATATGTGTACAAAGAACGCATATTTCTTACATTCTTTTCTGCCAAGATTTTGAAAGAGTCCTTATGATGCCATATTCTACTACGATTCCAAGGCTCCTTTGATTCTAGGCGAACAATTTCTCTTCCCATTCCACAAATTAGGTCATGCATCTGCACCTTGTCACATCCATCAATAATCACCAAACATCTATCAATGAGATTTTGAATGCCAACAATTGTGTAGAAATCACATTCATCCAGTATTTTAACAACGTAATCTTTGTCCATTCCGATAAAGAAACAAGCAATGTGGAGGAATAATTTTCGGTCATGGTCATCTTGCAAAGAGTCATAGCTTACTCTTAGCTTATTTATTATTTCACCATTTGGAATAACTTCTAACTTCTCCAATGCACTTTTCCATAGACATACACTTTCCCCCGACAAAGAAGAACCTAAAACTTTGAGAGCTAATGGAAGTCCTCCGCAATGATCAACTAGCTTCTCTGAATATTCTATGTAATCTTCAACAGGATGGTCTTGGCCAAAAGCGTGCCAACTGAAGAGCTCCAATGATTCTTTTTTAGTCAAAGTTCCAACTGCATACACCTCAGTAACTTGATGAGCCTTTAACAATCTTGCACGCCTAGTTGTTATGATGATTTTACTTCCTGGATAAAATCGATCTTTCACTTGAAATACTGCATCTAATTGGTCCATATGATCCACATCATCGAGAACAAGAAGAACCCTTTTAGAGCTTATTGCATCTTCAATCTTAATTAATCCCTCACTAACATTGCTTATTTTCATTTTTCTCCCATTCAAAATATCATAAAGAAGTTGTGTTTGTATTTGAACTAAGCCATTGGGTTGATCTGAAACTTCTTTGATATTTTCAAGGAAGCTGCTTCCTTCAAATATTCTAAAGTTTGAATTGTAAACAGTCTTTACGATGGTTGTTTTCCCTATTCCACTCATCCCATAGATTACAAGTATGCCAACATCAGTTGACCTGCGTTGTAACCAGAAATTAATTCTTTCGACTTGAGAATGCATTCCAACCAAGTTGGGAGCAACACTCAATGGTGTGCGACTTAGTTTGTCTCCAATCACTTTAACTATTTTCTTGATAAACTTTGACTCGTACCTACAAAATTGCAATCAAAATGAAAGAGAATTCAAACATGAATGCATGATTTCATATACTTAAGTTATAAAATACCATGGAAATAAGTTCAGAAAGTTAGAAGGTACAAATATATAATAGATGAGTGCTGAAAGAGTTGGAACTTAAAAATATGTTTGCAATAACAGCTGGATAATAGGTATTTCTCTGTCTTTCCATCTCAGTCCCGGATTGTTTTTGTGGATGTGCTGAATATTAGGGTTATTAAAGAATCTATCAATTTTTTTATTTTTTTATTTTATTTGAAAGGACAGAATCCATCAAAATTTAGTCCGTAGCATGTCAAAACTGAGTAAGTGTAAAACCTAGCATGTGCACCTCGTCTAGATCTATCTTGGTCTAGAACTAAAGCTCAACCAAACGAACCTAACAGTAAAAACAATATTCTTTTAGAGACGGAATATAATTAAAACGACTAATTTCAAATCTACAAAAGCCTTTTAGCCCAAGGGCGGAACCAGGAATTTTTCAACGGGTGGGCTAGCTAAAGTTATTAGCTTAAAATTTAATGATTTTTTTTTTTGTACTTACAATTTCTATAGTCTTTGTAGAAATAAAAGTAAATATTAAATCATATAAACCACGCTAGTTCATAGCTCCATAAACTAATTTTCAATAAGTTTTAACATAAACCAAATAGGGTTTAACACCATAGTGGATTGAACATCTAAGGCTTTTTACCTAGATTGACCTTAGTTCCTTCATGCATTCATATCATACATGAAAAATTGTTTTATGTAAAAATATTGACTAAGTATGAAAAATGGGTTTTCGGAATAATCATTTTCTGAAGATAATTTTTGGCAGCTTTTATTCCTCACACATCAAATAAGAAAACTTGATTTTATGGGATTTTAGTATGAAGTATATATTGACTTAATGAGCCATCATTTTTAGCATAAATCGTATTTTGCACTAAAAGCGATTTTTCATATTTTGATTTGGTGGGAATTTGATTTTCTAGTATTTTTATTTGAATCCAAATGGGGGGTACTTCCTTATTTACATTGTAAACTTAAGTAAATGGAGTAATATAAAAATAAATAAAAGTAAAATGACAAAGACATTTACTTAAATGTTGAAAGTGGAAATAAGATAATCAGTATATCGCCACTAACTGGGCTAATATTGAAAATAAGTTTAATATATAAATTTTATATTTTTTTTCTTAAAAAACCACACTGGGCTACAGCCCACTGCAGCCCTTAGTGTGGTTCCGCCAATGTTTTAGCCATTCCAAAAGCACTGCCAATATTACAAATTTTGAACTATGGAAAGTGCCAACTACATTTTTGTACACTTAACACTACGAAATACATATTAATAACGAGATACTAATTCAGTTGCAACCAAATAAAGAAACTAATTCAGTTGGTAGTGGGAATGAAATTACCCATGAGCTTGAGTTTGCAAGACCATTCCTGCCAGATCTGCAACCTCTGCTAGTGCCTCCCTCCATGCCCTCACCTTCTGCAGCGGTTGAGTATTTTGGTGTCTAGCAAATGCCGTAGCAAGACTTCCTGTCTGCTTTCTTACATGGGATGGATCCACATCGTAGAAGACAGGCAAAACGACATGGTCATCTGAGGTCGTTCTCTTGCGTTCAAGGATCATCACCAGCTCGTCAAGGCACCATCTAGACGACGCGTAGTCTTTCGAGAACACAATGACAGAAGTTCGTGAGTGTTTGATTGCTTTCTGCAGTTTGGGCTTGATACCTTCTCCTCTCTCGACTTCATCTTCGTCTCGGAAAGTGCGAAATCCGGTGTTGACAAGGGCCGTGTAGAGGTGGTCAGTGAAAGTCTTGCGAGTGTCTTGGCCTCTGAAACTCAGGAACACGTGATAACGACAATATCCGGAAGTACTGGAAACAGAGGAGGTTTGTGGATCGGCTGCTCTCACAAGAGCCATGGATATCGACGATTTAAAGTGGTCAAGAAACAAACTAGCGTTTGCTGGTGTCTCATCGAAAGCCAAGCGTGTTATGATGAATTGCAGAATTTAATGAATGAAAAAGACAGCCTACCCATAACTCCATTGACTTGACTTGAAAAGCGATTAGGCTAACGTAGACCACAGAACCAGAGTGTCCCATAATCTTCAATGTCCTTCTTTCACTCCGTGAATTTTGTTACTCTGTTTTCCTTTAGTTTTACGTTATGGGTTACCTTGTTTGGGGCTTTGGTTTTCTTTTTTGGGCTTTTGGCACCAAGACCATATTAAATTCATGTGCATGTCGAGGACAAGGCCTTCAATTGTATCTGTACCCTACAAAAGAAAAGGGAAAAACATTTGGAAAATATTTACAACAAGATGAAAAACATATATGCGTGCATATAAGAATATTTTCCTTACATTATTTTTGTAAAGATATTGAAGGAATCCTTATGTTGCCATACTCTACTATACTTCCAAGGCTTCTCTTTTTCTAGGCGAACAATTTCTCTTCCCATTGCACAGATCATGTCATGCATCTGCACCTTCTCTCCCATTTATCAATTGTAATCAAACATCTATCAATGAGATTTTGAATGCCAAAAATTGTATAGAAATCACATCCATCTAGTATTTTAACAATGTAATCTTTGTCATTTCTTCTAAAGAAACAAGCAATGTAGAGGAATAATTTTTGGTCATGGTCATTAGGCTAATTAGCACACAGAAGCAGAGTTCTTCTTTGACCCCCCAAAAAAACAGAGTATCCATCCCTTGATTTGTTTGGATTTGTCAAAGCAAATGAAAAGCATAGCTTTGTTGAAAATTTGATGTAAATTATCAATCCAATATATATGTTCCCTTACCAATTTTTGCATCGTTAGCCTTGTCTTTAAGAAACATAGCTTTGTTGTATTAAAAAAAATTAAAAGTGTATGTTCTTGATATGCATTGACTGCTGCCAATTATTGGTAAAGAAGAATATGCATACTACCTAGCTGGAAAGTTCTCTCTCTACTAAGCTAAATACCGAACGAAACATATGGTACTGATGAAATTTGTGATGATTGAGATTTTGGTTCTCTTGAGCTCCTCTCGGAAAATAATTTTGTAAATTAACAGCACAAAGAATCAAAAGAGAACATTGCATGATATATATATATATATATATATATGTCCTCAGAAGGAGATGTATTTATTGCTATGAAATGAAATTGGTCTCAGGAAGGAAGACATTGGATATATGCAAAACAAGAGTTCGATTCTAATTTATATGAAGGCAGAACACAACTCAATCCGGCTGTTCAAGTAAAAAAAATTCATCCATCCACGGCTTTTGGACTGTCCCTTCTTTTTGTGAGAAGGTGAAGAAGAGCGAATGATAAGAGAAGCGTGAGAAAGAAGCAAACGGCGGTGATGAGCACCTTCCAGCCACGGAGGAGGCCTCTGGAGTTCATATTTCCGTCTGTCTTGGCTGCCGCAATTGTTTGCTCTTCTTCTATGTCTGGAAAACATAAAAAACAAATTAGAGGAAACTTGTTTTTGAAATGAATATGGACTAACCTTTGAACAACAAATTAGATGATCCGATCTGATCCTAACAAACAAATAGATATTGTGATGCTAATTGATTAGTGGTGTCATCAAATGCGTCAATAAACAACCTGTCTTATCTTCTTCATCAGAGTCTCCAAGGATCATATTGAACCAAATAGGATCTTTTATCGGTACACTTCTGCGTGAGAGCAAGAATACTCCTGGCTGATATTGATCTGGATGTCCACTCGTGACACATACAGCATTATAAGGATCAATGGTTTTGTGTTGGGTACTTTGCAGCTGCTGCACAAGCTGGATGCCAAACTCCTTTACCAGAAGCCAAGGTTCCATAATTACAGAAACAGCCACTTGATCGCCACCATCTAAGTGAACCTCCTCCTCCAAATTCCAATGGCTTAACCATGTCATGTCTTCTCCTTTACCTGGAATACCGCAGTGTGATGGGGCATAGATCCACTTGAGGCCCTTGCTCTTATTTCTGACTCTAGTAATCATTGGCCCAGGTAAAGCCCAAGGAGAATCATTGGCATGTTTTGTGTAGACAGCAAAGACCTTCAAGCCTCCAATTCTGTGATAATTATCAAGTAAAGGCACAGTAAAAGATATTGAGGACCCTCTACTTTTATGGCTGAACTGGCCAGGAACCTCATCCCCTGCAAAAAATGTGCTGAATATACCACGTTCGTACAGTCCCTAATGTATAATATATGCCATGGAAATCCCACACAATATTAGTCAACTTTTCCTATAATCAATCATATGAGAGAGAGAGAGAGAGAGAGAGAGAGGCGCATGCACCTGGACAGGATTCAGATCATCACCAATTCTTGACTGGTATGGTTTTCGAAGCCAAATCCGTTCCATGGATTCCAAGTTGCACAAGCCCAAAAGGCTGATAATCTCTACATCAACTCTTCCAATGGGTTCTAGCTTGTAGTTATACTCCCATTCAACTAGATCGTCGTTGTGATAGCACAAGGTAGAATGTTTTTGAAACTGAGCGGATTGATAGACTATTTTTTTCAATGATACACAACATTCCAGGTTCAGCAGGCCTACTTTTGGTAACCTCACAAGGGATTCGAGCCTACTACATTCGAAAAAAGAGAGTTTATTGAGCCCTGTTAAACCTTGGACGCAATTTGGTAGGCAACAAATTGGATTGTGCCCTAGATCTAGTATTCGCAGCGAGGCAGGATTACTAAAATCCCTAGGAAAGGAATCATCTGAAAGACTGCACCCCTGAAGACTCAACTCTACTAAGGAGGATTGTAAACAACTCAAGATAGATAAACTTTTTCCTGGCCAGAATTCACCTATTGGAATTTCATCTGTCTCAAGCACTTTCAGAGATTCCATGTTCCTCAACATCTCAATTGAGAACTCATTAAGATTTTTGCAACCAGATACAATAAGTGTTTCAAGCATTTTTAGCGTGAGGATGTTTTTAGGAAGCATCCTAACATTTTTGCAATTCTTCATACTCAAGTAAACAAGTCTCTCTAGTTTTACAATGGATTCATTGATACCAACCAGGCCTTCACAATCTACAAGAACCAATTTCTCTAGATTGGGGCAACATGAGAAGTCAGTAGTTTTAGTAAGGCTATGACAATGTCTGAGATCAAGGATCTTCAATAACGGAAGACACTGTAGGAAGAAAACAATGTGGAGGAGTTAATTAATATAGATATATTATCGAATGAAAATCCTAATGTAATGGGAAAGGAATTGAAAAGTGTAGAGTTACATACTTTTGTGCCTTGACAAACTTGTCTCAAGCCGCTGTATTGGATTTCAAGAACAATTAGGCTCCCCAAAGGAAAATTATAGGGTATAGAATCCAAAGGAAATTTAAGCCAACACAGCCATCTTAATCCTGTACAAAATTCTGCATAACATCCGTCAACTTGTACATGACCAAGATGGAGTAATTTAATTTCTTGCATCCTTGCAAATGCATTGGTTTCCAAGACTTTCTCATTTGCGTTTATGGGACTGCTTGTAAGGAGCATATGCATGTCTAGGACAAGCCCTTCAGTTGTTCTTGTACCCTATAGAAAGAAAGAGGAAAACATTTGGAAAACGTTTACAAAAATAAAAACATACATGCTTACATATAACACATGTTTCTTACCTTCTTTTCTGCCAGGATTTTGAAGGAATCCATATGACGCCATACTCTACTACGCTTCCAAGGCTCCTCTGATTCTAAACGAACAATCTCTCTTCCCATTCCACGAATCAGGTCATGCATCTGCATCTTGTCAAATTTATCAATTGTCACCAAACATCTATCGATGAGATTCTGAATGCCAACAATTGTATAGAAATCACATCCATCTAGTATTTTAACAATGTAATCTTTTTCCTTTCCGATCAAGAAACAAGCAATGTGGAGGAAAAGTTTTTGGTCATGGTCATCTTGCAAAGAGTCGTAGCTTACTCTTAGTTTACTTATTATTTCACCATTTGGAATAGCTTCTAACTTGTCCAATGCACTTTTCCATACATCTATCCTTTCCCCCAATAGAGAAGAACCTAAAACTTTAAGAGCTAACGGAAGTCCTCCGCAATGGTCCACTAGCTTTCTTGAATATTCTATGTAATCTTCAAGCGGATGGTCTTGGCCAAAAGCGTGCCAACTGAAGAGCTCCAATGATTCTTTGTGATCCAAAGTTTCAACTGCATGCACCACAGTAACTTGATGAGCTTTTAGCAATTTTGAACGCCTAGTTGTTATGATGATTTTACTTCCTGGACAAAATCGATATTTGAGCCGAAGTACTGCTTCTAATTGGTCCATATGATCCACATCATCAAGAACAATAAGAACCCTTCTAGACCATATGGCATCTTCAATCGCAGTTATTCCCTTACTAACAGAGTGTATTTTCACTTTTCTCCCAATCAAAATTTCAGAAAGAAGTTGTGATTGTATTTGCACCAAGCCATTGGGTTGCTGTGAAATTTCTTTGATGTTTTCAATGAAGCTGCTTCCTTCAAATCTTGTATAGTTTGAATTATAAACAAACTTTGCAATGGTTGTCTTCCCTATTCCACTTATCCCATAAATTACGAGTATGTCAGGGTCGGTTGATCCATGTTGTAACCATAAATTGATATTTTCTGCTCGAGAATTCATTCCAATTATGTTGGGGTCAACACTTAAGGGTGTGCGACTTAGTTTGTCTCCGATCACCTTAACTATTTTCTTGATAAACTTTGACTCGTACCTAAAAATTTGCAGTCAAAATTAAAGAGAATTCAAACCATGGAAATAAGATCAGAGAGTTATAAGGCACAAATAAGAGATGAGTAAATGAAAAAATATATATTAATGATGAGGGTGTTGAATAAGCCTTTAAAAGCTAACTAAACATAAACAGAAACCATAAACTCAAATCTAGATCAAGCAAATCAGATAATAAGAAATATTCTCTTAAAAACGTAGGATACTTGTAGACAAGGGCTTAGCCAAGTTAGGTAGAGCGAATGTGTTCCCAACTATGTACTCGAGTTCAAATCCCCCTCCCTGTAGTTTAAATTAAATATTATGGTAGAATATTGCTTGTATAAAAAAAAAAGAAAAAAAAAAGGAGGTACTTAAAACAATTAATTGCAGAAAAGTGAAAACTCATTTGTCATTATGATCAATAAAACATCTTCAGCTTAAATGGCAAAATGGTCCCTGTGTTTTATTCCATCGGCCAATGTAGTTCCCCTGTTATCAATTTGGCCAATTTGGTTCTTGTGTTTGTATCTGTTAGCTAATGTAATCTATTCCATCCAAATTCCGTTAAATCTATTTTTTTTTTAAACATTTTTTTATAACATCTTTTGTATGTTATAGTATTCAACAACATGGGAATGGAGGTTGTGTCATTTTTTGTCTGTTATAGTACTCAATAACATTGGAGTGGAGGTTGTGTTTGTGTGGGTTTTAATTATTATTTAAAATTCAATATTTTAAAATCAATTACAGATTTTTTAAAAAAATATTTTTTTCTTTGTAAATTTAACATAATTTGGACGGAATGGATTATATTGGCTAATGGATACAAACTCAAGGACTAAAATGACCAAGTTGATAACAATGGCCTAAACTGACCGATGGGGTAAAATACTGGGACCATTTTGACATTTAAGCCAACATCTTATTAATCAATAAAAAATGTGGAGGGCTAGAGATTTGATTTATGAGGTTGAAACACATGCAATTAATCAAATATGCAGAAGCTCTTTTAAAAACAGTTTTAGCCATTCCAAAAGTATGTTTTACAACCAATGACAAGTTTTGAACTGGGAAAGTGCCAATTACATTTTGTACATCAACACTAGGAAATACACAATCACCATACAATCTTTAACTATTAAAGTCTATTATTTGAATTGTTAATCAGGATAAAGGAGTGCAATGAGGGTTCTCTTCTAACTATAGAAAGGACCCTAACATTATAAAAAAATAAATTGAAAACACTTATTTTTAGTATGTTAATGAAATTAGTATTATTATTATTATTATTTAAAAGTAGGAATGAAATTACCCATGAGCTTGATTTTGCAAGACCATCCCTGCCAGATCTGCAACCTCTGCAAGTGCCTCCCTCCATGCCTTCACCTTCTGCAGCGGTTGAGTTTTTTCATGTCTAGCAAATGCCTTTGCAAGACTTCCTGTCTGCTTCCTCACATGGGATGGATCCACGTCGTAGAAAACAGGTAAAACGACATGGTCATCTGAGGTCCTCTTGCGTTCAAGGATCATCACAAGCTCGTCGAGGCACCATCTGGACGACGCGTAGTCTTTCGAGAACACAATAACAGAAGTTCGAGACTGTTTGATTGCTTTCTGAAGGTTGGCCTTAATATCTTCTCCTCTCTCAAGCTCATCGTCGTCTCGGAAAGTGTGAAATCGGGCATTGACCAAGGCTGTGTAGAGGTGGTCAGTGAAAGTCTTGCGAGTGTCTTCACCTCTGAAACTCAGGAACACGTGATAACGACAATGTCGACGAGCATTAGAAGAGGAGGTTTGCTGAGCTGCTCTCACAAGTGCCATGGCTGAAGTGTGGTGAAGAAACAAACTGTCTGAATGACCAAATAAAAGGATAATACATGCACTTAAAAATCAATTATTTTTATTCAAAGCACGTGAAATCAATGACTTTTTTCGAGTGAGTAATTGCGGGGTGGGGGTAGAGGTTTTTCTCTGGTTTTAAGGTAAACAATGACAGTGACAAGTCCTTTCTTAATGACTAATGTTCACTTTTCAAGGACAAGTTGTTCACTTTCTTTGTTTTCCCAAATAAAGAATTTAAAACTGTTAATAATTTGGTGTCTCTATCGAGCATGAGTGAAGTCTACATTCACTATTGTACTGTAAATTGGTGTTTGTAGGCGAAACCACGCAATGGGCAACACTGGGTTGTAGTCTAGGTAGTCACGAAACGTCCCTAAGGTTTACGAAACTATCAGATTGCATCATTATTGTTTTTTTTGTGTCATTAATTGTCCTCAAGGTTAGTATGTGTGATCACAAATGGTCCCTGTCATTAGGTTCCGTAAAAAATTCCGTTCGTTTGCTGACGTGGCATATATATATATATCACAAAACATCCATGAGGTTCACGCACCTATCACAAATGGTCCCTGCAAAATTTTTTAATTTTTTATTTTAAAATTCATATTCTTTTTTACATTTAAAAATTATATATATTGTATTTTAATTACACGTGACACTATATTTTTGAAGATGTGGGCTTCACATATATAATATATGCCACATCAACAAACTAATGAAGTTATTTTAAAATAATTTAAAATTCATAAAATTTAAAAATGAAAAACCCATTTATAGAAGATTTTAACCTTGAGGACCATTTATGAACCATAAACCTTTGGTTTTTTCATTTTTAAGTTTTATGAATTTTAAATTATTTTGTTTTAAACTCCATTAGTTTGTTGATGTGGCATATATGTGGAGCCCACATCTCCAATAACATAGTGCCACATGTATTTAAAATACATTATATAGTTTAAAATAATTTCATAAAATTCATAAAATTTAAAAAAGAAAACCAAAATTTTATGAATTTTAAATTTAAAAATTTCAAAAGGACCATTTGTGATAGGTCCGTGAACCTCAGGGATGGTTTGTGATATATATATATATATATATATATATATATATATATATATATATATATTACGTCAGCAAACTAACGGAGTTTTTGACGGAACCTAATGGCAGGGACCATTTGTGATCACACATACTAACCTTGAGGACCACGAATGACACAAAAAAAATATTAAGGATACAATCTGATAGTTTCGTAAACCTTAGGACGTTTTGTGATATTAAGCCAAACCAAATATATTAAGCCTATAAAGCAAAGCAGCCCACTGTAGCTTTTTGAAAAGAGAAAAAAAAGATTAAACTTATATATAGCCCATCAAGTGACTGGAGCTCATATGTTGTGTGGCTTTCTGGTGGTTTCCATGTGATGAAGTTTGCAAGTCTGACTAATTATAGTGAAAACCTGGTATCCTAGTTGGTCTCACCAGATAATGAAGTATGAAATAGCATAGCGTAACTTATATGATTTAATGTATACTTTTATTTTAGCTAGTCCACCTGAATTCTTGATTCTGCCTAGTTCCATCATAAAGATGGATAATATAAAGACAATGTGATTTCCGTAAGGTTTTTTCTTTTTGTCATGATAGTCCTTCAAATTAACACCCAACATCAATTTGGCCCTTACTATTTGATTTTGCAAACACTCTATTAGATTACTGAGAGAGAAATATATACAGAGAAATAGGGTGTGGGTCATGTTTGAAGTCGGCATGAGCTTCAATAGCATTTAAAAAAGGGTTGATCGTTTTATTAATCTCTGAACTTAGACCCGATTTGTATTTAACTACCTCAATTTTCAAAATGGTTTCCGTAGTCCTTCAACTTCTGTTTCATTAGAACAAATGGTCTTGCCGTTAATTTTGTTAACTTTTTTGTTAAATGCAGGGGCAAAATGGTATTTTTGTATCAAAATTGATTAAAATATGAATAAAAAATTAAAATTAAACTCTCTCTCCCCTCTATCCCGATTTCTACTCCCCCCAAACTTAATTTTTTTTTTTTGGTTTTTTATTTGACTTTCTTTTATTGTTATTTTAAAGATATGATTTTTTATTCATTTTTTTTGTTTTAATATAAAAATACCATTTTGCCCCTGTATTTAACAAAAAAAGTTAACAAAATTGACGACATGACCATTTGTCCTAAAGAAAGTGAAGTTAAAGGACCATGGGAACCATTTTGAAAATTGAGATACTTAAAAGCAAATCTGGTCTAAGTTCAGGGACTAATAAAATGATTAACCCTTTAAAAAATTACAAACAACAATGATTCGAAGTTCCAAAAAGTATGGAAATATCGCAAACTATATGTAATGGATGCCCACCATGCCAATAGTATATCTACTATGTGACTCACTCTCCCAATAACTCACTATATTGTATTTTAAATGCCTATAAATAGGCACTCAATGAAGATGAATAGATGAAGCTTTAGAAGAGCAATTCTATAACATAAACAAAGTTAATAAAATAAGAAAGAAATAAGAGAATGAATTTGAATACGAATTTAAAAAAATCAACCATAGCAGTGCTCAACAAGTGGCCGGGAGTGGTGGACTGCTTTTACAATTTAACATAACAAACCCTACACAGATGCTCAGAAGTGTCGCTCTCATGATGTAAAATGGAAAAATCGATTGAATAAATTGGGTTGATTAACTTAATCCAAATAAGTACCCGAGTTTTATCAGCAGTTCTTTTGTATAAATAAAAAAAGCTATCTTAGGAGCTTCTTGTAAAATTTCAACTCTAATTATATGAAGATATGGCCATTTTAAAACTGTCAATAATTTGGTGTCTCTATCTAGCATGAGTGGTCTACATTCACCAATGTACTCTAATTTGGTGTCTGTTGGCGAAACTACGTAGTGGGCAACATCGGGCTGTAGCCCAGGTAGCTTTCTGCAAAAACAAAAATATTAAACCTATAAAGCAGCTCACTGTAATTTTTTGAGAGTGGAATGGCTGAAGTGTGGTGAAGAAACAAACTCTCTGAGAGTGGAAATTACGTGTAAGGTTTTACTTCCGGGATTGTCTGAATACATGCACTTAAAAAGCAAGCACGTGAAATCAAGACACCTTTTTTCTAAAAGGATGCACTAATATCCAGTGAGTCAAGGGGGCAGGCAGCGGTTTTTTCGCTCGTTTTAAGATAAACAAAGCTAATTGGTGGCGACAGTGACAAGTTGTTGTCCTTTCTTAATGACTCTTTCTTTGTTTTCCCAAATAAAAGAGAAAAATAATACAACAGGACTTTACGCATGTTGGATTCGATTGGATATTCCTTACATTTAAAGCATGCAAGTGGCATGTTGCCTAACACCGCGTATTTTCACTTCTGTCCCATTCAAAATATCATAAAGAAGTTGTATTTGTATTTGAACTAAGCCATTGGGTTGCTGTGGAATTTCTTTGATGTTTTCAAGGAAGCTGCTTCCTTCGAATTTTTGGAAGTTTGAATTGTAAACATACTTTGCAATGGTTGTCTTCCCTATTCCACTTATCCCATATATTACAAGTATGCCAACATCATCAGTTGATCCGTGCTGTAACCATAAGTTGATATTTTCCACTCGAGATTGCATTCCAATCATGTTAGGGGCAACACTCAAAGGTGTGTGATTTGGTTTGTCTCCAATAACCGTAATTATTTTCTCGATAAACTTTGACTCATACCTAAAACAATTGCAGTCAAAATGAAAGAGAATTCAAACATGTGTGATTCTCATATAATTGACTTAGAAAGAAATTTAATTAATCGTACAGAATCTATCAAATTTAACCGGTAGTGTGTGCACGCTTTGAATGGGATCATCTGACTAGGTGTAAAAGCTAACTAAAGATCAATCTGGGTCTAGATGATGGGGTTGAATTAAGCGTCTAAAGTTAAAGCTCAGCGAAACATAAATAAAAACCATTTAAAATTGAGATCACTTATATTGAAAGCGGAGGATATTTAAAACAATTAATTTCAAAAAAGCAAAAACTCACTTTGATCAATAAAACATCCTAGTAATCAATATTAAAAAAAAGGTTGAGAGAGCTAGGGATTTGATTTATGCAGAATCTTCGATTTTTTTTATTGAAAAAAAAAACTATTTTAGCTATATTTCAAAAGTATTTTAATGTGTCAAAGAAAACTACTAGTGCCGAGTGAGACATTTTGACGGGCAGAGTTTCTTTTGCTTTATTGTCAAAAAAAAAAAATTCAATAAGAATATGGCTTTGGGCAAAAAAAATAAAAAAGGAAGAGAAATTAACAAAAGCAATACAAGTAGTTGGAGATGCATTACACATAAAAAGACATGATGCCATGTGTTATAAACGTGTGGTGGAGCCCTCAAGCCGATGATTTTAGACTTTAGGGGCAAGCTCTTGGACTTTGGGAGAAAATGAAGACTTTATGGTTTATAAGTGGCTGGATATAAGGTATGATATGTAAGTTTAATAATACAGATAATATGTATTATGTAGTGTGTTGGTTAGGTGGCTTGATATAAAGTATGATGTGTAAGTTTTTAATAATATCATGGCATTGGTAGTGAGAATACGTACATATTGGATTAAAGTGTTGAATAAAAATACTCCTCAAATACATAGAAAAAAAAAAGTAATTATTTTTAGTTAAAGCACATGAAATCAAGGTGTCTTTTTTCTAGAAGGATAATACTTAGCACTAAGAAGATATCAAGTGAGTCATGGGGGCGGGTGGAGGTTTTTCGCTGCTTTCTAACTAAACAATTAGCTAATTGGCGACAATGATAAAAGATTCTGTCTTTTATGAAGATATGGTCATTTTAAAACTGTCAATAATTTGGTGTCTCTATCTAGCATGAGTGAAGTCTACATTCAACAATGGTGTTTAAGATTCACAAAATTACCACCTTTAGTTCGTAAAGTTTTTTCTTTCTATCTGCATAGTCCTCCAAATTAACATCCAACATCAATTTTGGCCCCTACCACTTGATTTTGCCAAAAAATTGTTAGATTATTGATCTAGCACACCGCGTGGACTAAACAATTATATATAGCCATTGAAATTCGGGGGTACTTAAAATTCTAATGATAAAAGTTAAATTATCATATACTAGAAAAGAAAATGCAAACTTGATGCATCATTGCAAATTCGTCTTCTGTTTTTTACTATTCAAACCAAAATTCAGCTTTAGTTAATATGATGGTTATGACTAGGGGTGGGCTCGGTTTGGTTTGGTTCGGTTTTGAGGCCAAACCGTGCGCCGAACCATGAACTCCGGTTTGGAGAAAATTCAAACCGTGCACCGAACCAATGAACCGGTTAACCGATCATCTCGGTTAACCGGTTAGTTCGGTTCGGTTTGGTTTGGTTTGGTGAAAACCTGCTTGAAAACATGTAGACTCTAAATTCATTCAAACTCAAACATTCATTCACCATTCACATTACAACATATTCAAATTCATTCATTCAATCAATCCTTTCAATTCAAACTAAAACATATGCATCGTACATCATTCACATCCATCCAAAGTTTCAATGTAAACCATATGCATCATTCACCATTATGTAAAAATATTGACTAAGTATGAAAAATGGGTTTTCGGAATAATCATTTTCTCAAGATAATTTTTGGCGGCTTTTATTCCTCACACATTAAATAAGAAAACTTGATTTTATGGGATTTTAGTATGAAGTATATATTGACTTAATGGGCCATCATTTTTAGCCTAAATCGTATTTTGCACTAAAATCGATTTTTCATAATTTGATTTGGTTGGAATTTGATTTTCTAGTATTTTTATTTGAATCCAAATGGGGGGTACTTCCTTATTTACATTGTAAACTTAAGTAAATGGAGTAATATAAAAATAAATAAAAGTAAAATGACAAAGACATTTACTTAAATGTTGAAAATGGAAATAAGGTTGTATTATAATTATTTAATTACATATAATTTAGCATACCCGGTTCGGTCCGGTTCACTGACGGTTTCTGAAATTGGAAACCGAACGCCGAACCGTGAAGGCCGGTTTGGTTCGGTTCATACACCGTTGGCCAAAAAAAGAAGAAAAAAACCAAACCAAACCAGACCAACCGGTTTGGCCGGTTTTCGGTCCCATATGCCCAGCTCTGGTTATGACAGAGATGCGGTGTGGATGTTGGGTCGGCACGAGCACAATTTTTAACTTGGGTGCAAATGAAACACAAATACAATCAGAAACCGACAAATTCCAATTGGAATAATTTTGAATTTAAAATGACGTCATAAAAACTCTACCCGCCCCCATGACTCACTCGATATCAAATGCCTTTCGAATAAAAACTCTGTTTCGAATAAAAACTACTGGGATAAATTATGAACCAAGAAAAAGAAAGAAGCCTAGAACTTCACCCATCCTATTTCTGTCAATTTTGGACAATTAAAAACTGAAATTAATTAGGAGACTTCAAATAAAGAATTAGCCAAATGAGAGAATTAACTTTGCAGAGAAAATAGATCTCAGAAACAAGAAGAAGAATTGTTAGGTTGCTATTGAAAGATCCCGTAAAGAAAAAATTTGTATAAAAAAGGGAGTTAAGATAGGGAAAGATGAAGGGGAGGGCAAAGTAAACAACGCTTACGGAATAAAATGTATGTTAAAACTGAACAAATGGGGTCAATAAAAATAATCCCCCAGAACAAATGGGGTCAATAAAAATATCTCCGAAGAAGATGCATTTGATGCTACGAAATGACATTGGATGTATGCAAAAACAAAGGACTGCTCTGCTGTTGAGGTACAAAATATTCATCCAGGGCTTGTGGACGGCCGCTTCTTTCTGCGTGAGAGAGAAGACTGAGTGAATAGAGTAAGGGTGAGAAAGAAGCAAGCTGCGGTGACGAGCACCTTCCAGCCACGGAGGCCGCTGGAGTTATTGCTGCCTGTGGTGGTTGCAACTGTGATATCACCCTGTTGCTCTTCTTCTTCGTCTGGTAAACATACAAAACGAGAGAAAACCTCCTCTGGAAAACATATTATACAAGACAAGTGAAAATCCCAACAAATTAGAGAGGAAACTTGTTTTTGAAATGAATGGGGACTGACTTGTGAATAGGGACTAACAAAATATAGATTCATTTATTATTATTTTGTTTTATTTTATATTTGGAAATAATTGGAGTAAAATTATGAAATGCGTCAATAAAACATCACACCTCTCTTATCTTCTTCATCAGAGTCCCCAAGGCGCTTATTATACCATATTCGATCATCATAAGAAGAATCTGTGGAAATACTCATCATATTATGATTCTCTTCTTGTTGCGCCTGCACAAGTCGGATGCCCAACTCCTTTACCAGAAGCCCAGATTTCATAATTACAGAAACAACCACTTCATCGCCACCTTGTAACTGATCATCCTCCAAATTCCAGTGGCTTAACCATATCATGTCTTCTCCTTCACCTGGAATACCGTAGTGTGATGGGCAATACATCCCCCTCAGACCCTTGCTCTTATTTTTGACTCTTATTTGTGACAAATAATTGTGGTGGATAATAGGAGAATCATAGCCAGCATTCACATAGACAACAAAGACAATCAAGCCTCGAGTTCTGTGATTATCAAGTAATGACACAGTAAAAGATATTGAGGACCCTCTGCTTTTATGGCTGAATTGGCCTGGAACCTCATTCCCACCAAAAAATGTGCTGAATATACCATGTTCGTACAGTCCCTATATATATGCAATAGAACTGACAGTATTAGTCAACTCTTTCCTGTGATCATATGAGAGAGAGAGAGAGAGAGAGAGAGAGAGAGAGAGAGAGAGGCGCACACCTGGACTGGAATTGGATCATCCTCTTGTAAATTTCTGCATAGTGTGTACATCCGAATGGGTGCCATTGATTCCAACAAGTTGCCCAATCCCAAGAGGTTGATCATTTCTACATCTACACTTCCAATGGGTTGTAACTTGTACCTGTACTCCCACTCAACTAGGTTGTAGTTGTAACCGAATCTGGTAGCGCCTTCCCAGGATAAACGGGGGTATTGATACGTTATTTTCTCCAATGATATGCAATTGGTGATATCCAAGTCGTTTAGTTTTGGTAACCTGAGAAGCGACTTGAGACTCGTACACTCGGAAAAAGAGAGTTTATCGACCCTCGCTAATCCTTTGATACAATTTGGTAGGCTACCAATTGGATTATTCCCTAGATTTAGTCTCTGCAATGAGGACAAATGACCAAAATCCATAGGAAAGGCATCATCCGAAAGATTGCACCCCCAAAGACTTAATTCTACTAAAGAACATGGTAAAGAACCCAAGATACTCGAACTTCTTTCTAGCCATAATTCACTTATCGGAATTCCGTCTGTCTCAAGCACTTTTAACGAGTCCATGTTCCTCAACATCTCAATTGATAACTCATTAAGATTTGAGCAACCAGATATAATAAATGTTTCAAGTGATTTTAGCATACAAATGTTCTTGGGAAGCATCCTAAGGTTTTTGCAATCTTTCATATTCAAGTAAATAAGTCTATCTAGGTTTCCAATGGATCCATGGACAGAAATTAGGCTTGTACAGTCTACTAGAACCAATTTCTCTAGATTTGGGCAATATGAGAAGTCAATGGTTTCTGTAAGGGAATGAGAATGGCTGAGATCAAGGATCTTCAAGGACGGAAGACACTGTAGGGGAAAAATGTACGAAGGAAAAATCAATGTTGGCAATTAATTGTTATAGATATATATATATATATATATATATATATATATATATATATATATATATATATATATATATATATAAATACAAGCCTAAATGAAAAGAAATTGAAAATCATGTAGTAATAACATACTTTTGTTCCTTCATAGATATGTCTCAAGCCGCTATACTGCATTTCAAGAACAATCATACTGCCCACAGGAAAATCGGTGGGTATAGAATCCAAAGGAAATTCAAGCCAACACAACCATCTTAATCCGGTACAAAATTCAGCATAACATCCGTCGAGTTTTACATGACTGAGATGGAGTAGTTTTAATTCGTGCATCCCTGAAAATGCATTGGTTTCCAAGACTTTCTCATTTGAGTTTATGGGACTATTTGTAGCGCATATGTGCATGTCGAGGACAAGACCTTCAATTGTTTCCGTACCCTACAAAAGAAAAGGAAAAAACATTTGGAAGTTTTTAGAAGAGGAAAAACAAAAATGTGTACAAATAACGCATGTTTCTTACATTCTTTTCCATCAAGATTTTGAAAGAGTCCTTATGATGCCATACTCTACTACGCTTCCAAGGCTCCTGTGATTCTAGGCGAACAATTTCTCTTCCCATTCCACGAACCAGGTCATGCATCTGCACCTTGTCCCATCCATCAATTATTGTCACCAAACATCTATCGATGAGATTTTGAATCCCAACAATTGTATAGAAATCACATCCATCTAGTATTTTAACAATGTAATCTTTGTCCATTCCGACAAAGAAACAAGCAATGTGGAGGAATAATTTTCGGTCATGGTCATCTTGCAAAGAGTCATAGCTTACTCTTAGTTTATTTATTATTTCACCATTTGGAATAGCTTCTAACTTCTCCAATGCACTTTTCCATAGACATATACTTTCCCCCAACAAAGAAGAACCTAAAACTTTGAGAGCTAATGGAAGTCCTCCACAATGATCGACTAGCTTCTCTGAATATTCTATGTAATCTTCAACAGGATGGTCTTGGCCAAAAGCGTGCCAACTGAAGAGCTCCAATGATTCTTTTTGAGTCAAAGTTCCAACTGCATACACCTCAGTAACTTGATGAGCCTTTAACAATCTTGCACGCCTAGTTGTTATGATGATTTTACTTCCTGGATAAAATCGATCTTTCATTTGAAATACTGCATCTAATTGGTCCAAATGATCCACATCATCGAGTACAAGAAGAACCCTTTTAGAGCTTATTGCATCTTCAATCTTAATTAATCCCTCACTAACATTGCTTATTTTCATTTTTCTCCCATTCAAAATATCAGAAAGAAGTTGGATTTGTATTTGAACTAAGCCATTGGGTTGATCTGAAACTTCTTTGATATTTTCAAGGAAGCTGCTTCCTTCAAATATTCTAAAGTTTGAATTGTAAACAGTCTTTGCGATGGTTGTTTTCCCTATTCCACTCATCCCATAGATTACAAGTACGCCAACATCAGGGGACCCATCTTGTAACCATAAATTAATTGTTTCAACTCGAGAATGCATTCCAATCAAGTTCGGAGCAACACTTAAGGGTGTGCGACTTAGTTTGTCTCCAATAACTTTAACTATTTTCTTGATAAACTTTGACTCGTACCTAAAAATGAAAGAGAATTACTTTAACTATTTTCTTGTATAACTTAAAAAATTAGATAGAAAAACAATATATGTTTACAGCCCAAACGTCTTATTTATCTTTATTATGAAACATGTTTAACGCACCCTAAAAAAGAACTCATAAGAGTTATCAAAGAAAAAAACTAATAAGAAAATTCAGAAAAGTTCATAAATAAACGCACCCTAAAAAAAACATAACAAATGAAAACTCCTAATAGAAGTTGTACTAGCAGTAGGAAAGAAATTACCCATCAGCTTGATTCTGCACACCATTCCTGCCAGATCTGCAACCTCCGCAAGTGCCTCCTTCCATGCCTTCATTTTCTTTAGTGGTTGAGTTTTTTGGTGTCTAGCAAATGCCTTTGCAATATTCCCTGTCTGCGTCCTCACATGGGATGGATCCACATCGTAGAAGACAGGCAAAACGACATGGTCATCTGAGGTCCTCCTCTTGCGTTCAAGGATCATGACGAGCTCGTCAAGGCACCATGTGGACGACGCATAGTCTTTCGAAAATACAATAACAGTAGTTCGTGAGTGTTTGATTGCTTTCTGCAGTTTGGGCTTGATACTATCTCCTCTCTCCACTTCATCGTCGTCTCGGAAAGTCCGAAATCCAGCGTTGACAAGGGCCGTGTAGAGGTGGTCAGTGAAAGTCTTGCGAGTGTCTTGGCCTCTGAAACTCAGGAACACGTGATAACGACAATATCGAGAAGCATTAGAAGAGGAGGTCTGTGGATCTGCTGCTTTCACAAGAGCCATGGATATCGACGACTTGAAGTGGTCCAGAACAAACTAGCGTTTGCTGGTGTCTCTGATGAGCTGTGGGAAATTAATTAAAAACTTCAACTGAAAGCCAAGCATGTTATGATGAATTGCAGAATTCAAGGAATGAAAAAGACAGCCTACCCATAACTCCATTGACTTGACTTGAAAAGCGATTAGGCTGACGTAGCACACAGAAACAGAGTGTCCCTTAATCTTCAATGTCCTCCTTTCACTCTGTTACTCTGTCTGGGGCTTTGGTTTTTCTTTTGGGCTTTTGGCACCAGTGCCTATGGCCCTTCCAACTCAATAATCTTCCAACTCAATAATTTGTCCTGCTATTTTTGCAAGGCGAAGTTTTGTGCTGAGTTCTGATCGAGTTCAAGTCAGCCCTGTAGCTGATGGGTTTGTTACATTTGTCAAAAGCATAAGATAGGCATAGAAACCAAATCAGATTGGCCAATTTTTGAGTGATTGTAGAAGATCCATGGGTGTGCGGAGCATTTCTGTTAGTGCAACAAGAATGGGTGCGTAAAGGAGATTTGTGAGAAACATGGGTGTGCTGAGCATTTCTGTTAGTGCAACAAGAATGGGTGCGTAAAGAGATTTGTGAGGAACTTAGTCGATCCTCAACTCTATTATTCAAGTTGCTATAACTTTCTGGCATAGTTGTTCCATTTATTAATCACTATTTGGTTGTCTACCACTTCATCGCCACCTTCTAAGTGAACCTGCTCCAACTTCCAGAGGCTTAACCATATCTTGTCTTCTCCTTCACCTGTATTATTCCTAGATGAGATACTATATGCTATGGGGTATTGAAAAAAAAAGTGTGTTCTTGATATGCATTGACTGTTGCTAATTATTGGTAAAGAAGAATATGCATACTACCTAGCTGGAAAGTTCTCTCTCTACTAAGCTAAATATCGAACTAAACATAAGTTTACATGATGAAATTTGTGATGATTGAGATTTTGGTTCTCTTGAGCACCTCTATATATATAAAAGGAGATGTACTTGATGCTATGAAATGAAATTGGTCTTAGGAAGGAAGACATTGGATATATGCAAAACAAGAGTTTGATGCTAATTTATATGAAGGCAGAACAAGACTCAATTGTATAGTTTTCTAATTATAGAGGCAAATCATGCCCTTATATCTGGATGAGTTCATTTAAAAGAAAAAAAAAACATGTGTATAGAGCCATAGACTACTGCTCAAGACATGGAAGGGTGGAATATTCCGCTCCACCACACCACCAAAATTCCAATTTGCAGAGGGTATTAGATTGTGAATTGAATGAACATCTAGACTTTACACACTCTTATTTCCAAATCTTGAAGGAATGTACATCTGTTCAACCCACTGGGTAGGTTTGACAAACATAAATATATACTCGATTAAAAAATAAATGACTCGGAACATTTCTCAGTTTCTGAAAATACGTGAGAGACATCTCCTTAAGGCAAGGAAACACCACTATTAATCAGGTGCTTCCATCCATTCAATTAGGTTTGGGGTATCACTAATTTGATTGTCTTCAAGACTGGAAACAAAGCCCTTGTCTCCTTGCTCGTAACTAATACATCATATCTATAAAACTTAGCTCCCGCACGTTTTAAATTTATCCATCTATTAATCTCAAGATGTCTGAGATTAAGTAGATGACTGAGAGTTGGCAACAACAAAATCATGATCATCCATGATGGAAATGTAGCAACCATGAAATTCCCCATCTCTAAAATTTCCAAATTATGGTGCAGTTGGAGGCCTTCTAATACATTATCCTCCTTGTTGCTCCTTAGCCTATTTGGGTCCCTTACAAATCTTAAAATGTATATGTTTGTCTTTCCCACTAAATTTTCTTTCAATGCTTCTTCTTCATGTTGCACATATTCCCCACCCCTTCCCATTACTACAACTTTAGATAATACTTGGAGATTAGTTGGTCACCCCACACCAACGGGAAATCTCATATGTCCATCAAACTAAATGTGCCTCAAGTTGATCAAATTTTGCAATTTCTTTGGAAACTCTTCAAGTGAGAAACAGTATGTCATCCTCAATGTTTGTAGATTACAAATTTTTCCAATAGAATTGGAGAGTGCTTTGATATTGGTTCTAGAAACATCTAGATACCTCAAGTGTTTCAACTCACCAATTGAAATCTTTCATGAACATTGAGCAATATGCAAAATATTGTTTCAAAGATGATTTAGTGACTATATTGGTGATCCCTTGAACGAAATAGAGTTTTGACAAACAACTCATCAAACTATTCCATTTTTCTTCATCTTCGTTCCAAATGTCATCAAGGACGACAACATATCTTTTCTCTGTCAGGTTCATTGTACACTAACCCATCCGAAGTTGTCTTTCCTACACCACCCATTCCTACAATAACCAAAATACTTTCTCGACTGTTGGAGATAATCAAGGTTGCAACTATACTTGACACTTCCTCCTTTCTTCCAACGATGTATTCATCCTTACCAAAGAATGAGTTGCTTTCTATGTCCTCTATTGCTTGAAGGGTTGCATCTTTGTGTTTTTTCTTATCATCTAGTCCAATGAAAGATGCCTCACTCACCAAAGATGCGTTCATAGACTTCATTCTATGTTCCATTTTCTGACGAAACAAAGTGGGATCGGAGGCAGAAAGAAAGATTAGTACCTTTTTCTTTATATGGTTCTCCAATTCTACTTTATGCCAAAGAACTTCACAATTGATTTCATCCAACACATCTTCTCCATCAAAAGCTACGCCTTTAAGATTCTTCACCCACTGATCATAACAGAGAGAGCCAAATTCTGAATTAGTACTCTGGGAATTTTCTGATCCTCTTAAACATGAATTTCTTCTAATTATAAGTAGATCTATAATAAGCAGGCACCAAGCTCAATAGAAATTAGTAATAAATATAAGCATAGATTCACTTCCACACAGGCTGTAAGGGCTTGGCCGAATAAATATAGATTGCTTACCGGCTTACATGGCGTTGACAAAGGCTATGGAGCGGTGGTCGGAAAAATCTTGCAAGTGTCTTCGCCTCTGAAACTCAAGAAGACATGATAATTACTACATCCATGAAAAGTTGATGTAATATTTCCACTCTCACTGATTGGTTGTTGGTTGCGCTGAGCTGCAGGGTGTAGTGGTGATAGTGAGACTGACGGCTCTTTCCATTCCATCTGCTCCAAGGTTCTGTATTTAATATTTATCTCTCTCGCTTGTTTGGGCTTTTTTCAGAGTTTAATTTTTGTTTCTATTTGGGCTTTTGCCACCGACAATGTTTCCTTTTCGGGAGCTTCTATAATGAGGAGACTATGTGAGGAGGTTATTTGAGGAGGTCCATTTCACCATCAAAAGGGGTGTGGACCCCCCAATGCAACCCCCCCCCCATGTACTTTGTTTTTAGTTGTTAATGGTGAGATTTCACCTCCTCAAATAACCTCCTCATTCTAGCCTTTCCGTTCCTTTTCTTTTGTCCGAGCAATGAGATATTCAAACGCAACTTTTTGAATTTAAATTCAAAAGTAAACAATTTTCTTTTATAAATATTGAAAAAAGAAAACGACAAGGTGTGGTGCAGTTAGCAATAGAGATGGCAACAGACTGGGTAAGGGCCGGGTATGCCAATACCATACCCATCCCTACTCCTCATTTCCGCCCCCATCCCCGTCCCATCCCCGATAATAAATTTTTGGGCAATCCTTGTCTCGTCCCTATTGGGGGACTATCACCCCAACCAGCCCCAAATCCCCAATTTTATGTTTCATATTTTGATTTATGTTCAACCAAAATCCCACCTCTTTCTTCTTCTTTTGGTACAAATTGGTAATTTTTTGAAAATAAAATTCAAACCCAAAACACAATCACAGTAACATAACCAAAAAAGAGGTAAGGAGAGAGGAGGAAGGTTTCTTACTTATTATTAATTTTTGAATGAAAGGTGTACAGGAGGAAGGGAGAAGGAGAGGAAGAATAAGAAGCAAAGAAGAGGAGAGAACAATGAAAGAAACGAAAGAGAGGGTGATGGAGGCGCATGTTAGGGTTTAGTTTTGTATAGATTTTTTAGAATTTTTAACTGTAGACGTCCCTGAACTTTGTCTCAAGTTGCAATTGGGTCCCTGGGCTTTTTTTGAGGCAATTACATCCGTTAACTCGACAAATAGTTCAAATTGGGTCCTACCGTCCAACTCTGTCAATTTTTCCATCAAAATGAGAGGGTAAAAGCATCATTTCAGGTTCTTCATCCATCATCGACCCCAACAACCCCACCTCCATCTTTAGAGCCTTCTTCACCGCCCACAAAACTGCAATCCTGGTTATGAGAGTGAGTTTTTCAAATACAAAAGCCATTCAAGCCATTCAAGCCATGACTTTAAAGAACTCCAAGTTTTTCAATCCCGAAGACCAAGTTCTTCAATCCCGAAGACCAAGTTCAAGCTCAAGTTCATCATCCTCTTCAAACAGACAAAAACCAAGAAAAACCTTGGATGAATTGTAGAGATATTGAAGCCAATAATACAAACAAACTCAACGATCTGCAGCCACAATTTGACTTTTAGGAAGGATTAAGCCATTAGAGGCAAAACTCCAAAACTTAGAAACCCCCAAGCCCAACACCGCCATACAACCACCCTCGTCCCCACCCAAGATCCACCCCAGCCTCACCTGAGACCCATCCACCATCCAGATCCTCTCTCTCTCTCTCTCTCTCTCTCTCTCTCTCTCTCTCTCAATTCAAAAATTGAAAATAAAATAAAATTCAAACATTTTGCATCTTGCGGGTGGGTTCTGGGTTCTCTAGGTTAGGAGATGAGGGGTGGGTTGCAGGTTAGGTTGGGATCTGGGTTTTGAGGGGGTGGGATAAGGAGGAGGAGGAAATGGGTAGCGGGATAGAGGGAGAGACAGAGAAGAAGAGTTGAGAGAGAGCGAAAGAAAGATAGAGGGATTTGGACTTTTATTTTTTATTTTTTTAATATTTTTTTTTTCATGTTTGACGAAAGGACTCAATTGGAAAGGATAAGAGAGTTGGATGACCTAATTACCTCAACAAAAAAAAGTTTGGGGACCCAATTGCAACTCGATGTAAAATTCAAGGACCTCTAAAATTAAAAACCCATGTTTTTATTTGGCTAGAATGGAATGGAAATTATTAAATATATGTATCTAATTATAACTCAAAATGTCTTAGTGCGCTGTTGGTAAACTTGTGGCCATTGATTGGAGAGCTCAGAGTTCAAACCTCCTGCCTAAATCCAATATTTTTGAAGGGTATATTATATTATATATCTATTAATTGAAAATTTAACATATAATATCGGGTTGGGTTCGGAGACAAGGATACAATTACCATTCCTGGCCCTTACCCTTTGGGGATCGCCATATCCTAAATTCTTAGTTGGCAAACTACCACCTCCAGCTAGTAAGCTACCTGGCGTCTTAATGGCAAGGGTGCGAAACCTGTTGGAAGCACCTCGTGATATTTACCAAAAAAAGATTTGAAATACCACTAAAAAGATATATCATTCAATCTCAAATACTTAAATAAGAAATTGTGTTTTTTGTCATCTGATAGAATAAAAAAGTTTCTTAGCTTTCCAACTAATATTACAATACCTCTTTATTTTCAATCATTGAGGGATGAGGTTTTCGAATTGGTTGGAACCTCTTTCAACATTGAGAAAGAAGTATCACTAGACTTCTTTTTTTTTTGGTCGATGTTGGCACTAAAATTGAACAGATAGAGATGAGTGCAACTTACAAGTAATATGGATGATCTAGAGATCAATTGAGTGCTTGATGCGAATTCTTCCCGTCCAGAGATGCCGATCTTGAATCAAGGAGAGTTGAGGCTCGTGAGGTCTATGGAACCGGTATGGAACCAGCCTAAGACCCTCCGATGCCGAGGTAAGATTTCTTTCTAATAGCTTCTACTGTTGACAATATATTTAATATAAAAGTCAAGCTGAAAAGTCTTACCCCTTGTGTTGTAGTAAAGGGGCTTATTTATAGAGGGCATTTGGTATGCTCTTAGTACTTAATTTCGATGTGGGACTCGTGGGAAGGTCCTACGAGGTTGACACGAGTCCTTGGATATTTAGGGTGGGGCCTTTGAGATTTGTTCCGAAGAATCGGCATGGCATGCCAATTGTAGGCATCGCACGATGATCGGTAGCTGATGCCGAATGCTTGCTCATCAAGGCGGTTGGGAGAGTGTCTGCCGCGCAGGTCTCACGGCCTGGAGTTCCGAGCCGAGGGGATATACGTGGACACGCGGTTTCCTGCTTTTGGACGTGGTGCGTTTGTGCGCGGGCGTGCCAGCACGGTCTACCATGCGTCGAGGTGTTTGAAGTGGGCGAAAGTGTTTAGATGGTGCGCCTGTCTGGACTCGTCCTCTAATCAAACGATTGTAGCCGAGAGAGGAACTAGTCTCGGCTGTAAGGTTCACGGCCTGAACTACAAGGCCGTTGAGTGGTGGTGTTTGGTGGGTTTTCGGGCGGTGCTCCGACGCACTACTCAATGAGCGGTGGTCGTATGATATATGGGGTGAGTGAGCGAATAACAAAGGTGGTGCTCCGGCGCCTTGAAAATCAAGGGTCGTGTGATATATTGATGAATGGATTTTCCTTACAGACTAACACTACTCCTAGGAAAGCAAGTAAAGATATTGAAAGTGCATTACAGGAAAATATAAGTCGCTCCGTGGGAGGCTTTTGTTTGGTGTTTGAACCCTTTGAAAGTGGTCTTGAGTCTTGTATTTATAGGCAGAGTTTCCGGAGGGATAATCGAGGTTGAAAATCTGCATGGTGGAGCCTGATCAACGCAAGTGAGTAGTCAAATCAACATTTGGGATCGTGAAGTAAGGTGGTGTGACCCCATAAATCCTGGTGAATCTCGGCCGCCGCCCTGATCGTGGGTTCTACGCTTCTGGCCGTGGAGACGCATTTATTGCTCTGGTGGCTGGTCACCTAATCTCTCAAGCTACAAAGAGCTTTGTGAGAATGTGGGCGTCTAATCATTCTGATCTCAGTCACCAAACTCTGACTCCAATCACTTCCCACCTTCCCTCGTGCATTAAATGCTTATTCTTGGCCAGTGGGTTTGCTGCATTTAAGCAGGCACTACTTCATTAAATGAAGCATGGGACCCTGCCATCACGTGGTGGTCTGACTTTAATGCCTTTGGCGGTGACTTTGCCCTATCTCGGCCTCGGCCTTTAATCGGGGCCGAGATGATCATGCCTTAGCAAATTTTTCTCTTGTTTCTCTGGAAGGCCAAGCACCCTGACAAAACGCTGCATTTCAGCTTTGAGGCCGAGAAGAGGGGTTCTCTCGGCCAATTCATGGCCGTAGTTTATCAGGCACAAACAGAGAGCTTGCCATTCCACATGTCCATGTGAGTGTAGGGTCAGATACAGTATAAACAGTCGGAAATAGATTTCATTAAGAAACCACAAAAGAGCACAACAAAACAATAAAAGTGAGACCCGACCAACTAGCTTAGCAGCAAGCAAAAAGGCCAGAGGCCCAAATAAAATGCAAAAGAAAGCTTAAATCCCAAAAGGAATTAAGCCCACACAAGGCCAAAAAAGCAAACAAACCCTAAACAAAGCACAGCCGAGCTGCCGCCAACGCCTGAGACGACATCATTGGGACAAGTTGAGGGGATGAGCTGCCACACCCAAGGGGCACAAAAAGAAACAGACATACGACCCACAAATCCATCCAAATATCTTAAAATCCCACATATTACATAAATACAGACAAGAAAAAAGAAGCCAGCCACAAGAAGATCATCACCTCCCAAATCAAAACTAACAAAGCACCAGAACAAATACAAAAACCAAACAAACATCAACATAATGGAAGGAGGTGGTGCAGGCACCCGAGAAAGCGCAAGAGCAAGAGCTCGAACTCCACACACCTTCAGAGTTGTATGCGCCAAAATGCGTTTATGGCTAGCCGAAGCAGCCACATGGTGAAGCCATATCAATAAGGAGGAGAAAACTTCAGTGGGAAAGGACGATACCAATACCATAGAAAAGGAATTTTGAATGGAGTGGGTGGGGGAGATAAGAGGAAACGGGCGGAGGAAGGGACAACAGAATACAAGGGATGAGAGATAAAGGGGGATCTTGGGGAAATAAAGGAAGTTGGAGGCATGAAGCCTAAAAATTAGAGCAAAGCTCAAGCTAAACACCCACCAAAGGAGAGAGCAAAACACCCACAAAGAGGGGAGAATAGGGCTGACACTAGACTACTCCTTTTAAAATTACTAAAATCACTTATGTAAGCATTTGGCGTAAAAACTTAAAAATAATTATGCGTCATGAAGCAACTTTCTATGCTTTTCTAGGAGGTATTTAGATTTTTAATAATAAAAAAACATTTTATGAGCATAAGTGTTTCCAATAAAAGTAGCCACAAACAAACCTAACAGCTTGTTAGTTATAATAGTTCATTTGTTTTTTTATTCAACTCATTTGGACCTATCTCACTTGTTTATACCAAGTAAGAAACTATCATATCAAATTTCACATTACTAAATAAATTAAAGGTGAGATAATTAACTAGATAGATTACCTAAACTTTGTGTGACTATTAGTAAAATAAAAACAAGTAGAAAATAAGTTAAAGAGAGATCGGAGTAAGTTGGAAAACAACAGGTGAGTAACACAACATGTGGACTTTTAGATTCCCAATACACTAATTTTAAGTAGGATTGGGCAACCAAACTGAACTGCATTGATAAGGCCAGAACCAGACGTTGACCGACCTAATCGAAGAGCACTTCAACCGACTACGATCGATTCCCCGAGAAATCGGTTCAATCCGGTCGATTTCAAAGGCTAATTCGGTTTGGTTAAACCGTCGATTTTAATGTTTTAAGAAATTGTCAATATTATTTGGGAAATAGCCTTAAATGCCACCAATTTTTTAGTTTTAAGTGGAAATACCATCCCTTCCCAAATTTTTTGCAACTACCACCTATAAATACATATTTATTGCCCACTTATCTCCCATATAACACTTTTGGTCAATTTTTGGTTTCTATTTCATCTCTCTCTCTCTCTCTCTCTCTCTCTCTCTCTCTCTCTCTCTCTCTCTCTCTCTCTCTCTCTCTCTCTCTCTCTCTCTCTCTCTATCTCTCTAGCTAACTAAGCCTCTTCTCACGAAGAAGAAGATCAAGAACAACCTACAAAACCCACAGCTTTGCCCTCAAAACCCAGTTCATCCTCTTACTCTCTGTTTTCTTCTCTACCCAAATCCAAACCCCAACGTCATCTCTCTTCGAATCCCTTCTGCAACCTAAACAAACCCAAACAAAACCATCTTTTCTGAATATGAGAGCATGTCTTGGCATTAGGTGGCCATTGTTTGAGCATTTTGGTCCAATTTTGGGAGATTTAGAAGTCAGGGTTTACATGCCCTCTTCAAGAACAGCTTCTGCAGAAAATGAATTGTTGGGAATATGTAAGTTTTGATGTTAAATTGAATTTGATTACTGAAATTGGAATTGTGATTGATTTCGTTTGTATTTTGTGTAGAAAGTGAAGTATTGGGATTGATTTTGTTTGTCTGAAACAACAAATGTGTTTGTTCTTTGTCGATTGATTCTTGCAATTGGTATTGGGTAGTGAGGTAGCATTGTTGATTTGCTATTTGCAATTGTATTGTGATTTTATTGCTGTTGTATTGTAGTGGTATTGCTGTTATATTGATTTTTTTTTGTGTTTTATTGATATGTTACTGTAATTAAATAGGAATATATGTTGATATCATTTTTCTTTATCTGCTTGTGATTTGTGTAGGAGTTGAGATTATTCTTGGCTGAAGTATTATTTACAATCTCTCTCTCTCTCTCTCTCTCTCTCTGCTCTTTGTGTTTTGGAACCATAATCATTGTCAATCTCATTGTTTCTTTAAAAGATTGCTGTGAAATTGTTACTCCATTTCCTTCTTTCCTTTGTTTTAAGATATTTTTGTTTAGAGAAAAAGAACTCTGTTTTTGTAAGGCACGATCATTGCAAAAAGATTTAGACACATGCATCTATTTGTAGTCACAAAAGTTGTCCTTCCCTGCCACTTTTTTTCTTTTAAATCCCTTATGCACTGTTTCCTTTCTTTCCTTATATTAATATCTTTTCACTATTTCCAAATAAACAAGAAAGGCCATACATGTAGTGCAATTTTGTTACTTTGTGATTTTCATAAATCTTGTATTGATAGGTAATGGTTTTCCTTTTATTAGGCTTGATTAATAATTCTCATGCTTTACAATTTGTCTGATAGCTTGATCCACTTAAATAGTTTATTTTCTGAAAATATGTTACACTTTTTTCCAATTTATTTATTTGTTTGTGGTTTATTACACCTGTTGCAACCCATTTAATGTGAAATAATGGGTTAGACTGAGATATTCTAGAAGTTAACTTGTGATCGGTAAAATGTTGTAACAAATAGGTTAACAATCTTTTGTACTATTCTGAGTTCGCCAATATTTTCATGGACCAAGGAAAGAAGAAACCTAGAACACCTCAAGAGTAATCACCAAAGGGTTAAATTTGCATTGTTTAGTTTCTTCTCTGTCTAGTGTAAATATTTATGTCGGCATGTCTATATTCTACTTTCTATTTTAAGTTGCCTAGTGAAACTATTTTTGTTTTTCAGACAAGATGGTGCTCAGGAGTTCCTTAGCTTCATTACGGATCAAATGCATGATGAAGTACTGAAGCTTGAAGGACAGCCCTTGAGTATTAATGGGCTCAAATCATCTCTAGTATCTTCTGCAGAAGAAGATGAATGGGAGACGGTTGGCCCTCAAAATGGGAGATATGGAGAACATCACAAGGAATTATGAGAACTCTAGTAAATCCTGAAGGATTCTATGCTCAGATGACCCAAAATAAAAATCACTATGCAAAAATAGATATGATATTATTTTTTTGAATAGAGGAAGATCATTATACCTTCATCTCAGTCATCTCAATCCGCATTGTTTCCTCATGCAGAAAAAGATAAAATCGTATTTAGCAAAATTGTAAGTTTTCTAATTTCGGAAGAGAAAGTATCAATTTCGGAGAATGGTTGTTGTTTTGGTTAATTTCACAAAGTGGTTGGAGCTTAAACCACCTGCCACCAATGTCTTAAATATCGAAATTATCGCCGAAATATCGGCGATAATTTCATTTTTTTCACCTGCCGATAAACTGGGAACATACCAAACAGATTTCGTCCGGATATCGATTTTGTCGGCGAAATTGTCGACGATATATCGAGCTCGATATTATCGAGCAACTTTAATACAAAACCGTTTAAATATCTCGATATTTTTGTGCAAATTCAAGCTGAAATGGCGGACCGAGGCGGCAGGAAATCGAAGGCGTGAGGAGGCGTTGCAAGGCGGAGCGAGGCGGACCAAGGTGTGACAGATCTGGACGCTCTGAACCGGAAGAAATTTTGAGACTCTGCAAATGGGCTATGGCTCTGCTCTGCGAGGAAGACGACTCATGTTATTTTTTTTTTAGGTTTATTGTAATGAAACGACGTCGTTTCGATTGAAGGGTTTAAAAAAAAACTTAAAGTGAAACGACGTCGTTTCACTTGGATTGTTTTTTTAAAAAAACACACGCAAGTTTCTGCCTTTTTTTTTCCTTTCCTTTATTGTAATAAACTTAATCCCTTTATTCTTCTTGCCTTTTCTATCTCCAGCCGCTTTACTACTTACTCCTTTTGTTTTTTGTTTTTTTTGTGTCTAAATTAATATATTATTACATGGAATTATATATATATATATCGCGATATTTTGACTCAAAAATACATGAAAAATGCTGAAAATTCTCCTTGTTGTGCATGGAGGGATTCGAACCCTTGCCTCTGTGAGAAACAGGCCAGCGCCTTATCCAACTCAGCTGCGTACGTGTTTGTGATTATATTTTCGGCGTGTAATATTTATAACGTCTTTAAAATGTCTGTAAGCTAATATTTATTTTATAGGATAAAGTGTAAAATATTGTAGTAATTCATTATATATAAATGATTATGGTGTGTTTAATCTTTTTTCATTAATTACTACATATTTTCTACACTCACAGTGTTTACCAGCTCGCTATATAATCAACTTAAATTAGTTAAATCCATCATGCAATGCATTTCCTTCCAATTTTTTATGATAAACTAATAGATAATTGACTAAATAAACATCCTGCAAAGTTTCAATAAAAATTTACAAGTTTTTCTTATAATTTCCGTGGTTTTTATTCAATTTTTATCGATATCGATAATATCCCGATATTTCCATCGAAATTTCCGTGTTTTTGGCCTACCGATATTTCCGATATCACCGATATTTTAGACCTTGCCTGCCACCAACATGTTAAGGTGCTGAGATAGAGTTAGGCCTAATCTATGAAGGACAATTATGTTGGTGATTTATCTAAGTTCTCTAGCATTCATAATGTACTCAAGTGTCACTGGTTATGCATAGGTATCTCTGACTCTGTTTTTTCCCTCAGGCTGGATTAGCTCTTGGAGAGTTGCGAAAGGAAAATAATTTCCTTAGAAGCCTTTGGCCAGTAACTAATCCACCTTCAAGTCAACAACATCTTTTACATCCTCAACTTTTACAGAAGCCTCTCCACCCATTCCTTGCTCGAGGGTATTTTGACAATGTAGGAGTGTAAAATGTGATTCCATTAAGGGCGTTGTGTCCTTTTTGTAATATGTTGTAGATTATGAATATATACACTACTACAAAAATCGAAATAGACGACGGTAATCCACCGTCGTGTATTCGGTTTTTCAACCGTCGTAAAATCGAGCGACGTCTTTTAATGCATAAAACCACGACGGTAAATCCCCGTCGTCTATTATTTGTAAAGACGACGGTTTTTTTTATAAAAAGGGTCGTCTATTATTAAGTAAAAACGACGGTTTTTTATAAAAGGGTCGTCTATTATATGTAAAGACGACGGTTTTTTTATAAAAAGGGTCGTCTATTATATGTAAAGACGACCGTTTTTTTATAAAAAGGGTCGTCTATTATTAAGTAAAGACGACCCTTTTTATATGAAAATGGTCGTCTATTATGAATTAAAGACGACCCTTTTCATATAAAAAGGGTCGTCTATTATATGTAAAGACGACCGTTTTTTATAAAAAGGGTCGTCTATTATTAAGTAAAGAACTATGTTTTATTATATCCAAAGACGTCGGTTTTGTTAAAAAGCCATCATCTATTAAATGTGAAGACGACGATTTCTTGAAATATTGTCGTCTATTAACTCTAAGACAACGATTTTTTAGTAAAACCGTAGTTGATTGTATATAAAAAGACGTTATAGTGTTAAAAGAGGTCATTGATAATATATACAGATTACGGTTTTTCCAATAAAACCATCGTTTTATTATCTTTAGTTTTTTGAAGAGTCAATAGTTATTACATAGTCAACCAATCTTTATTCTATTACATACATACTTCCTACCTATAATTAGAAATAACGGAGCTCACAAATTCTACTAATTTGATTTTAACTTCATCAATTTGTTCTTGGGTTGACTTAGCTCTGCCTTCTTGCACATTTTCCAAGTTGTTGGTGTCGGAAAAGGAAAGACCTGCACGAAAGAGACCCCAATACTCTTAAACATAAACTTGTTTAGCAGTAACCTAACCTTAGCAAAAAGATCTATGCAGCTCTAGAATGACAGCAGAACACAATTGGCATAATTGACAAAGTACCTGTTCTTGTGGTGGCACCATAACCTGTTCTTGTGGTAGCACCATAACAAATGAAAAATCAGATATTCAGAAAATTAACAATGAAATTCCAAAATAATTAAAGTAAAGAACAAAAACAAAAAGTATTTTGGACCTGATGATGTTGTCGGTCCAAAAACAAACGGATCTAGTGAGGGATGGGTATGTTTTGCCTCATCTTCTTCGTCAGCTTCTTCTTGATTACGAAGGCCTTGTGGGACGGCTGTGCATATTTATAAAAAAGCCAAATGAGAAACTCACTTAAATCCCACGAAATTAGCACAATACATGAACAAACATATATATATATATATATATATATAGACCGATTTCCATAAGTCTTTCTAGATCAAGTCGCTGAGTTTGATGAGCGAGTTGAGTGCCTGAGACCGAGATCTTCTTTGAAGAAAGTGAAGGTCGAGATCTTTCAAATCAAACCTTTCAACCAGCTTTGATTCTCAAATACAGAACCTCCCTCTACATCTTATGGATTTGCGAAGACCTCAATCTCTCAACTCCTTCATTGATACCGATTTTTTGATGATTTTGTAGAGAGTTTCATGAGGGTGTTTTAGAGAGTGCAGGAGGGTTTCAAGGAGGGAGAGATAAGGTTTTCAGAGACGGGGGAAAATCTGAAAATTTGTCGAGCACGAATTCACTTAAGTAGCCTTTTTTTAGCGTGTTTTAAAAGACGACGCTTGTTAATGAGAGATAAGGTTTTCAAAGACGAGTGAAAATTTGAAAATTTGTCGAGCGCGAATTCACTTAAGCAGCCATTTTTTCGCGTGTTTTAAAAGACGACGCTTTTTAAAAAAAACCATCGTCTTTACATATAATAGACGACCCTTTTTATAAAAAAAAAACCGTCGTCTTTACATATAATAGACGACCCTTTTATAAAAAATCGTCGTCTTTACATATAATAGACGACCCCTTTAAAAACCGTCGTCTTTACATATAATAGACGACTCTTTTTATAAAAAACCGTCGTCTTTACATAATAATAGACGACCCTTTTTATAAAAAAAACCGTCGTCTTTACATATAATAGACAACCCTTTTATAAAAAAAACCGTCGTCTTTACATATAATAGACGACCCTTTTTTTATTTATACTTTCATTAAATACAACATAAGATTTTGTGGTATCCACTAGTATAGATATTTTAAATTGAAGATCAAATTGAGTCATTGTATTCACATAGGGTCAAGGAGTGTAGCTATAAAAAATCATCAAAATCGGAGTTAAAATAACCGTTAAATCTTGATTTTTCGTTTATAACCGTCCAAATGTTTTGTCCCGTTACTTGATCTCTGATTTATTTTTTTTTCCCGATTTTTGGCGTATATGATCACGATGTGTAAACAAACAAGTTTGACGGTTGGATCGTTGAAACTAGTTTCGTAGAATGCGTATGCCATCAAAACAATATATTCACTAACAATTAAGAGTTTATTTATACTTTCATTAAATATAACATAAGATTTTGTGGTATCCACTAGTGTAAATATTTTAAATTGATGATCAAATGTAGTCATTGTATTCATATAGGGTCAAGGAGTGTAGCTGTAAAAAAATCATCAAAATCAGAGTTGAAATAACCGTTAAATCTTGATTTTTCGTTTATAACCGTCGAAATGTTTTGTCCCATTACTTGATCTTTGATTTATTTATTTTTCCGATTTTTGGCGTATATGATCACGATATGTAAACAAACAAGTTTGACGGTTAGATCGTTGAAACTAGTTTCGTAGAATGCGTATGCCATCAAAACAATATATTCACTAACAATTAAGAGTTTATTTGTACTTTCATTAAACATAACATAAGATTTTATGGTATCCACTAGTGTAAATATTTTAAATTGATGATCGAATGCAGTCATTGTATTCATATAGGGTCAAGGAGTGTAGCTGTAAAAAATCATCAAAATCAGAGTTGAAATAACCGTTAATCTTGATTTTTCGTTTATAACCGTCGAAATGTTTTGTCCCGTTACTTGATCTTTGATTTATTTTTTTTCCCGATTTTTGGCGTATATGATCACGATGTGTAAACAAACAAGTTTGACGGTTGGATCGTTGAAACTAGTTTCGTAGAATGCATATGCCATCAAAACAATATATTCACTAACAATTAAGAGTTTATTTATACTTTCATTAAACATAACATAAGATTTTGTGCAATCCACTAGTGTAAATATTTTAAATTGACGATCGAATGCAGTCATTGTATTCATATAGGGTCAAGGAGTGTAGCTGTAAAAAATCATCAAAATCAGAGTTGAAATAACCGTTAAATCTTGTTTTTAAAAAACCGTTATAAAAAAAACGGTCGTCTTTACATATAATAGACAACCCTTTTTATAAAAAACCGTCGTCTTTACTTAATAATAGACGACCCTTTTTATAAAAAAAACCGTCGTCTTTAAATATAATAGATGACTCTTTTTATAAAAAACCGTCGTCTTTACATATAATAGATGACCCTTTTATAAAAAAACCGTCATCTTTACATATAATAGACGACCTTTTTTTTATAAAAAACCGTCGTCTTTACTTAATAATAGACGACCCTTTTTATAAAAAAACCGTCGTATTTGCATATAATAGACGACCCTTTTATATGAAAAGGGTCGTCTTTACTTCATAATAGACGACCCTTTTTATAAAAAAAACCGTCGTCTTTACATATAATAAACGACTCTTTTTATAAAAAACCGTCGTCTTTACATAATAGACGACAATTCTTTCAAAACAACCATGTCTCTACCAAAAAAAGGACACTTGATTTTTAAAAGACGACGCTTGTCATACCTGCTGTCGTTGTTTTTTGGTCAGATTTTAACTCTGAAGAAAAGCTTTTTAAAAAGACGACGCTTTTTTATTTGTGTGCGTCGTTATAAAAAAATTCTCAACAGTATCTCCATTTTTTAGTTGTTTAAGTCACTTATCCACGACGGTTTTTTGTTACCGTCGTCTTTTTAAAAACAACGACGGTTTTTTGTTCTTCCGTCGTCTTTTTCTGGTCGTCTTTTGCCCTTTTTGTAGTAGTGATAGTGGGAATGTGGAATGAAATTATAGTGGGAATGTGGAGTTTTTGTATTGCCATTGTATTGCTCCCCTATTGCATTTGTATTGTCATCGTATTGCCATTGTAGTGTTGTGGTATTGCCTGGTTATTGCACTTATATTTGTTTCTTATCACCTGTTTTTTCAAGTCTGTCTTGTGAAGGAACTTATAAGGATATTTTGTAAAAGAAAACGCTTGATTGTATTAGTTTATTTTGTGAAGGAAAATGTCAGATCATTATTTATTATCATATAAATAAGGTAGAACAAGCACCGTATATGTATCTCTTCAATATGATTAATTCATATTCAGCTATTGGTGTAAGAATGCGATTCCATTAAGGTGTAAGAACGTGATTCCATTATTGATTTTTATTGATTATTTATTATTGTAAGAATGTGATTCCATTAAGGACGTCACGTCCTTTTTATAAATCAAACTCATAGTTGCTTTCCCTGCAACAAATTATATTAATTAAAAAAACCAACCAAAAAGCAATAAACAAAAACAATACGAAAGTAATGGCATGTAGATTATGAAGTGGTAACAGACATGCAATACAATAGCAATACGATAGCAATAAACAAGCAATAAAAACGCAATACAAATACAATAAACAAGTTAGGCGTGGCTTTTCTTTTTCTTGTGCAATCTGAAAAGAAAAGGGGAAAGAAACAGAAATTGTCAACACAAAACTGCAGAAAAAAAAAAAAGAAAATGATTAAATCAGACATTTTCCTGGCAATGATATATACCCTATGAAATTGGAGACATTGTTGACACTGAAAGTAGCTGAGGCATGCATCATTTTGCAAACACAATTATGAAATTGAGATATGATGCACATTTCACAATTTCCACCTTATTATAATGGAATTTTAAATTATAGATACAAAATTCTAAACTGATAATGATAACCACCCCAAGCTAAGGACGGCTCGGCATAAATTAATACAACTTCAGTCAGACTATGGCATTATATATATCCCTTGAAATACAATATACAAATTGTTGGCTCAAAGAAGAGTAACAAAATTTTGATTCCAAATCCAGCATTTCAGTACAATGCTGGAGGAAGTTGCAACAAATTGATGACTATAAGTCTGCATCCATCTTGAAGATGAAATTCTTTTCACCATCTTGGAGGCCTGACATAATGCTCTTTGATAGTCACCCACCCTTCTCTAAAAAAAAGTTCTTCTTTCCTCTGCAGGAAAAAAGAAAGAAAAACCAAGATTAAGATCAATTGTCCTCCAAAAATATCGCTTAATTCTGAAGGAACAAAACTTTGTGTCCTGGTTACTGCAGATGTATTCTGAGGGCCAACCGTCTCCCATTCATCTTCTTCTGCAGAAGATACTAGAGATGATTTGAGCCCATTAATACTCAAGGGCTGTCCTTCAAGCTTAAGTACTTCATCATGCATTTGATCCATAATGAAACTAAGGAATTCCTGAGCACCATCTTGTCTGAAAAACAAAAATAGTTTCACTAGGCAACTTAAAATAGAAAGTAGAATATAGACATGCCGACATAAATATTTACACTAGACAGAGAAGAAACTAAACAATGCAAATTTAACCCTTTGGTGATTACTCTTGAGGTGTTCTAGGTTTCTCCTTTCCTTGGTCCATAAAAATATTGGCGAACTCAGAATAGTACAAAAGATTGTTAACCTATTTGTTACAACATTTTACCGATCACAAGTTAACTTCTAAAATATCTCAGTCTAACTCATTATTTCACATTAAATGGGTTGCAACAGGTGTAATAAACCACAAACAAATAAATAAATTGGAAAAAAGTGTAACATATTTTCAGAAAATAAACTATTTAAGTGGATCAAGCCATCAGACAAATTGTAAAGCATGAGAATTATTAATCAAGCCTAATAATACTGAAGGAAAACCATTACCTATCAATACAAGATTTATGAAAATCACAAAGTAACAAAATTGCACTACATGTATGGCCTTTCTTGTTTATTTGGAAATAGTGAAAAGATATTAATATAAGGAAAGAAAGGAAACAGTGCATAAGGGATTTAAAAGAAAAAAAGTGGCAGGGAAGGACAACTTTTGTGACTACAAATAGATGCATGTGTCTAAATCTTTTTGCAATGATCGTGCCTTACAAAAACAGAGTTCTTTTTCTCTAAACAAAAATATCTTAAAACAAAGGAAAGAAGCAAATGGAGTAACAATTTCACAGCAATCTTTTAAAGAAACAATGAGATTGACAATGATTATGGTTCCAAAACACGAAGAGAGAGAGAGAGGGAGAGAGAGAGTAAATAATACTTCAGCCAAGAATAATCTCAACTCCTACACAAATCACAAGCAGATAAAGAAAAATGATATCAACATATATTCCTATTTAATTACAGTAACATATCAATAAAACACAAAAAAAAATCAATATAACAGCAATACCATAGCAATACCACTACAATACAACCGCAATAAAATCACAATACGATTGCAAATAGCAAATCAACAATGCTACCTCACTACCCAATACCAATTGCAAGAATCAATCGACAAAGAACAAACACATTTGTTGTTTCAGACAAACAAAATCAATCTCAATACTTCACTTTCTACACAAAATACAGACGAAATCAATCACAATTCCAATTTCAGTAATCAAATTCAATTTAACATCAAAACTTACATATTCCCAACAATTCATTTTCTGCAGAAGCTGTTCTTGAAGAGGGCATGTAAACCCTGACTTCAAAATCTCCCGAAATTGGACCAAAATGCTCAAACAATAGCCACCTAATGCCAAGACATGCTCTCATATTCAGAAAAGATGGTTTTGTTTGGGTTTGTTTAGGTTGCAGAAGGGATTCGAAGAGAGATGAAGTTGGGGTTTGGATTTGGGTAGAGAAGAAAACAGAGAGTAAGAGGATGAACTGGGTTTTGAGGGCAAAGCTGTGGGTTTTGTAGGTTGTTCTTGATCTTCTTCTTCGTGAGAAGAGGCTTAGTTAGCTAGAGAGAGAGAGATAGAGAGAGAGAGCTGAAATAGAAACCAAAAATTGACCAAAAGTGTTATATGGGAGATAAGTGGGCAATAAGTATGTATTTATAGGTGGTAGTTGCAAAAATTTTGGGAATGGATGGTATTTCCACTTAAAACTAAAAAATTGGTGGCATTTAAGGCTATTTCCCATATTATTTTGCAATTTACAAGTTTTAATTAATTAATAATATTATTATTCAATTGGCTTTTGGTAAATAAAATGAAATGTCATTAAACGTTGCTAAATTCTAATTTGTTACATATAAATACTGAAAAACAAAAATCGTTGCATATAAATAGCTACATCCAGTGTTTCTGAAGGCACAAGACTAAAGACCTAGTTCATCCATGGCCTGCACAATCGATTTCCGCCGCCTAGACGAAGGCTTCGGCGGCAAAACGTACAAGCGCAAGAGAAACCCCGAACCCACCGCCAACGAAGATGCTTCGGTCTTTGGCTCTGTCGGTGCTGCAATGGAAATCGACGACACGTGTTTACCTCCGTCAAAGCGGTCGGCGGTACCCTCGTCAGACAATCCCGACAAGCCGAGCTTCGGGAAGCCGAGCTACGACGGCGTGATCGCCGGGAGAGTCTCCGGCCGGAAGTGGAAGCAGCCGAGGAAGCAGAGGGCGTCGGCGACGCACGTTAGCCATAAGGGGACGACTTTCGAGGAGAGAGCGAAGGAGAAGGAGATAAAGCGGGCGTACAGAGAGAGAATGGCGGAGCTGAAGGGCGAGATCAAGAAGAACAAGGAGGAGAAGAGGAAGAAGAAACAGGAGAGGGATAAGAAGAAACAGGAGAACATCTTGAGGTCCGGGACGAAGCTGCAGGTGATTTCGAATCCGAAGACGCTGAAGAAGATTGCCAAGAGCAAGGACCGGAAGCTGCTCAAGGTTGTTCCTGATGATTTGATCAACAAGAACAAGAAGAAGAAGAAGAACAGCAACGACGACTAGAATAGTCAGTTTTTAATTTCTTTTTGCCTTTTATGTTTAGGATTGGATTCAATTTTGATCCTTTTTTGTTTGTTGTTGGAGGCAATGAGTTGTTGTGCTATGTGTCAAGAGAAATATATGGTAATTCAGAGTTGCTATGCTTCAAATATAGTTTCTTTTGTCTGTTAATTCTCTCATTTTCCTCAAATTTTGCACTTCACTTTAATGGGCAGATTAGTATCTCTAGCAAGCTTGGTCTTTTCTTTTCAAGTTGATATGATCAATGGAAGGGAAGGCAGAGATTGTGTTGTGTGGGTTCTGTGCTAGGGTTGATACGTTGGTGTTTTGTCTCAAAATTTCAAACCATATGTGCAATATGTATGTATTTTGTTTGTGGATTTTACCCCATATTATTCCCTGATATATTGCATAAACTTGTATCTCTGTTTATTTAGCACCAAATGGGTATGAATTTAAGAGATTACATGCATTAGAATTGTGAGGGAACAAGGTAGGGGAGCTCTATTGTTAGGAATTATAATTCAAGTGAGTAAGTTCTTCAGTCTATGACTTTTAGCTTTAGAAGTTGAACACTGGTCCCTTGCTCTTCTTGGCTCTGGGCTTAGCTTTTTCAGTTAAGTTATTGTTAAAGCACAGCCAAAAGTGTAAAGAAAAAAAGAAGTGAGTAATCCAAGTGAAAGGAAGGGTAGGGTATGTGTAGTTGTGGATAATCAGATGCGTATGTATGCTAATTTGAGATGGTATGAAGAATCTGGAGTGTCATCAAGCAGTGCTAAAAGGTGTATTCTTTGTATGCTGTGATTGTGAGTTAACATGGCTCTTACAGTATCTGTGAAATGGTTTTGTCGTTTTTTTTTTTTGGTTCATTCTGGAATTAAATATTCTAGTCTAAAATTTTTCACTATACGGCTGACAGAATGATTTATGGATTTTCAACTACTACAATTGCATTAGCATTTCTCATTGGATGAAAATTCTTACCTGATTGATGTTCATTCTATAACTTTTCTCTATGTGAGTTTTTCTCTTCATCTGAATATTCAGGAGGGCCAATTCATGGGCAAATGATTAATCTACCGTTTTATTGTTTTTAATTTAATAAAATTGTTTTGCTTTTTGGTTGATGCTCACAACTCTTGAGCAGTTCTTGCTTCAAAAAGCATTCTCAAGTTCAAATAGATTAACCTGTGTCTGTTTTGCAGTTTTTCTTTTTCCTTGCCCTTTCTCTTTAGCTCTGTCATGTTCTAATGCTATGGTCATACCAGAGAGGTTGTCTGAGAGCCAGTCAGGTTTTTATTCGTCAGTCTAGCATGTTCGTTGGATTGGATTACCCCATACAACGAACTTTGGATTCTCTAATGGAACTACAATAGGCACAACCTTGTATTGCTGATCAATGGTTGGCTTGTAGTAGCATGACAATGGAGTTATATATTATTATGGTGCATTAGTATTGCCTTACCAGCCCCTGTTTTCCTGTTGTTGGGGTCGTGCTACTTTTGTCGTTAACAAGTTTCACTCGGAAAGAACCTGTCTATTGCTCAAGCAACAGATAGAAATGGTGTACATATGCACTACATTTATCATACTGCTATATTTATTCGGCCATTCAAATCAAGAATTTTCTTGTAGAGGAGAGAAAAAAGGGTAAAGGATTAAGAATTTTGTTTCAGTCATTTGATTTGCAAAGACCCTGTTGAGTTTCTTCAATTGAAAGCCTTGTTTTTTATGCTGAAATATCTGTTTGGTTTTTATGCTCAACTCCGCATTTTAGATTGTCATCCTCTCGCTGACCAAAATGCTGGAACAATCAAATGACCAGCTTCGTTTGAATTCTTCACCCAACTAAATGCACAGACCAGACCTGTCTTTTAAAGCCTTCTGAATTTACAAATAACACTAGGATTTATCCATCTAAAAGATTGTGACCTTCAAGTATCTTGCAAACGCAATCACTACAAACAAGATTTACTGTATATTGTCAAATTTCCAAGATCTGGTACATCATTTTTTCCAGGCAATCCAACTGCATGACTCACATTCATAAATTCGCTATGAAGCACTGAGGGTCAGTGGGTGACACGAACTGATTATGTGGTGCTGAACGTGGAGACGAAAGACAGAGATCTGAATTTCCTGCTTCATCTTTCACTGTAAACTGAGGATAGAACATCTACATTATATTAATGCAGGAAACTTATGCTCACTGTTAGGGGTGTACAAAATTCAATCCAATCTATCCAAACTGACCGATCCATTTAAATCCAATTCAATTTCAATCTGTTTCGATGATTTGGTGGATTTGATCCGTAATTTTCAAAACCGACATGATTAGATCGGATGATAAATTTGCTTATGAGAATCCAATGCAATCCAATATAATTAGTTTTATGCTAATTTTGCTCTTGTAGGCATTACATGTCTTCGCCTCTAAAACTCATGAACAAGCGATAACTACTGCATCAATAAGAAGGAGGACACGCAGTTTTGGAAGAGGAGGTTTCTCCTTGAGTTTTTCTCACAAGAGCCATGGATGAGGGTGAAACATTTTCATAAACAAACTGCCCTTTGCGGTGTCTATGAGAGGAGAGCTGTAAAATTTAATACTGATGGGATCCTTAGATTTTTTTTCTGGCCTTCAAGGAGCCTTATGATGTGAAAACGAACAGTTAAAAGTAAAGCAGCTCTCATGCAAAAGAAAGGTATATTGTTTGCCTTCTGATAAACGATGCCCTATAATTTCTTTTGTAGAGCTTGACGAAAAGGACTGTCGGGAATACCTTACCCTATACGCACATTATCACTTTTTGACAATACACTATCAGAATATCACATATCACAATCACCACACAGACTAATTCTCTCCTTTTCTACTTTTATATATATTCTCTACTTTATATTATTATTTTGGCAATGGTTCTGTGACTTGGATACCTATATCCGTCTATGAACGTGCTCATAGCGGATCTTGAGTTTGTGTACAAAGGGTCGTATCTTGGAGTCTTGTAGACTGTCAGTACATACACGTAGGGAGGCTACAAAAGCTGTAGGACAGCGTCTTTGACGTGCTTCACCGTACCAAACTCACCTTCTTACTTATTATTTATTTTGCTTTTACTTATTTATTATTTTGCTTTCTTCAATTTCAATATACCTTAAAAGGTTTATAAGTTATTTATAATATAAATGTTTTTGTATTTGACTTTACAAAAAAGGAAAACTATATATTAATTTTTATAACAAATCTCACAATCTGGGTTGGGCCACTTCAGTTTTCCAGCCCAAAGATATGTTAAAACTGAACAAATAGGGTCAATAAAATAATCCCCCAGAACAAATGGGGTCAATAAAAATATCTCCGAAGAAGATGCATTTGATGCTACGAAATGACATTGGATGTATGCAAAAACATAAGTCTGCTCTGCTGTTCTAGTGCAAAATATTCATCCACAGCTTGTGGACGGCCGCTTCTTTCTGCATGAGAGAGAAGACCGAGTGATTAGAGAAAGGGTGAGAAAGAAGCAAGCCGCGGTGACGAGCACCTTCCAGCCAAGGAGGCCGCCGGAGTTATTGCTGCCTGTGGTGGTTGCAACTGTGATATCATCCTGTTGGTCTTCTTCTTCGTCTGGTAAACATACAAAACGAGAGAAAACCTCCTTTGGAAAACATATATACAAGACAAAATATAGATTCATTTATTATTTTACTTTATTTTATTTTATTTTATATTTGGAAATAGTTGGAGTAAAATTATGAAACGCGTCAATAAAACATCACACCTGCCTTACCTTCTTCATCAGAGGCCCTAAGGATCTTATTCAACCATATTGGACAATCATAAGAAGAATCTATAGAAATACTCATCATATTATGATTCTCTTCTTGTTGCACCTGCACAAGTCGGATGCCCAACTCCTTTACCAGAAGCCCAGATTTCATAATTACAGAAACAACCACTTCATCGCCACCTTCTAACTGACCATACAAATTCCAGTGGCTTAACCATATCATGTCTTCTCCTTCACCTGGAATACCATATTGTGATGGGCAATACGCCCCCCTCAGACCCTTGCTCTTATTTTTGACTCTTATATAAGTGTGGTGGACAATAGGAGAATCATAGCCAGCATTCACATAGACAACAAAGACAATCAAGCCTCCAGTTCTGTGATTATCAAGTAATGGCACAGTAAAAGATATTGAGGACCCTCTGCTTTTATGGCTGAATTGGCCTGGAACCTCATTCCCACCAAAAAATGTGCTGTATATACCAGATTCGTACAGTCCCTATATATATGCAATAGAACTGAGAGTATTAGTCAACTCTTTCCTGTGATCATATGAGAGAGAGAGAGAGAGAGAGAGAGAGAGAGAGAGAGAGAGAGAGAGAGGCGCACACCTGGATGGGAATTGGATCATCCTTTTGTAAAATGGGTGCCATTGATTCCAACAAGTTGCACAATCCCAAGATATTGATCATTTCTACATCTACACTTCCAATGGCTAGTGACCTGTACTTGTACTGCCAGTCAACTAGGTTGTTGCGACTAAATGATGTGGCTGACTCAAAGTGAATGGATTGATATGTTATTTTCTCCAATGAAATGCAATCTACAATATCCAAGTTGTTTAGTTTTGGTAACCCCAGAAGCGATTTGAGACTCGTACACATGGAAAAAGAGAGTTTATCAAGCCTCGCAAATCCTTTGATACAATTTGGTAGGCTACAAATTGGATTATTCCCTAGATTTAGTCTTTGCAATGACGACATACTACTAAAATCCATAGGAAAGGCATCATCCGAAAGATTGCACCCCCAAAGACTTAATTCTACTAAAGAGCATGGTAAAGAACCCAAGATACTCGAACTTCTTTCTGGCCATAATTCACTTATTGGAATTCCATCTGTCTCAAGCACTTTCAAAGAGTACATGTTGCTCAACATCTCAATTGATAACTCATTAAGATTTGAGCAACCAGATATAATAAATGTTTCAAGTGTTTTTAGCATACAAATGTTCTTGGGAAGCATCCTAATCTTTTTGCAATCTCTCATATTCAAGTAAATAAGTCTCTCTAGGTTTCCAATGGATCCATGGACATAAATTAGGCTCGTGCAGTCTACTAGAACCAATTTCTCTAGATTTGGGCAATATGAGAAGTCAATAGTTTCTGTAAGGGAATGAGAATGGCTGAGATCAAGGATCTTCAAGGACGGAAGATACTGTAGGGAAAAAATGTACAGAAGAAAACAATGTGGGGAGTTAATTGTTATAAATATATAATTTGTTATCAAACTAAAAGCCTAATGAAAAAGAAAAAGAAATTGAAAAGAGTAGAGAGTAACATACTTTTGTTCCCTTGAATACTTGTCTCAGACCGCTGTATTGCATTTCAAGAATAATAACGCTTTCCAAAGGAAAATCAACGGGTATAGAATCCAAAGGAAACTTAGTCCAACACAACCATCTTACTCCTGTACAAAATTCTGCATAAGATCCGTTAAGTTGTACATGACTAAGATGGAGTAGTTTTAGTTCCCGCATCCTTGAAAATGCGTTGGTTTCCAGGACTTTCTCATTTGAGTTTATAGTAGGGCACATGCGCATGTCGAGGGTAAGACCTTCAATTGTTTCCGTACCCTACAAAAGAAAACAAGAAAAACATTTGCAAAATATTTACAATAAGAAAAACATATGTGTACAAAGAACGCATATTTCTTACATTCTTTTCTGCCAAGATTTTGAAAGAGTCCTTATGATGCCATACTCTACTACGATTCCAAGGCTCCTTTGATTCTAGGCGAACAATTTCTCTTCCCATTCCACGAATTAGGTCATGCATTTGCACCTTGTCACATCCATCAATAATTACCAAACATCTATCGATGAGATTTTGAATGCCAACAATTGTGTAGAAATCACATCCATCCAGTATTTTAACAACGTAATCTTTGTCCATTCCGATAAAGAAACAAGCAATGTGGAGGAATAATTTTCGGTCATGGTCATCTTGCAAAGAGTCATAGCTTACTCTTAGCTTATTTATTATTTCACCATTTGGAATAACTTCTAACTTCTCCAATGCACTTTTCCATAGACATGCACTTTCCCCCAACAAAGAAGAACCTAAAACTTTGAGAGCTAATGGAAGTCCTCCGCAATGATCGACTAGCTTCTCTGAATATTCTATATAATCTTCAACAGGATGGTCTTGGCCAAAAGCGTGCCAACTGAAGAGTTCCAATGATTCTTTTTGAGTCAAAGTGCCAACTGCATACACCTCAGTAACTTGATGAGCCTTTAACAATCTTGCACGCCTAGTTGTTATGATGATTTTACTTCCTGGATAAAATCGATCTTTCACTTGAAATACTGCATCTAATTGGTCCATATGATCCACATCATCGAGAACAAGAAGAACCCTTTTAGAGCTTATTGCATCTTCAATCTTAATTAATCCCTCACTAACATTGCTTATTTTCATTTTTCTCCCATTCAAAATATCAGAAAGAAGTTGTGTTTGTATTTGAACTAAGCCATTGGGTTGATCTGAAACTTCTTTGATATTTTCAAGGAAGCTGCTTCCTTCAAATATTCTAAAGTTTGAATTGTAAACAGTCTTTGCGATGGTTGTTTTCCCTATTCCACTCATCCCATAAATTACAAGTATGCCAACATCATTTGATCCATCTTGTAACCATAAATTAATTCCTTCGACTTGAGAATGCATTCCAATCAAGTTGGGAGCAACACTTAAGGGTGTGCGACTTAGTTTATCTCCGATCACTTTAACTATTTTCTTGATAAACTTTGACTCATACCTAAAAAATTGCAATCAAAATGAAAGAGAATTCAAACATGCATGCATGATTTCATTTACTTAAGTTATAAAATACCATGGAAATAAGTTCAGAAAGTTAGAAGGTACAAATATATAATAGATGAGCGCTGAAAGAGTTAGATAGAACTTAAAACTATGTTTGCAATAACAGCTGGATAATAGGTATTTCTCTGTCTTTGCATCTCAGTCATTCCCTTGCCTTTAGAAGAATCTGGATTGCTGAGGGTGTCTTGAGTGTTTTTGTGGATATGCTGGATATTAGGGTTATTAAATTATCTATCAATATTTTTTATTTTTTTAATGTTTTTATTTTATTTGAAAGGACAGAATCTATCAAAATTTAGTCCGTAGCATGTCAAAACTGATTAAGTCTAGATCTATCCTGGTCTAGAACTAAAGCTCAACCAAACGTAAACAAAAACTACTTCAAATCTAGATAATAATTAAAACAACTAGTTTCAAATCTAGATCAAATTTTGAACTGTGGAAAGTGCCAAATACATATTAATAACGAGATACTAATTCAGTTGCAACCAAATAAAGAAACTAATTCAGTTGGTAGTAGGAATGAATTTACCCATGAGCTTGATTTTGCAAGACCATCCCTGCCAGATTTGCAACCTCTGCAAGTGCCTCCCTCCATGCCTTCACCTTCTGCAGCGGTTGAGTTTTTTGGTGTCTAGCAAATTCCTTTGCAAGACTTCCTGTCTGCTTCATCACATGGGATGGATCCACATCGTAGAAGACAGGCAAAACGACATGGTCATCTGAGGTCCTCCTCTTGCGTTCAAGGATCATCACCAGCTCGTCAAGGCACCATCTGGACAACGCGTAGTCATTCGAGAACACAATGACAGAAGTTCGTGAGTGTTTGATTGCTTTCTGCAGTTCGGGCTTGATACCTTCTCCTCTCTCGACTTCATCATTGTCTCGGAAAGTGCGAAATCCGGCATTGACAAGGGCCGTGTAGAGGTGGTCAGTGAAAGTCTTGCGAGTGTCTTGGCCTCTGAAACTCAGGAACACGTGATAACGACAATATCGAGAAGCACTAGAAGAGGAGGTCTGTGGATCAGCTGCTTTCACAAGAGCCATGGATATCGACGACTTGAAGTGGTAGTGGTCAAGAAACAGACTAGCTTTTGCTGGTGTCTCTGATGAGCTGTGGAAAATTAATTAAAAGCTTCAATTGAAAGCCAAGCATGTTATGAAGAATTGCAGAATTTAATGAATGAAAAAGACAGCCTACCCATAACTCCGTTGACTTGTGTTAAAAAGTAATGCACATTGTGTTTCCCTCTTTTCGGCCGGGTAGGCCGATTGAAGAAGTTTTTGGTCCTTCTTCTCTTGAGATGCGTAGGCGTGCCACCACCAAGCCACTTGATGGCTTGGATGGAAAGATCGTGTGAGTGTGTTTGCGCTTCTGACTTTTAATCAAACGATTGATCGGCCAAGCAAGAAACCTCCTCTTGGTCTAGGTTCTTTTTCTTCCTTGAGGTCAAGGGTGATTGAGCTTTGTATGACTATTTTTAGGATTTTTGTGATAAGTGCAGTGAATGTAAATGCAGTAAACGAAATGACAGAAATGTAAATGCGATAAAATAGATTAAAGCGATAAAGATTTGAATTAAACTTGAATGTAAAGGCAATTGAAATTAAATTGCAAGAAAGTAAGCTTACACTAGGAAAACGAAGAACTTGGATAATCTGAAGAACTTGAAAGATAAAATCCTAGATTATGAATTGAAAAGTACAGGATAAAAAGATAGATTTTTGTGTTCAGTCGGAGGTCCTCTTCTCTTCTTCTGACGACCAATTTATAGAGCTTCCTTCAGCTCATGAGTTTGGCCATTAAATGGCCTCAACTAACTTTCATTGAAAATCCTTCCAATATTAATGTCTTCCGGAGCTCTAGGCATTTAATGAGAATTTTCCAACCATCATCAACCCCTATGGTTGGTCAGTAAAATGAGATCAGGATAGTTGGGTGGCTACAAATCTTCCCAATATTAATGCCTTCCGGAGCTCTAGGCATGAACTACCTGATGTCTTGGAAATCTTCCCAATATTAATGCCTTCCTGTCTTTAAACTCTGCCACTTGCAGGAAAACTTTTGCTGGAACTTCTGAACACTTCTTGGATCGGGCTACTCTGACATTTTTACATTGAGGGACATTTCTTACAACCGAGGATTTTTATGCAATCCGAGGATCTTTGGCTCAACAGAGGATTTTTTATGTAGTCCGAGGATCTTTGGCTCAAAAGAGGATTTTTCATGTAGTCCGAGGATCTTTGGCTCAACAGAAGATTTTTCCACTCAACCGCGGATATTTAAGTTCATCCGTGGATCTCTCATTCCAACCAAGGATCTTTATTTATAACACATATACATATGATAGTTTTGATAGCCAAATAATTCAAATCGTGGGGCCTATTCATTATATATAAATATATATATATATATATATATATATATATATATATATATATACATAAGATATATGTAAATATTGAAGCTAGCCATCCCACCTTCACGTCACTTTCCCCCCAACATATGTATATGTTATATCCTTAGTTTTATATTGAAAAAGGTTTGATCAAGTTGCAACCCCTCACATTGTTGAGCATCTTTTCTCATCTTTATGTAGAGAAATCCCACGCCCCTTTCAAAAATTGCATCTGCTCAACCCCAACTTCTCCATAGCCATCCTGTGCGTGCATTCGTTCATACTGACTATTTGGATGGTGGATTTTTAACCACACTCAAACACATTGAATAATAAAGAAAAATCTTGAATGATATAGAAAAATCTAGAACAATTGAGTGAAAGTAGACAAGTCAAATTTGAGCTCTACACTAGAAACATCCTATTAATTATTTAATGTATTGTAACTAGACTATTCTAGACTTATATTATAACTAGTGGCTGGAAAATAGTTTGAGAAGTCGGTTACTATGCAATAACCGACTTCACTAGATATTTGCCATCTTTAAGTCGGTTATGCTACTCTATATATATAGCAATAGCAGCACAATTGTGTAATGAAGGAAAACTTGAAATCTACAGCTGCCTAACTCCTCCCTTTAGCCAACCCTTGTATCCAACCAATTCTAAAGCCTTGTACCCTTCTTATTTCAATCAATAAAATAAAATTATCTTGTTACCCTTTTCAAAAAGCTTTCTATTCCACATAAAGAATATTGTCCTAAATAGTAAATCAACTATTCTCTAATCCTAAATAGTAAATCAACTATTCTCTAAGCCTCTTTTCTCCCTTCAACTAACAGTGGTATCAGAGCTTGTTTCGATCAACTTTGGGCATTGGTTCACTAGTCCTCCATCATGTCTACCACTAGCCAAAACTCTGACCCTCTTCCTATTTTCACGGGGGAAAACTATGACTTCTGGAGTATTAAAATGAAGACCTATTTTATGTCTCAGGATTTATGGGACATAGTTGATAGTGGCTTCAATAATCCAGAAAACCCAACTGTGGAACAGTTGAGGCAACTGAAGAAGGATCAACAAAAAGATGCAAAGGCCTTATATGCCCTGCAATAAGCCTTGCATGATATGATTTTTCCAAGAATCATGGGAGCCACAACTGCAAAGGAAGCATGGAATACCTTAAAGGAGGAATTTCAAGGCAATGCCAAGGTACGTGCTGTTAAACTACAAACTTTGAGAAGAGAGTTTGAAAACATTAAAATGAAGGATTCTGAGACCACACAAGACTATTATGCTAAAATAAAAATAATAATCAATCAATTGAGAGCCTATGGAGAAAATATTAATGATTCAAGAATTGTAGAAAAAATACTTATAAGTCTTCCTGATAAGTATGATCCTTTAGTTACTGCCATTGAACAGACAAAATATTTAACTAGTCTGTCAGTGACAGAACTAATGGGCTCCCTTGAAGCTTATGAGAAAAGACTGAGTAGGCGAAATGAAAATTCAGTTGAAAGCGCCTTTCAGTCAAAACTAAATTTAAGGTCTCAGAAAACTAAAGAAGGGGAAAGGAAAATTGGAGAAAGTTCTGGAAGAGAAAATTATAAATCCAATTAGAATTGGGGAAATAAAAAAGAAATAAAGGAAAGAAAAATCTATCCTCCCTGCGGGGTGTGTAAAAACACAAACCACCTAGAAAAATATTGTTGGTTTCGCGGCAAGCCTAAATGTCGAAATTGTAAAAAATTTGGGCACATAGAAAAAGACTGTCGGACCAAGAACTATCAAGCTAATTACTCAAAAAAAAAAGTGAGAAGAATGAGCATATGTTTTATGCTCATCAAGCCACACCAAAAGGAACCAACAAGAAATGGTATATTGACAGCGGCTGTAGTAACCACATGACTGGAGATAAAAGCATCTTCTCCAACATAGACAAGTTCGTAAAATCCCAAGTAAAGCTGGGAAATGGAACAATGGTGGAGACAAAAAGAAAAGGTACAATCTCTATCCAAACTAATAAAGGAACTAAATATATAAAAGATGTTATACTAGTACCTAGCCTGGAGCATAATCTATTAAGTGTTGGACAAATGATTGAAAATGGATACTCTCTACACTTTTCTAGAGACTCCTGCACAATATTCGATAAAAGAAATAAAAATCACATAATAACAAAAGTAAGGATGGAAAATAGAAATTTTCCTATCCAATGGCAATTTGTAAAAACCACAGCCATGAAAGCAGAAGTAGAAGATTCATGGTTATGGCATAAAAGATTTGGCCACTTTAATTTTTATGCCCTAAAAACTCTTTATCAAAAGAATATGATGAGAGATTTTCCAACCATAAAAGAGATCCATGCTGTCTGTGAAAGTTGCCAACTTGGCAAACAACATCGACAAGCATTTCCATCTGGAAAGGCTTAGGCCTTGTTGGAGCTTGTTCACGCAGACGTTTGTGGACCGATGAGGACTCCATCTCTTGATAATAACAGGTACTTTATCCTGTTCATAGATGACTATACTAGAATGACGTGGGTTTATTTTCTACGAGAAAGATCAGAAGTATTTAATATCTTCAAAAAATTCAAAACCCATGTTGAAAAACAAAGTGGCCACTATATTAAAGCTCTAAGAAGTGATAGAGGAAAAGAACATATACCTCTAAAGAATTCAACAAATTTTGTGAAGATGAAGGAGTAGAGCATCAACTAACAGTTGGCTATGCTCCTGAACAAAATGGAGTCTCAGAAAGAAAAAATAGAACTGTCATGGAGATGGCAAGATCCATGATATTTGAAAAAGGCTTGCCAAACACATTCTGGGCAGAAGCTGTGTATATAGCAGTATATTTACTAAATAGATGCCCAACAAAAGCTTTACAAAATAACACTCCTATTGAGGTTTGGAGCAATATAAAGCCATCAACAAAGTATCTCAAAGTATTTGGATGCATTTGCTATGTGCACATTCCTAAGGAAAAAAGACACAAGCTAGAAGAAAAGCCTGAAGTTGGCATATTCCTGGGATACAGTTCCCAATCTAAAGGCTATAGAGTCTACAATCCCAAAACGAATGATAAGCCGAGATGTTGAGTTCGATGAATTGGCGCCATGGAACTGGGAGGAATAAAAAGTTGAAAAGAAAAGTGTTACTATAACACAACCGTGCAGAGAAGAAATTGAAGAAACTCCAGGTACGACTCCACCACCTACAACTCCTCCATTTATACAACATGAAGGCTCTCCAGAACCAGAACAAAGAACTAGATCACTCCAAGATATATATGAAACTTGCAACTTCATAACTATAGAACCAGAAAGTTTTGAAGTTGCAGTAAAAGAAGAAATCTAGAGAAAAGTTATGGAAGAAGAAATTAAAACAATTGAGAAAAACAAAACATGGGAACTCGTTGATCGCCCACAAGACAAAGAGATCATTGGGGTTAAATGGGTCTATAAGACCAAATTTAATCCTGATGGATCAATATAGAAGCATAAGCAAGGCTAGTAGCTAAAGGCTACTCGCAGCAGCCGAGCGTAGATTATAACGAGACATTTGCACCAGTTGCAAGACTTGATACTATAAGAGCACTGGTAGCATTAGTAGCTCAAAAGAAATGGAGAATTTATCAGCTAGACGTAAAGTCTGCATTTCTAAACGGAGAGCTCGAAGAAGAAATATATGTGGAGCAACCACAAGGATTTATTGAGCAAGGAGGAGAAGATAAAGCACTCGAGCTAAAGAAAGCCTTGTACGGACTCAAGAAAGCGCCACGAGCTTGGAACAGCTGCATAGACAAATACTTCATCAACGCAGGCTTCAGATGGAGCAAAAGCAAGCCCACTCTCTACACCAAAACTCAAGGTAAGTCTGATATCTTGATCGTCTATCTATATGTGGATGATCTCATCTACACAGGAAACAATAAAGAAATAATTCAAGAGTTCAAAAAAGATATGATGAAAACATTTGAGATGAGTGACCTTGGGTTGATGCACTATTTTTTGGGCATCGAAATAAACCAAGAAAAAGATGAAATCTTCATATGCCGAAAAAGTACACTGAAAATCTTTTGAAAAAGTTCAAAATGTACGGGTGCAAGACTGTAGCTACTCCACTTATTACCAATGAGAAATTTAGAATGGAAGATGGATCAAGAAAAGCTAATGAATCAGTTTACAGAAGTCTCATTGGGAGCTTACTATACTTAACAACAACAAGACCTGACATCATGTACGCGACAAGCCTACTATCAAGATTTATGCAAAATCCAAGTCAAATACACTATGGAGCAGCAAAAAGAATATTAAGATACTTGCAAGGCACAATTGGCTATGGCATATGGTATAAGCCTACTACAGATCCAAGACTATTTGGCTACATAGACAGTGATTGGGCTGGATCAGTGGATGACATGAAAAGCACATCAGGCTATGCATTTACAATTGGATCGGGAATATTTTCATGGTCATCAAAGAAACAAGAGACTGTGGCTCAATCATCAGCAAGAGCCGAATATGTAGCAGCAGCAAGTTCAGCATGCCAAGCTATTTGGCTCAGAAGAATATTTAAAGATTTGGGAGAGTGCCAAACAAAAGCTACTGAAATACTTTGTGACAACAAGTTTGCTATAGCAATGGCAAAAAATCCAGTATTCCACAGCAGGACAAAGCATATCGCCATCAAGCATCACTTCTTACGAGAAGTCTCAGCCAACAAAGAAGTTGAGCTCAAGTACTGCAAGACAGAGGAGCAAATTGCAGACATCTTCACTAAGGCACTTCCAAGACCAAAATTTGAACTACTACGAAGCATACTCGGAGTAACACAAATGTGCATTAAGGAGGAGTGTTAAAAAGTAATGCACATTGAATGATAAAGAAAAATCTTGAATGATATAGAAAAATCTAAAACAATTGAGTGAGAGTAGACAAGTCAAATTTGAGCTCTACACTAGAAACATCATATTAATTATTTAATGTATTGTAACTAGACTATTCTAGACTTATATTATAACTAGTGGCTGGAAAATAGTTTGAGAAGTCGGTTACTATGCAATAACCGACTTCACTAGATATTTGCCATCTTTAAGTCGGTTATGCTACTCTATATATATAGCAATAGCAGCCCAATTGTGTAATGAAGGAAAACTTGAAATCTACAGCTACCTAACTCCTCCCTTTAGCCAACCCTTGTATCCAACCAATTCTAAAGCTTGTACCCTTCTTATTTCAATCAATAAAATAAAATTATCTTGTTACCCTTTTAAAAAAGCTTTCTATTCCACATAAAGAATATTGTCCTAAATAGTAAATCAACTATTCTCTAAGCCTCTCTTCTCCCTTCAACTAACAACTTGACTTAAAAGCGATCAGGCTTCTCTTCAATGTCCCTTACCTTCTACACAGAAACAGAGTGTCCCTTATCTTCAATGTCCTCCTTTCACTCTGTGACCTTTGTTACTCTGTTTTCCTTGAGTTTTACGTTATGGGTTACCTTCAGTATCAGTGGCGGATCAAGGAATTTCCTCTTCGGGGGGTCAACGTATAAAATCTCACAAATTTTTTTAGACAAATCTTTTGTTTTTCTTTCTTTTCTATCTTTTTTTTTCTATCTCACTTTTTTTTTTGGACGAAATCTATCTCACATTAATTTATCATTAAACTCACTTAATATAAATATAAAATTATACTCAAATACTCAAAATCGCCAGTCTAGCATGTTCGTAGGATTGGATTACCTCATACAACGAACTTTGGATTCTCTAATTGAACTACAAGAGGCACAACCTTGTATTGCTGATCTATGGTTAGCTTGTAGTAGCATGACAATGGATTTATATATTATCATGGTGCATTAGTATTGCCTTACCAGCCCCTGTTTTCCTGTTGTTGGCGTCGTGCTACTTTTGTCGTTAACAAGTTTTACTAGGAAAGAACCTGTCTATTGCTCAAGCAACAGATAGAAATGGTGTACATATGCACTACATTTATCATACTACTATATTTATTCGGCCATTCAAATCAAGAAATTTCTTGTAGAGGAGAGAAAAAAGGGTAAAGGATTAAGAATTTTGTTTCAGTCATTTGATTTGCAAAGACCCTGTTGAGTTTCTTCAATTGAAAGCCTTGTTTTTTATGCTGAAATATCTGTTTGGTTTTTATGCTCAACTCCGCATTTTAGATTGTCATCCTCTCGCTGACCAAAATGCTGGAACAATCAAATGACCAGCTTCATTTGAATTCTTGACCCAACTAAGTGCACACACCAGACCTGTCTTTTTAAAGCGTTCTGAATTTACAAGTAACATTAGGATTTATGCATCTAAAAGATTTGACCTTCAAATAGCTTGCAAAGGAAATCATTACAAACAAGGTTTACTGTATATTGCCAAATTTCCAATATCTGGTACAGAATTTTTTCCGGGCAATCCAACTGCATGACTCACATTCTTAAATTCTCTATGAAGCACTGAGGGTCAGTGGGTGACACGAACTCATTATTTGGTGCTGAATGTGGGGACGGAAGACGGAGATCTGAATTCCTGCTTTATCTTTCACTGTCATGTAAACTGTGGATAGAACATCAGAAATAGGCTAAATAGTGGGATATATACCGAGAGAGAGAGACGTTATATATGCTAGCAACATGCGACAGCCAAATGGAGACGTGGATAAAAAGACAAAAGCATTAACGGAGGAAACTTATGCTGACTGTTGGGGTGTACAAGATTCAATCCAATCTGTCCAAACCGACCGAACCAATTAAATCCAATTCAATTTTAATCGGTTTCGATGATTTGGTGGATTGAATTATATCCATAATTTTCAAAACTGGCATGATTAGATCGGATGACGAATTTGCTTATGAGAATCCAATCCAATTCAATATAATTAGTTTTATGCTTATTTTGCTCTCGTAGGCATTACATGTCTTCGCCTTTGAAACTCATGAACACATGATAACTACTGCATCGATGAGAAGGAGAACACGCAGTATCGGAAGAGGAGGTTTCTCCTTGAATTTTTCTCACAAGAGCCATGGATAAGGGTAAAAAAATTTCATAAACAAACTGCCCTTTGCGGTGTCTATAAGAGGAGAGCTGTGAAAATTAAATACTGACGGGGTCCTCGGATTTTTTTTCTGGCCTTCGAGGAGCCTTATGATGTGAAAACGAACAGTTAAAAGTAAAGCGCTCTCATGCAAAGGAAAGGTATATTGTCTGTCTTTTGATAAAAGATGGCGTATAATTTCTTTTCTAGAGCTTGACGAAAAGGACTGTTGAGATTACCTTACCCTATACGCACATTATCACTTTTTGACAATCCTTTGTTGATTATTTTGTGGTGGCAGAATGATAAGGAATAAGGATATTGCATTCCTTATTCTAGGCCCATTCCCAAAGCAACCAATTTGACCAATATTTTGCATCATAGTTTGAGCAAAATTGCATAGTTTTCTAATTATGGAGGCAAATCATGCCCTTATAACAAAATTTTATAGTTTCCTTTTTGAATGGAATAGTATTACTGAACAAGCATATATATGAGAGATTTTCCAAGCAGAATGCTTAATTTTATGCGTGTCGTTATTGACACAGATAATCAGTCTGCAACCAGAACAGAATGATTCCAATGGCATCACCAAAACGACATTGTTACAAAAGACAAAATCATAATTTGAACAACATTGATATCCAAGCTTTTGATCATCCTGTTGCTGTTCTCTTAAGACCATATACAAATAACAGAAAATTTCACAAATACTAGAGGAAATCTTTTGAAATGAAACAAGAAGTGTTTCAGGCATATAGCATTAACTATCAACAGCTTAGATTAAAATAAAAATACATCATGATGTTAATTTATCTGGGGTATCATTGTTTTATATTCTCTCTTTTGTTCAGAAATAGTTTGAGTAAAATAAAATGTGTTAGTAAACAACACACCTGTATCTTCATCAGAGGCCCCAAAGAGATTATCGAACCAAATCAGATCTGTTATTGGTTTCCATCTAGGGAAGAGCAAGTATGTTCCTGGTTCGTCTTGAGCCAAATCTCCATCAATGACACTTGCATAAGAAGGATCCCTGGTGTCATGTTGCGTATTCATATTCTCTTCTTGCTCCTGCTCTATTAGCTGGATGCCACACTCCTTTACCTGAATCAGAGGTTCTCAAACAACCACTGTGTCGCCACCTTCTAGTGATTCTCCAACTTCCAATGGTTTAACCATATCATGTATTCTCTGTCATCTGGAATACCGTAAATTCTGAGTCATAGGGAAGTATGGGATTCTGGTTCACTAGTAGACTCGTGAATCGATCACATGCTTCAACCCTCAACTCACGAAGTTATCTTCAAATCCTCAGGAGAGATGGGGTTCTGTGGCCCATTCACTAATTTGAATATCTTCAAGACTGGAAACAAAGCCCTTGTCTGCTCGCTCGTAACTACTACATCATATCCATAAAACTTAGCTGCCACACGTTTTGAAGTCATCCATGTATTAATCTCAAGATGTCTGAGATTAAGTAGATTACTGAGAGTTGGCAACGACAAACTCATGATCATCGATGATGGAAATGTAGCAACCATGAAATTATCCATCTCTAAAATTTCCAAATTAGGGTGCAGTTGGAGGCCTTCTAGTACATTATCCTCCTTGTTGCGCCTTAGCCTATTTGGGTCCCTTACAAATCTTAAAATGTATATGTTTGCCTTTCCCACTAAATTTTCTTTCAATGCTTCTTCTTCATGTTGCACATATTCCCCAACCCCTTCCATTACTGAAACTTTAGATAATATTTGGAGATTAGTTGGTCACCCCACACCAACGGGAAATCTCATATGTCCATCAAACTAAATGTGCCTCAAGTTGATCAAATTTTGCAGTTTCTTTGGAAACTCTTCAAGTGAGAAACAGTATGTCATCCTCAATGTTTGTAGATTACAAATTTTTCCAATAGAATTGGAGAGTGCTTTGATACTGGTTCTAGAAACATCCAGATACCTCAAGTGTTTCAACTCACCAATTGAAATCTTTCATGAACATTGAGCAATATGCAAAACATTATTTCATAGAAGGTTTAGTGACAATATTGGTTATCCCCTGAGCAAAATGGAGTTTTGACAAATAACTCATCAAACTATTCCATTTTTGTTCATCTTCGTTCCAAATGTCATCAAGGACGAAGACATATCTTTTCTTTGTCAGGTTCATTGTACACTAACCCATCCGAAGTTATCTTTCCTACACCACCCATTCCTACAATAACCAAAATACTTTCTTGACTGTTGGAGATAATCAAGGTTGCAACTATACTTGACACTTCCTCCTTTCTTCCAACGATGTATTCATCCTTACCAAAGAATGAGTTGCTTTCTGTGTCCTCTATTGCTTGAAGGGTTGCATCTTTGTGTTTTTTCTTATCAACTAGTTCAATGAAAGATGCCTCACTCACCAAAGATGCTTTCATAGACTTCATTCTATGTTCCATTTTCTGACGAAACAAAGTGGGATCGGAGGCAGAAAGAAAGATTAGTACCTTTTTCTTTATATGGTTCTCCAATTCTACTTTATGCCGAAGAACTTCACAATTGATTTCATCCAACACATCTTCTCCATCATAAGCTATGGTTTTAAGATTCTTCACCCACTGATCAAAACAAAGAGAGCCAAATTCTGAATTAGTATTCTGGGAACTTTCTGATCCTCTTAAACATGAACTTCTTCTAATTATATGTAGATCTATAATAAGCAGGCACTAAGCTCAATAGAAATTAGGAATAACATATAAGCATAGATTCACTTCCAGACAGGCTGTAAGGGCTTGGCCGAATAAATATAGATTGCTTACCGGCTTACATGGCGTTGACCAAGGCTATGGAGCGGTGGTCGGTAAAAGTCTTGCAAGTATCTTCGCCTCTGAAACTCAAGAAGACATTATAATTACTACATCCATGAAAAGTTGATGTAACATTTCCACTCTCACTGATCGGTTGTTGGTTGCTCTGAGCTGCATGGTAGAGTGGTGATAGTGAGACTGAAGGCTCTTATCTTTCCATCTGCTCCAAGGTTCTGTATTTATCTCTCTCTCTCTCTCTCTCTCGCTTGTTTGGGCTTTTTTCAGAGTTTAATCTTTGTTTCTCTGTTTGGGCTTTGGCAAAGACAATATTTCCTTTTCTTTTGTCCGAGCACTGAGATATTCAAACGCAACTTTTTGAATTGAAATTTAAAAGTAAATAACTTTTTTATTAATATTGAAGAAAAAAAATACCACTGAAAAATATATCATTCGATCTCAAATACTTAAACAGAAATTGTGTTTTTTTCATTCGATAAAATAAAAAAATTGGCTGGGGGAATGAAGTTTTCGAATTGGCTGGGACCTCTTTCAACATTGAGAAAGAAGCATTCTCTTTTTTACCAACTCATACAACGAACTTTGGATTCTCTAATGGAACTACAAGAGGCACAACCTTGTGTTGTTGATTCATGGTTGGGTAGTACTAGCATGACAATGGATTTATGGTTTTCCTCTTGTTGGCATCATGCTGCTTTCACTTGGAAAGAACCTGTCTATTGCTCAAGCAACAGATAGAAATGGTGTACATATGCACTACATTTATCATACTGCTATATTTATTCGGCCATTCAAATCAAGAATTTTCTTGTAGAGAAGAGAAAAAAGGGTAAAGGTTAAGAATTTTATTGCAGTAATTTGATTTACAAAGACCCTGTTGAGTTTCTTCAATTGAAAGCCTTGGTTTTTATGCTGAAAGATCTGTACTTAGTTTCCCTTACGAAGGTTAGATTGTCATCCTCTAGTTGACGAAAATGCTGGAACAATCAAATGACCAACTTCATTTGAATTCTTAACCCAACTAAATGCACACACACCAGACCTGTCTTTTAAAGACTTCTGAATTTAAAAATAACACTAGGATTTATGCATCTAAAAGATTTTGACCTTCTTCAAATATCTGGCAAACGCAATCATTACAAACAAGATTTACTGTATATTGCCAAAATTCCAAGATCCGGTACATCATTTTTTTTTCCAGGCAATCCAACTGCATGACTCACATTCATAAATTCGCTATGAAGCACTGAGGGTCAGCGGTTAACAGGAACTGATTGTGTGGTGCTGAACGTAGAGACGGAAGACGGAGATCTGAATTTCCTGCTTCATCTTTCACTGTAAACTGAGGATAGAACATCTGTATTTAGATTAGAAATAGGCTAAATAGTGGGATATATACCAACAAAAGAGCAACTAAACTTATACATCCTCGGTAAGAAGTTTGGAGAGCGAGAGAGAGGATGACAATATCACTCTTCTTAAATCATGTTATATATGCTAGCAACATGTGACAGCCAAATGGAGACGTGGATAAAAAGAAAAAAGCATTAACGCAGGAAACTTACGCTGGCTGTTGAGCACCAGCTTGTTGTATCAGCTGAGAATATATGTACTCATCAACCCTCTGCTTTGCCAGTGCCACCTGGTACACAACCAAAGATTTTGTGTGAATGAAAAGTCCATATATTGTAAATAAATAAATAAAATACCAGCATACTTGTTTCTCGACTAAGCAACCGGAGCCTTTTCAAATTACAAAGTTTGCATTTCAAAAATTTATTTAACTTGTTGGTAGTGTTTTGAAATATGGAAGGTAAAAAAGATAACATTACAATATCATACTTTACAAGTACACCATTCAACCCAACACCACCCAACTGCAAGCACTCTCTTGGCAACAATTTATTAAAGGGAGATTCACTATTATACCCAATATAGGAGCCCAAATTATAAATAAAAAAACCCTATATGAAATGGACTTTAAAAACACACCCAAAACCCATTTACAACATAACAAAAAAATTTTTAACTTCTTTTAAATTACAAAACTGCCATTGATTTCTTAAAACAAACTCAACTCCAAAACCTCATAAAAAAACCCAAAACACTCAATAGGGCATCAAAGTAATTTAATAATCAAAATTAAATTCAATAGGGCCAGGTATCATTTTTTGGGTTTGTTTATAGAAATGAAATGGTGTAGGGTTTATTTATAGTTTTAGTGCTAAGAATGGGTATATGACTAAATATCTCTTTATTAAATAATCTAAAGTGGAACTATTTACTGAAAACGTCTTTATTTCTGGACAAGAATTTGTATAAAATTTATTCTTTCAATTTTCTGTTTTCTTAATGATGGCGCTTAGATAAATGACAAACTACAATCCACCACTCAGTCTTCAGTCCATGCTACAGTGGCTTTAACACAACATTTTTTCCTGACTCAGTGATGGTTTTTACAACAAATTGGCAAGACAGGTATTAAAAAAATATGGATATACCTGTTGTGCACTACCGCAAAACTGAATTTGCCTATGTTTTTGCGCACCTTTCCCACCATAAACCTACAAAACACAAAACCATATTAGCTACCATAAAACACAAAGTAATTCACAGGAAAAAGCAAAAGATTGAGAACTATAAATGAGAATAACCACTTTAAACCAGGGGCACTGCTTATAAATGCTTAACGATAAAACTCAGCCCACCTTGATCATTGCTCCAGACTCATTTCTGATCCTTTGAATGTTGGAGCCGCATCTACCAATCAACCCACCAACTAGTGTTTCCGATATCACCATCTCAAAGGTTATATATTCAGCTGCAAGATTGGTTGTCCTAAAGATGATGTGGTTATGAGACAAAAAATTAAAACTTGATAGAACCGAATAAGGTGGCGTTTGTAATGTTTAGTTATTTTTATATGGAAAGTGTGGAATAACCTGAAGTTGGGTCCATGTACGGTTGAACTTGAGGTGGTCGAATTGTTGTGTAGTTATATGCTGGACTGATGGAAATCACTTGTCGGGGTGGGTTTTCTCTAAACAACATTAAATTGATAGAAGGTCAAGCAAACTGACTTCAGAAAAGAAGAACGAGCAAGAACAGTTTGGAACACCATGTAAACAAGAATTTAATGTAACCTTAGTTGATCACCAATCTCTTCCAAAGCCTTCAGAACAGCAGGCAAGTCACCTGATACCTAATAACAACGTCAATTATCAGTCAACTTGATAGAGAAAAAATAGTAGAGCCAAAACTAAGTACAGGTTCTGTAAGATAAAGCCAAACCGTTAACACAAAATGTTTTTCAATCTTACATATCAAGATCAACCAACAATCTCAAATAACGAAAAGTACCGAAAGCCACATCACCATTTTGAATTCAAAATGCTGACAAACTCACCTGTACCACTCGATCAGATTCATGGGCAGATGCACACAAAGGCAACTGATTTGGGGCAAGAATTGTGATTGTGGCACCAGAGGAGTTCCGCAATTTCTCAATATTCTGGCCAGACATCCCAATCAATGAACCTGCTTGGGACCCAGCAATCAAAAGTCTAATGGTATTGGCAGCCACATGTCCTGCACCAACTTTTGCTGCCTCAGCACCACTATCATCTTCCTGTTAATAGCATACATTTTGAAATCATTCATTTCATTATAAAATTCACAAACCCAAAATCACCTCTTTAACCCTTTTAAGCTCAGAAACACAAGGACTCTGAAAATCCAATTGAAACACACCAAATTCTAGCACTTTTGTGATTATTTCTTTACATGGCGAAAACTACCTAAAATTAAGATGCTTCAAGATAACAAGCAGATCGTGAAATAACTGAGGGGTCGTTTGGAGCTTTTTGCAGGTAAACACTCAACTCTCAGCACAAATAACCACTATACAATATAGATGTGATTGTCAACCATTTCCTACTATTATAAACCCAATTTAAAAGACCATAAAACTGAAAACTTAATACTATCTGCAATTATACATATGGTTTCAAGTGTACTATAAAAGATAACAGCTTGAATGCTTCATTCAATCCAATTAAGTCATAAAATTTCTATCAGGCAAGAAATTTGAACCCTGCAATTTCATAATATCAACTTGACCACAACAACCTAGAAAGCACAAAATAACACTATTGATCACCTTCAGAATCAGCCCAGCTATTTGCTGCAGCGCCTTCTCGGCATCAGTACTCACGTTATCACTATCCTTCGAACTTATTATAATCACACGCTCCTCGTGCCTCTGGAAAAAGGGCAAAAAAAAAACTCAAAACCCAAAACAACAGTAAAAAAAAAAATTACGAAACCCTAAAGAAAAGAAATCGAGGAGAGAGTTACACACAGCGATGGCGTCGGCGATTTTGATATTGGCCTTGGTCTCTTCGCGAATCTTCTGGATTCGACACCCCTCTTTGCCTATGACCTTGCCGATCTGCCTCGACGGAACAACGATTCTGAAGATGACGTCTTGGGCCTTGGCGCGGCGCTTGGCCCCGGGTTCCTGGGGCTCCGGCCCGGCCAACACCGGAGGATACTCGTCCTCTCGGCGGCGCTTCAGGGCGGCCGATTGGGCGGGTTCGGATCCCGGTATGGATATTAGGGTGGCGGGTGGCATTTGGATTTGGGGGTGTATGGGCAGTTGGCCTGGTTGCGCCATTTTGGTTTGTGTTTCTGTTTCTGTTTTTTTGGGCTTATGTTTTGTTTTGGTCGGCGGAAATAAAATTGATCGTGAAAGGGATGTTAGCCGTATAGGCTGAAGGGTTTTGTAGAACAAGCAAAATTACATGTTTGGCCCTTTGGTTTTTGTTATATACCTTCTCACCTTACCAGAACTCCTCAGTCAGGACTGGTCAGTCTTGTCTCTTTGCTGGGTAGTTATCAGTATGATTAAACTCATATATGAGGTACACTGCTCTTCATTCCACTCATTCCATTGGAACAGTTATTCAAATTTGATTGCAGTGACATCTATTAGGATGGTAGATTGCCTACGTATTCTTTGTGAAATTAAAGCAGGTGGTTGAGTTTGTGTGGCCTTGATTTTGAACCCATTTAGAATTTATTAATTTGATGATTTTGAACCAATTATTTGCCATCAAATAAACCCTAATGAATCGGATACAATCATCAACAAAAGTAACGACGCACTTCTTTCCATTAGTAGCAAACTTAGCATGACTTTTAGCACAGACACAAGATTCACACCGAATGTTTGATGCATCACAACGAGTAAACAATGAAGGAGACAAATGTTTTAGATATCCAAGCATGGACTATAACAAAGTTTTCCTTCCTTGTAACAAAGACATATATGCTTACACACATGTATCAATTGTAACAAAGTCAGATGCTCACTAGCACTTGTATTAATGGTTTGAATACTTCGCACAAATGGATTGTAACAAAGTTTCTCTTGCTTTTCATGAAGTAATAAATCCCTTATTTGAACTTATTTTTACATGAATATGTAGGAAAAAGTTTAGCAGTTGCCCCTAAATTGATGACCTCCTTTCGATTTGCCCCCTCGGCTTGCTAAAAGTTTCCAATATTTATATCACTTGATTTATATGTCTTAAGATTTATTTTTCAAGTTTGAGATTGGGGTTAGTTTATTTGAAATCATATTTTGTAAAAGTATATCACATTGAGCTTGGATTGAACTCCGACTTGAACTATAAGTCCTTTACAAATCTAGTAATGTTAATATCTATATATAAAAAAAGTTTCCATGTGATTTGGGCATCAAGAGAAAATGTAAGAAGGAAGTTAATGAGACAAATTAGAAATGTGAGCTAAGAAATCCTTGGAGTTTGGCCTATGTATTGAGGGACGGTGGGGTAATGTGTTAGGATTAGAATGAGTCTACGGATCGACTTTTTAGTGACAAAGAAAAGAAATGTGAGGTAAACTCTGCCCTTCTATAAAAATAAAAATTGTTTATTCTTTCGCAAAAAGTAATTTTACTTGTTATTGTTATTTTCTTGGTCCAAGAAAGCAAAAGAAGCTTACATTTGAAGGCAGACAGGCGAGAGTAATTTTTTTTTTATCATTTGGAGAGAGTGCCAAATTTTAACCCAAATAACAATGTGGGTTTATGAAAGCTGTTTCCTATGTTTCTCCCATAAAACTCATATTTTCTGAAAAACCCTTTGAACATGTCCCTCCCCAAATCTCTCTACACCCTCCTTGCCCATCACTTCTCCACTGCCACCAAAACCACCACAAGGCTCCCTAAACTCTCCAATGTTCCCCACAAGTACAAGTCCGAAGCCGTCGAGCGAGCCCAGAAGGTCCTCACCGACTACCTCCACGCCACCAGGGGCTTCTCCTTCCCATCCGCCGAGCACATTAGCAAGAACTGCCGCTTCTCCCTCACCAATATCATCAAAAGGGTCGATTTTTCGGTCCCGAGTTTCTCAAATCGCATCCAGAGGTTCCTCAGGTACCACCCCATCAATGAATTTGAGTTTTTCTTTGAAAGCATTGGCATAGATTACAGTCAAGTTTGTCACTTTGTGCCTCCCAACAAGTACTTCCTCTCTGAAGATGGGACTGTTTTGGATGCTGCTTGTGAACTTTCTACATTTGGGTTTCCTTGGAATATGTTAGGGAAGTTGTATGAGGAGGAGCTTTCTATTTTTAGTGAGAGTTCAAAGGTGTTAAAAGCTAGGCTTAGTAGGTTTAAGGAATATGGATTTGGTAATCATTCAGTTGTGGGTATGTGCCTGGCTTTCCCGTATTTGTTGAGCCTGGAGGGTGATCTGGGTGGTGATATTGTGGCATTGTTTGATGATTTGAAAAGTGTTTTTGTGGAGTTTGATATTGAAAATTCTGCTGAGGGAAATTTGGAGTCTTGGTATGAGGTTTGTAAGAAAGTTCGGGTGTTTTACGATTTGGGTTGTGAGAATGGGAAGATAGGGGAATTTCTGGGTAGGAGGAAAGATGTTTTTCTTGAATGCCCAGCAGAGGTTTTGTTCCAGAAAGCGAAGTACTTTTGTAAGTTTGGTGTTAGGAAGGAGGATGTAGGTTTGTTGCTTCTTCAAAGTCCAGAGATTTTAAACCTTGATCTGGAAACACCGGTGATATCAGCATTGGGATTGTTGAAACATTTCGGATTCGACATGAAAGAATTAGAGGCTGTGAGTGAAAAATACCCTCATGCGATGGGAAGAAATAAAATGGCAAATTTACCACATCTAGTGAGGGCTCTGGATCTTCATGAATGGTTCTTCACTAAGATTAAGAATGAACATCAATTGTTAGCTAATTATGTTATCAGTGATTTTGATGAAGACATTGCGGAAGAATTTAGTGATGGATTGGAGAGGATCCAATCTTCATCAACACCCATTCATACAATGACAAAATTGAATTTCTTGCATGGCATTGGGTTTGGAGAGAACCCTTTGACTCTACTGGTCTTAGCCCGTTTGCATGGCAGAAGCAGTGAGCTACAAAAGCGGTTTGATAGCCTTCTTTGTACAGGCATTGAATTCTCAAAGCTTTGTTTGATGATAAGAACAGCACCGAAGATCCTGAATCAGAGCCCAGAATCTCTAGAAGCGAAAGTAAAATTTATTAGCGAGGAAATGAAACCCTCTTTGGAGTACCTCAATATTTTTCCGGCATTTTTGTGTTTTGACTTAGAGAACCGGATCAAGCCCAGATATAGATTTTATGTTTGGCTCAAAGAGAAGGGATTGTATTCTAAAAGCTACTCTATAGCCAGCATAATTGCTACCAGTGAAAAGAAATTTGTAGTGCGGGTTTTTGGAATTCACCCAGCTGCTCCAAAACATTGGTTTGAGTGTTTCTCATACAGAAAATCTTTTAATACTTGTCTGGAGGCATCTCTTGCATAGACTACAGCTTGTTGTATAAATGAACTACGTAGAATATGATTATTACCTGTGGATTTGGACTTCCAACACGGTGATGATAAGGATACCATTAGGAAATTGTCAAGATTAAACCTTCTGTGATTGATCCATTGTGAGAGACTTGTAGATGTTTATCTGATTTTCAAGTAATGATAACATTAGATAGTTTCTGGTTCTCAGCCGCTGTGCTGGTGTTTGACCTTTTTCTTATCATAATCCTTAAACTTATAATCTTAATGTAGAGGAGCAAGTGAAGTGATAATGATTCATATTATTGAAAGTAAGTTTTGTTTTGTGCCTTCTAAATATTATCATTGCCATGTGATTCTGGCAACATGCTTTATGTTTGTGTCTAGATTTCTTGATATGTTTATCAAATTGAGCAGCATGATTTAATTTCTTGTTTCAAGTCATTGAGGTGCATTTGGGCATATGCCAAAACCCTATTTTCTCAGTGCAAGCCTCAAGCAAGTCTCATCAAATTAGTGTGGCAATTGGAATTGAATCTATATCGTTGAAACAAAGTGCTGTTTGTTCGTTGTACACATGTGTTCTGTTACTATTCCTGTTGAATTACTGCTGGATGTAGTCTCAGGTATTTCTAGAAAAGTGATTTTTAAGCACATGTACACCCCTTTATCCATTCTGAAACTTGGAAAGGGGTTTTGCTTATCCATGCTGCATTTGTCTTCTCTTTTGCGTTCCATTCCCATTTTTTCCAATTCAGTGTATTTTGTTCACAGTGTGTTTTCAGCACCAGCTACCAGTTGGAGGATGAAGCTTTTGTTGAACATGTTTATGTCACTATTAATGGAACAGGGCTACAATGTTTGAGGTCAGCCTCCATGGGAGTCGTTCAAGCCAAGACGGGAAGTAGAAAGAAGCTTTAGCAGGTGGTCGAAGCTTATGGCTCTCTTGATCAATGGTCTTTGTTTAATTTTAAAAGCCTTATGCTTGCTTATTTGAAGCGCAGTTTCCATATTCTTTAAAGTTATACTTAGACCACAGTAGTCAGGAAATAGAGGACCTCTTCTAGAGGGGAAAACTGAGGCTATAGGAGAGTGGGAGGCCTTCCTGTTGACAGAAGCTCGGAACTGGTCTGCTTTCCTCATCGAATGCATTCATGTTCCAGTATGCCGATCAATTAACAAGGGTTCCCTTCAGTTTTTGAGGAGGCTGGAAGGAAGGTGTTAAGATTTGAACACAAGCCTGCATGAACATACTTCTTGTACAATATGATGATTACCTGGTATTCTTAGAACAGTCAACCACCTTATTTTGTACAGAGTCTCTGCTCACTCAACTCAAACACTTAATCAAGCAAGAAAGTTTGAAAGTAAGTAGGGGAAGAGAGGAATCTAAGAAGACAAGAAGATTTGGGCCTGTTAACTTTGGAGGGCTCTGCATATAAGAAAAAAAATTATAAACAAATATACAAGTAGAAGAACATGATTTAATTTTTTGACCAAAAAAAGACATTATTCAATTTTAAACTTGTCCAGTAATAGAATAAGAAAAGTTACTGATTTACATATGCATCATAGATTACCCATAAATATCTAGTTCCCAGTAATCCTGTTCTTCATGTTGTCTTTTTTTTTTTTTTAAATATAAAAAAAAATAAAGAAAATATTACTTTATTGATAGGTCTTGTTGACAGTACCCAATCTTGCAATAGAGAGGTGTCCTGTTACACCAAATTTATGCATAAAGTTACAGGGAGTTAAATAGATCTCTTTTGGGTTTTGGATCCTAATACAAAATTAGTTAGGGCTTGACGTCTTACAAGATGCAATAGAATCTATGTTAGGCAGGTGTTGAATTAGATGACAATTGCTCTAATGGAAAAGAGGTTGCTGATATTGGAATGGTGAGAAAATTTCTCAACCCATAGTTTTCTTTCTTTTTGGTTTTGTTGAGAATGTGGTACCAACTTCGAACCCAGGACCACTAGGAGTTAGTGCAAGCGCACTCAACCCATAGTTTTCTTTCTTAAAAAAGAAGAAATGACACTATAATACTGATGTGGTAAGCCAGTGGTATTCGCCGAATTTCAAACCGTTTACCTTTTAAGCCCCTGAAAAATGAACAAAATACTAGTTATGTTTTTTGGTTATGTGATTGTAGTCAAAGAGACCAATTCATTATTCCTTATAAATTCTAAAATAAATATTATTTTTGGTCGAAAATACTAAAATAATTATAAGAATAATTAAATACCAGTCTCTCCACACGTGCTTTAGCGCTTGCAAGAGGCTTTTTTTTATTAAAAAAATTTAAATTTATTTCTTTATAATTTTTGAGATCATAGATGGTGGGTCCCAAACATACAAGGCAACTCTCCTCTTGAAATGGATATTTTGACTTCATAAAGAAGTATTTTAGGTACTTTGTTTTAGGTCCTTGAAGGGGACCAATCTAAAATAAAGCCCCACCGAAAAAGACAGATTAGCAAAACCGTGAAATGGAAACAAACATAACGGTTCCAGGTGGACCCATCGCAGGGCCCACATTTTGCCACCTCATCTCTGCATTGTGTCCACGAGTCATATCTCTTCAAGCAGTCAAACGTAATCTTTTTCCTTTTTTTCAATTTTTTTTTTCCAAATGGGATTTTATTACCAAAGGAAAAAAAAAACAAAAAACCTTCCATTGTTTTTCCATTTAACTTTTATTACCAAAAAAGAAAAAAAAAAGTTTGTTACTTTTTCCATCTTGGATAAGAAGAAAAGGATTTGGACGTCTTTTTACCATTTCCTTATATGCAATGAACAACTTGGTCCAAAGTGTCCCCCCAAATATGGATTGTACAAATTTAACACGACAAATTTTTACATACATAATTGATGCAAAAACCATCTAGATTCTGAAATTAATTGCTATACCTAATTTTTCCGGATGAGAATTGAATGAGAAGAAAGAAATTGAATCTAAAGGGCAATGTGATATTTACCTTTATTTTTTATTTTCATTTGATCTTTAATTTTCCCAGATTTCGTCCCCGAAACAAGTTACATTTCACTAACACAAAAACTTCCTATAAATATTTAACAATGTAAGGAATAATAACCACTGACAATGTAAAATTTTAAGGGTAGTTTTTTCTTTCTTGTGATTAACAATAATTAAACACCTATCCTCAACTAGGGTTTAGAATTGAGAAGCCTTAACCTATATTTTTTTTCTTTATGAATGTGCTTATAAATTTTTAATTATTGATACTACACAGTAAATTTAATTTAAGCATGATTAAATACGTGCTTATTGTCGAATTACCGGCTTACCAAGTTAATCTCAACGACCTAGTAACTTACTAATGAACATTAGGGTTAGAAGTGCATCCGAAATTATGTTTAACCACATTAGGGTTAGAAGTGCATATGGAAGGACTTTTAAAAAATCGGCGGAGTGCATAGGGTTTCTTTTAAATTATGTTTAACCACGTGTTTATGTTTTTTTTTTTTTTCAATCGTGAAAAAAAATAAGTCAATTTGGTGATGCAATATAGAAGAAAATGAGAGGGGCATTATAGGCACAAGACACAAAAGAACAAACAAGAAAAGAAACCATGTATGCTTCTTCCAGAAACAGTAGGATCATAACTGCTCTTCCTCTTTCTGAAAACCAGGCACTCTCCCTCTTCCCCAAGCCACTCCTCTCTTTTTCTCTGTCAACCTATAAATTGTCTCAATGCCAAAAACACTGAAACCCCACCACTGCAAGCACCTTCTCTGATTCTACTCAGTTTCGGTGAGGCAGTGCAAGCCAACCCATTTTCATGGTGTTCAATTCAGTCTCTTCCCAACCCGAAACCATACCCGAGCCCGCCCCGAAACCCGATTCCATGGCCTCCACTGTGCCTTCCAAGTCTCTTGTCCACCAAGCCCAAAACCATGGCCTCCCTTTGCCCCAGTTGAAATGGGCCATGAGCAACAACACCACCACCACCACCAAAAGCAACGAAAACAACAAGACCAGCACGAAAAGCAGCGAAAATAACAACCCTTCTCTGCAACTGAGCAGCAACACCAAACTCGCACAGCTTGACCCGGTAGCTAAACAGCCCGAGCCCAAGTCCTGCAATGTCGAAAAAGAAGCCGACCCAGTTCCCGCCACGGAAGTGATCGACGGCCCGGAGACCCAGAAGCCAAAATCGACGGCTGAGGATAAGAAATCGAAGATTTGCATCCGGATTCGGAGCAAAGAAAAGGCTGCTGTGGTGCCTGAGCCTGAACCTGAACAAGTAAATGAAAAAGAGAGCTCTGTTGCTGCTGCTTTAGCAGCGCTGGAGGATGAAGAGACGATTCAGAAGACTTGGAATCTCAGGCCCAGGAGACCGGTGCCTAAGGCCAATGGTCGTGCTGGTGCATTGAAGACTGGTGCACCGCTGGTGCAGCAGAACAAAACCCAGGTGGCTGGGGGCTCTTCTAAAGCTGGAGGCAAAGGTGCTCAAAGGGACAATAAACTGAAGATATCGGTTTCTTTAACAAAAGAAGAGATTGAGGAGGACATTTTTATTATGACTGGAGCCAGGCCATCCAGGCGCCCAAAGAAGAGAGCTAAGAATGTGCAGAAACAGCTTGATGTCTGTATTGTTGAATTTAATTTGAGTTTTTTTTTTCCTTCTTTTCAGCTGGGGTTGGTTAATTTTAAAAAGTTTTTGAGGTTTTGGGAATGGTTTTGTGTGATTATGTCTTTTGGGGTCATTAGGGTTTTGAATTGCTTGGTATTTGATGTGGTTTTGTTTGTTTTGCAGCATCTGTTTCCTGGGTTGTGGCTGAATTCAGTATCTACCAATTCCTACCAGGTTCCTGAAACTCCATTGAAGGTGAAATCTTATGAATCCTTTGGTTTGTTTTCAGTAGATTGATTTGTAAGTTTTGATTTGCTTTATTTTTGTGTAATGTGCAAAACATATATTAATCTTAATTGGTTGCTGTTTGACTTGGTATGTGAAACAGAGAATTTGAATGTGCTGCTTTCAGGATTAGATGGGATGAGGCTGCTGTTAGTTAAATGTTTGGTGGTGATTTTGAAGACTTGTGAACTGCTCTAAACATTTTGAACACAGAAGGTATAACAATGATAGATCTGAGAAGGTGAAAGGATAATACAGATGTATCATGTTTTTGTCTTTTCGTAAGAAGGTCAATGAATAGTCGGAAGAGCTGTACCATTTTAGCTGTTATGAGTAGTTGCAGATGTACATAGGGTTTATGAGTTATCAGTTATCGGCTACAAGTTGGACGAATAAAGCATAATAACAAAATCAAATTTAGACATTGTCTTTTTCCTTGAATTGGAAATGGTTTAATGCAGTTTCTTTTTTCATGCTAGTTCGCAAGATTTTGTTTGTTGCTAGTTGAGGCGATCGGGATTTATATCGTAGACCAAAATTGGAAATGCACACGTGTTTTTGATTTATATGCGTGTCGCCTTTATGCTCTTTCTTAATCAACACTAAGTTTTGTGTGCTAACTGTTACTCGATTTGAATGACGTGTTATACTTCTAGCGAGCACACACTTCTCTTTCCTATTAGAGGTGTCCATGCACCATGCACACGTAATTTCTTTCTGATTACTAGAAAGTATAGGCACTCAAAGAAAAAAAGGAGAATTCAAAGTGGGGGAGGAGGATGGGGTTGATCTTGTAGGAATTAGATTGGAAACAGAAGTGCAGAGGGGAGAAAGACAGAAATGCAGGGTAGGTGTGGGATAGATGTTGGAGATTCTAAACTTCAAGCTAGTATGCAGTATTTTTCATCTGCTTGTATCCAGATATATAATTTCATTGATAGAAAATAAGCAGTACTGAGATTAGAAGAGGGTTCCGCTTAGAATTATGGAGATTGTGGTTTAAGAGTACGCAGTGCAGTGTTTACCTTTTTGTTTGTACTTCAAGGGTGTGACTATGCTAGTGCTATGCGTAGTTTCAGCTTAACTAAACACATAAACGTTGATGAGCTATGCACTCTTAGATGGGTTGATAACCATACACAAGTCATTATTGGTAATGGTGAAAGATATCGACACTGAAACTGAGACATAAGGAGGCTGGGCAGTTCAAGAAGCTCACCTTAATAATGAATAACTTTATACGTGAGCTCGGACACACACATATACACACACAAATGAAAAGTAGAGGGTGGGAATGTAGATGTTCAACTAAACAAAACAAATAGAGGGATGGAGATGTGTTATTGGGGGAAATTAGATCCTAGAATTGAAGACGCAAGAGTTGGAGTTGTGAATGGTATATATGAGATGAGTTGTTCCTGGTTCAGACTCAAGTTGAATCCATAAAGCTCTATAGTTTCTAACATCTCGTCTTGTAATGCAAGTGATTAAATGGTTTTAAGAGTATTGTGCTAAATTGGAAAAATGTTTTGTTCTGTAGTTATTGCATGGTTATTGATTTTTAATAGCCCTCTTGAAGAACAGCCATTTATTGCTTGAATATTGATTCAACAGTTGAGATTTTTTTAGCACTTCCATTACAAGAAGATTTTGTTCAGGATTATTTTATTTGAAGCTAGTGGTTTTATATCACAAGGTGCATTGCCTTTCATTTTTACTTGAATTGTGCTTGAGTTTCATGCACTGCATTAGCAGTCTCTCAGGCTTGCAGAATGTGCAACTCAAAGTAACTAATGAAAGCATTTTTTCATACTTACCCCTTTAGTAAAAGGAGTAATTGGATGCCTTTTGTTGGAATTACAGTAAGTTGACATGCCCATGATTTCAAAGCAGTTAAGAAGCGTTGGTTTCATGTAAGGATATATATGAATATCCTGTTGCGATGACATTCAAATTTTCGTTGTGACAAATTTTCTTTTTCTGTTTCACAATGTCAGATCTGACATTTCCTTGGTTGGCAAGTGCATCCTTTGAGATTCCTGATATTTTATGTACCTATGAGCTTCATACACCCTATAAATTTAGGCCATTCTCATTATCCGACTGGAAAAATAAAAATATCCTACCTCCTGTACTTGTGTCTAGCATTAAACCTATCTTCGGAATCCAGGACTAGTAACGCATAGATCGATCTCTCTCTCTCTCTCTCTCTCTCTCTCTCTCTCTCTCTCTCTCTCTCTCTCTTATATATATATTTTCTTCAAGAAGGTAATTGTTTTGTTAATAATGTTACAAGAACAAAAAGAGCAAGTGGCCTTAAATCTGCTCTGTGGCTGAATATTTCTGGAGCTGCAACCATGGTCAGTGATAGCTTCATATGCAAATTGGTTATGATTCTTTCATCAGTCATCTGATTTCTCTATTCATGTCTGTGGTCCTCCGTGGCAACATCTTCATTTACGTTTGATATGTGCTAGCTTTGCAGACAGTTAAAGTGAAGTTCATCTATTTTATTTTATTTTACATTGTATTGCTTAGATTTGGGTCCATCTGGACTTAAATCGCCTTGTGTGTTAAATATCAAATTAAGTGCTTAATTGCATTCTAGTGTTTTTGAAAGTTTTAAACTATTGGTGTGTCAAATTAGTCTTGGTACTGTGGATCACTCATTCGTTTTCGGAGTCATATAGTCACTGAAGACCTTAAATTCTGGTTTTTCGGTCTGATAATTCATGTAGCTGTAGTGTTTCAAGCTTATTCTCATATGCGCATTCAATGTTCTATTTTTTGGGGATCAAATTCTAATTCAGCTCTTGTTTTAGACTAGAGAAACAAAAAATCTAAATTTGGCAATTAATGTATATACAGAAAAGTAAGCAGCAGCTGCCCTATAAGGAGCCATACATGCCTCAGTGGGTTGATGCTCATGTTTTCTCACTGAAGCTTCACCTTCTTTTTGACCTTACAGATTGAGCATACTGCATTGTAAACGTGCTTGCACAATCCTCAGGGTGCATCTGGGCTTGCTTCCTATGAAGAACTGACCTAGCTACCCAATGTGGGTTTCTCCTTCCAAAGGCTGCATCAGAGCCAGACACCTGTAACTTCATGGGAGAGGCAACCCTAGCATCCACAATTTGGAGGTTAATGGTAATAAGGAATGCACAGACACACACATAGTAAATTGGTTTAAAATGTATCATTACTTGATTACAACATGCATAACACTTTTTTGGTTGCATATTTTGTCAAAGGACCTGCCTGCAAACCTCTGTTTATTTAGATGTTTTCTTGGAAATAATGTTTGATTGGTCACATGCCTATCATGCCATAAAACCGCCCACAGAATCTTTGTTATCAAACTTTTTCTTCAAAATTTCTGATCGCATGGTTGTTTTGTTTGTTCAATTACATACTTTTGCTACGTATTATTCAAAATTTTATCCTGTACTGAAAGCTTTATTTAGATCCTCTTAATTAAGAGCAATCACAAATTTTCTATTTGTCAATTTTGTCCTAATCTGAATAATGTCAACCATGCAATTTGTGTAAATATCTAATACAATTAACCTAATTGCTCAAAAAGAAAAAGAAAAACCTCCACATGCTGCAATGTATTCGTAGTTTGACATAACATTTATGCTTAGGTCATCCCTTCTAGAACCAGTGCCATGACCATGTGAGCAACTTGTGGCTACCATCATCTAAAAGAATTTTTGTCTTATTCAACATGTATACTTTTGTTTTTTCTTAGTATTCTTTTAAGTTGCTACACTTGTACTATGTGAACAAGGGAAATGACAAAATTGCTGCACTTGTTTTTTACCAAATATATGTTCTTCTGTTCATACTGGTTTACAAAATAGATAGAAATAGGTCACTTAAGCAGGAAGGTGTGTAATTATTTTGAGCTGGTGTTCGACATCTGGCGATTATGGAAGATATGAAGTAAGGTACTGTTGAATGGTAGTCTTTCTTTCAATTTTTATTATTATTTTTATACGACTGTTAATCGTAGTCTTGCTGATCCTGAAGAGTTGTTTGTGTGCATGGTAAAGAGTGTTGAGGATTATCGTGCTATAACTTATAAGGCAGTAGAACATTTAGAATCCATTCAAGGGGTTTCTGCTGAGTGAGTTGAGCTGGAGCTGTCTGAGTTCGAGGATTGCTGATGTTAACCTGCAACGCTGCATGGTGTGAGCAATCAGGGGCAACAGTGCGTACAGATAATATTGGGGCTTTACTGTTCTCAGGCTGTGTGGAATGCTGCAGCAGTTTTGCAGAGGCTGTGATAGTTTGGAGAGGGGTAGAAGCTTTTCTGATAGCTGCCTGGTTGAAGATTGAGGTTGAGTCCATTGTAAATGTTCCAATGGATCATCTGGAGCGGTCTACGTATGGATGCCCTGTTGGAATTCCTAGTGTATGAAATAGAGCAGCAAATATTGTAAGCTCCTGGTGGATTTGCAAATCCTCCTTGCTGGTTAATGCGTTGGAACTTGACGTTGTACCAAAGCCTTCATATATTTCCGTCTTTATCTTTTAATGTACTCCTATCCTTTTGCCATTAGAAAAAATCACGAGTATTTAATAAGGTGAGTTGCACCAACTAGCTCTTAGTTTTGTATTTTTCTTATCAATGTTAAAAGTGGTTCTAAGTTTATATATCCGATCTCCCGTCGATTAAAAAAGGGTGAGCTACTAGTTAACGAAATTTATTTTTGAACTATAGGTACAAAAATTCATGCAAAACAAATAGATCCTCTGTTGTATCTTCTTGCAAAACACAAGGGGAAAAGAAGAAGAAAGAGAATAGAAAACTTAAGTCATTCTGCAAAAGTAGTCTAATTTGTGAAAATTTGTAGTTCTAGTGGTGCCAATTGTTTTTATTTCTTTCTGTTTTTGGCTCAAGGGTATTTACCAATAAAATGGGTCCAATTTGTGTGAAGGGTTGTGTTGATTGAAGTAGTACTCATAGGACCAACTAAGGGGCACAATTGAAGCATCCCTTCCTTAAATTTGATATTTTCTTGGATTGTCTGCGCAAGAAGAAAATTTCTTAGGCTATTTCACCTTACCAAACTTAACGCCCTCCATCGTTGTGCACAACGTGTATCTTTTCATTTCCATGTTAAAGAAAGAAAAAATAAAAGCATTCTTAACATCTATTTGCTGTAAAGACCAGCCAAAGCTAGCAGCAAGTGGCTTTGAAGCTGAAGATCCAACACTTCAATTCTTAGTGCATTAAAAACAAGAGCGTAACTCTTTCTTTATTTAATTCTCAATGGAAAATATTTTTATTACAAATAATGAACTCAAACTTATTAACAACAATAACAGAACTAATTAGTAACTCAAACTTAATGTTGAAGATATAACACTAAACAACTTATTGTCCAGTTCATCACTTGAAGTAATGACTGAAATTAATATGCTGTCTTTATTAAGATTACGAATCGAACAAGCTTAAATCTTAGGACATTAGAGACTTAATGGTTCCAACGACTGAGAAAAGCAGGACAACAACTCCAAGTACAGTTGAACTGCTTGTCCAAAGATCCTTGAAGTAAACTCGTTTGAGGATTGCCACACTTCGGTTCACTTTACTGATCTCGTAGTGCTTATTTAGCTCTACACAGAGACCAGAATAGCAGGATTTATCCTCCTTAATCTGCTCACAGAGTGAATTAACCAGCTTCATAACTGCTTTGTTGCTGCCTAGCAAGTTAACGATAATTTGTTCCTCAACCAGCAAATCCACATCTTCCACGGTATCGACAAGTTGATCCATCAGCAAAAAGTAACTGCAAATATAAGGCTCGTGCGGGTACAAAATCTGCTCCAAGGCCATGACATTTCGATTGAGACATTCTGTCTCATACTTCACGCAAAACTGTGTAAGCTTCAGCTTCATATTTCTAAAACATGGCAAGTTGAACTTACAGTTGTGGGCCTCATCACTGTCTCTTTCTATGACGTACTGTACAGTACCTTCCTCAAGTGGCCTGAACTTCACCCCTGCTGCCGTCAGCTTTCTTACGTCGTATTTACTTTTTTCAGGGACAACACGGACGTCATTATCTACCCAGATCTTGATTTCTTTTGGAAACTCTGGACACAGAAAATACCTTACCAAATCAGTGAAATGTTTCGGTTTTACTTCCTCCCTGTTGGATCTTCCCCTACTGTAATCTTTAAAGAACTCCCAGGTAAGCGTAAGAAATGGAGGTTCAGGTTCGTCTTTTTTGCCACGCTGATCTACAGAATTAGTATGATCACGGGGACCTGTCGAGCAGGAGTTGTACTGCTGGTTGTCCCTGCTGGATTCATTTCCTTCTACTTTTTGTTCTTGTGACTCTTTCACGGGATGCAAGCTGGAAGAGGCTGCAGGCCTGGCAAACTTATACAGTTCTTCAAGAAGAGAATAAGGAAGCTGGTTTTCGAACAGTATCAGTTCGTGCTCTACAGCTTTCCTCAACCATTCTGATCTCAAAATGTAATCATCATTACTTTTTTCAAAGTTCAATAAAAAGAGCTGGATGATGAAGCAGGCATCAACTAAAATTACGTCCACAATGTTGTAGCCAAGCTCAGTGGTCCCTGCATAACAGTGAAGAATGCTCTTTTTTCTATCTCCGACGAAGCCATACAGTTTGTCCTTCCTCTTCGTACATCGTTCACAAAATTTCTCATAATACATTTTCTTATAGGTCTCCATGTCCTTGAGTTCTGATTTTCCATGGTGCAAAGGGCCTATTGAAAGTAGTTGAGGAGTGTATGCTGCTTCGTTTGTTTTGCGGAGTTTCTTGGGAACCCTGTAGATGCACCACTTGTCAGGCAGCTGGGGCTCATAGGATTTTTGTTCACTCCTTGCCCTGGAAGTGGACGTAATTTCAGCCGGCATGCTCTCCAAGGTCCTATTGAAAGAATATTAGCTGTAACAATATATACACAATTTTTTTTTATGTAGCGGAAGAAGTGACTTTAAGATTAATTGCTGCTAAAAGCCGACACCATTGACACAATATATACAACAATCCTCGCCATTCGAACTATGCCTTCAATTTCTTAGATATAATCCAAGAAAGATAAAAGTTCAATCCCAACTATTCTCCATCTAGTTTCACAAAAGTAAAAACCTCTAGAGGTTATTTTCTGTAGATTTAGCATCTAGGAATCATGAATACCCATGTTACAATTCTAAAGTGTGTTTGGGGTTGTCTTTGGTTGTGCAAGACATTGACAATATGTAGTTTAGGCTAGGTTTCGTTGTATCCATATGGCTTATTTGCTTAACCCCTTTGCACACAAATTTTGGGGGCAAATAAAGGCTGAAAGATAGCATATCTTTCATCCTTTAATTATCAATCCATTCTTAAACATTTCTTGCATTAAGCCATAACCCACAGACCTTCGTAGACACAAACAGAAACAAGGGAAAAAAAAAGACCTACTTAAAATTGACAAACAGGAAATATTATTTCAATGGAACTCATATCGAAAAGAAGACTTCTATTTGTTGCTTTTGGCTTCCAAGTTTGAAGGGATAAAATCTGTTGGTTTCAAGTTTGAATTAAAAAAAGACTTCAATCTGTTCGAGCTCTATAAAAAAGAGCAACATTAGATCACGCAGAGGGAAGAGCATCAGAAAACTGAGGACAAGAAGCTGCTGGCAGATTTCCACCTAAAGCTTGCAAGGTAAAAGAAATTTGCCATGAATTTCTTGTTTCTCCTGCATGCCACGAGACCTTCTAGTCTCACTCTGCGATATCCTTGAACAGCCAAGAGCAAGTTATAATCCGTAGGGATTATAGGATGGTCAAGCCATCTAAATCTGAAGTCTTCAAGACAATGAAAGAGTTTGCTCCATGCTTGTGGGGATGTCCACGATGCCTTCAGTTTCCAAAACAAAAAGTGCCTTGAGCATCCAAAGCCACAAGATCGTTGGGTCTCTCCACAATGTCTTTAAGCATCTCAAACAGCAGGACCGTGAAGTCTCTCTCTGCAATTCCTTCAAGCATCTCAAAACAACAAATTCAATCTGTGGGAATTGTCATGAAGATTTCAATCATCACAAAACCAAGCCAAGTCTGCTACAAGGCAGCAGCCAACAAAAAGTCCATGGCAAGAGGCAAAAGTTTTACCCTTTGATGATTATTTTCCGTTGGGGTTCTTAGATCTAGGTCCAAAACGATGGGTCTAGTCCTCGTGTTTTTGGTTTTAGATGTAGGTCCTTTGACATTTATTACTTTTTTGTTGTGTCGATTTTACCCTTTAAGGTAAATAAGGAAAACACATTGAAAATCTAAATTTTTAATGCATTATTTCCTTAAAATTGAATTCCAAATTTTGAATTTTGAATTTTGAATTTTTCCTTGATAATATTCATAATATATTGATAAAATACAATTTAATCAATAAAAAGTAAAGACTCACATATTATACCAATACAAGCACCCACATTAAATTATGTATCTGACATACAGGTAAATAATGTTAATACATACAGGTATATATGTACCTGCCTTACAGGTAAGTGTTTTTTTCTTGAGTTTTCTTAAGCAGTTTTTTCTGGAGGTTCATATTTATATACATACGTACATGTCTTCCATGTGGTAGTGTTTTTTTTTTTTTCCAAAGAAATTTTGTATGGATTATTATCTCAGTTGAGTTTAAAGATCCATACCAAGATATTATATGAGTTCAATTAACTGGGCTAGAGGGTATAACTACCTAGACTAGAGATAATTTATGGATTTAATTACCTGGACCAGAGGTAATATATGGGTTTAGTTACCTGCATACTGCATATGAGGTGTATGCATAAGTACCTTACCTATTATTAAGGTATGAAGTTTTTATGAACTCTTATTACAAATTTTGATGTCGGTATACCTTGGGAAAATTTCAGAATTCAATAAATAGATTTGCAATTAAATTCAAATCAAATATGATAATTAATATCCTACAAATCAATAACTTACCAGTTTTAGGAATTCATAATTTACCTTATTTATGTTTTAGGCGCATAACTGGAACAAAAAATAAAAAATAAAAAAAAGTAAATATCAATAAATTGAAATAGGCATGTAATCTTATGTGACGCAAAAGTCAAAAGACTTGGATCAACAATAATTTCTGCGTGGATTGCACCCAAAATCTCTCCTCATAATTGGACTTATGCCAAATTTTCTATTTTTCGTTTCCTGGACCTAGAGATAAGGCAGCATGACCAGGATGCGGTGGTGTGGCCCCCACGGAGTCAAAAGCAAAGGAGGAATGCATGTAATTACCCAAGCGATAATTACAAGTCTGTATGAGGCACACGACAAATCAAGTTGTCACTACAAAAAAAACGTGGCTATAATCACCATTATTTGGTGGCATTTGCTTTTGACCAAGAGAAGAGACAAAAAGGCCTTTTTATAACTAAAGCCTTTAATCACCAAATAATGATGACTATTGCATTTTATTTATTTATAGTGTGTCTTCGTTGAAGATTGATGTCCTGTACATCAAAGAAGAAGAAGACAAAGACAACTGTGCAGAATAGGAAAAAAAAAACAAAGAAAAGGCGAAAAAAAAAAAACAAGGAACTCAAGCATCCAAGTGTCATCAAGCTTTTCGAAGTTTGGATTTCAGAAATTAGTCTTGCAATCAATTGCAGACAAAAAAAATAAAATATTAAAGGAATACAAAGAACGAATTGGGCATGCAATCCCAAGTTCTCCTTTATGTCCCTACGACAAGAATTGTGGCTGAAGACAAATAATCATTAAAAAAAAAAGGCTTTTGGTAGTGAATATATTGTTGAGGAATATAAATCCTACGGAAATTTGATTACATAAAATAAAATAAAATATATAATGAATGATTTCACTACTAATATTATCGAGACTTTTTATGATAAAATTACACACCTACTTGGCTTTATAAGTAGTTAAGTTGGGGACAATATCGGTGTTGCTAGTAGTGGGCTGCTAGCCTGTCTCTCTGAAATTTAATATGATATCAGAGCGGGTTGATTGACTGGACCTAAATTAGGCATTTATCATTACCTAATATATGGTGTTCACATGTTGGGCTTGAATGTTTATCCTTACCCTTTACTTAATACGTGTTAAACTTAAATGATTAACTTCGATATGGACTTGGCTCAACATGTGACCCACTATGTAGTGTTCTCACTTGAGGGAGCGTGCTAAAAAAAATAAATCTCACATCAGAAACTTGACTAAATAAAATAAAATATATAATGAATGGTTCCCCTACTAATATCACCGAGGCCCTTTTGTAGTAAAACTTCACACCTACTGAGCTTTATAGGTGGTTAAGTTATGGATAATATTAATAGCAGCGTTACTAGTAGTGGGCTGCTAAGCCGTCTCTCTGCAATTTAACATTTATCACATGAAAGCAAGAAAAGATTTATAAGCCAAACTGTTGGCTTGAAATAAAAATATATATATATATATATTTAACAAGGCGGCCTGAAGCCCAAATGGTGTTAAGGCACACGGAGTCAAATTAGCAGCAAAGAAGGTGATATAGTCTAAAGACTACATCACAAGTCTGCATACCCAATAGGCAATAAGAGAATCATTGCAGTCAAACAGTCGAAAGAAAGAAGCAGAGTATAGCAAGTGCCTGCATAAGTAGCTCTTCTCTGCATGGATCTGGGGTCATCTTCTCCACCTCCTAATTCCCTCATGGAACTCTGTATGTATGCTCTCTAAACCCATTACCACATTTTCTTTCATCCCCACACACGCGCCCCTTTCCCTCTCACACTCGTGGATGACCAGCCTAGGTTGTCGCCATCTCTCTTACCTACTATGACATCTAGGGAACGGCTCCACCGTAGCACAATATTGTCCGTTTTGGGCCCCCCTCTCTGCCCTCATGATTTTGTTTCTGGGAACTCACGAGCAACTTCCCAATGGGTCACTCATCCTGGAATTGCTCTAGCCCCAACTCGCTTAACTTCGGAGTTCCCATGACTTCGAAGTCAGTGAGCTCCCAAAAGGCCTCATGCTAGATGGAGGCAGACATGTACATATAAGACACATTACCCCCTCTCCTTTGGTCGATGTGAGATGCTACACCTACTCGGCTCCTACGATACATTATCTGAATATTCCAAGACCATTTTACTGACTCAGGCATCGGAAGGCCCTTAGCCACCACCACATCGGTGGTTCTCTGTTCATTGCCATTTGTCTTGCAAGGAATCTAGCAGGGGAACGGTCTAGAGAGAAGATTCATCTGTGAATATTTTCTCGTGAGAAATTTGCACAAACATGGTGTATTTAGTTAATTTTATATTTTAATTAAAATATTTAGATGTACTTAGATCATAAAGTGTACTAAATTAATTTTAAAATTCGTTTAGCAGCACTTTAAACTATAAGTCTTGAAAGATTGGTAAAATGAAAACCCTATTTGTTTGTGTAAAAAGTATACCTGATGAGGTCAGACATGATATTAAGCTTGATCTGACCCATCTTCGGGGGCATCTTCGGGGGCATAGGGCGTGGGACAAATTTACGGTTAGGCTTTGAACTGCACTCCTCAGTCTTCTCCGTTGTCCTTTTTCCGTTCCTTAGCTCTTTCGTTTTGTCCATTGATTTGTCATTCCCTGCAAGTGTAACGTAACCACATACAGCTTTGATAAGACAGATTTCAAATGGCCAATATCCCTCTGCCTAGTTTTACAACTTAATAACATCGCTTCGCTAATGTTATTATAATTGCTTAATTCTCTAAATTAATGTTATTATTATTAGTTACGTAGTTCCTTAAGATACATTAATTATATGTTTTTGTCATGTTTCTCTACTTTATCAGTGTACTAGTTCAATTTGCAGTGTATGAAGTGTAAATAGTTGTATATATACAATGAATGCAGCGTAGGTAAATCATTTAATTGAGGTCACACAACCCCACAACGCAATCAAGTTAATTTCATTAGTTTTCTTTTGACAAACACGTAGATAGTTGAACAAATAAATGTATCTTAAATATTCATTCCTCAAAGGAGATTAACGGCAGTTGGTTTTCCTTTTACCGACGTTGCTTTAGTTTGTTCAATAAAGTCTAGAAACTCTATGAGTTTTTTGTGTTTTTTTTTTCTCATGATTCTAGACGAGTGCTGGTAAATGAACCTTAAAATTAACTGAGTACACCATATGATTTAAATATACCCTAATATTTTAATCAAAATGTAAAATTAACTAAGTACACCATATTTAACTATTAAAAATATCATTGGTACACCCTAATACACTCTATCACTCAACATCAAACCCAGATGATGATGATGATAGATAGGTCAATTAAATTAAAGCCCCATTTTTTTTTTATCGATAATACCCTCCAAAAAAGAGGAAATACAAAACAGACTGATGGGAGAGACTCTGTACCCCAAACAAAACCTGAGAAAATTTCACACAAAACAAAACATAGTGCTGTGAAAGAAATAAACCCAAGAAAGGACAGATTACGAAGGAGGGCTAGGGAGCCCATCATAAACCAAAATGCGAACCATGAGGTTCACCAATAAAGTTCCAGCTCTCTAATTAGTCCAAACATGGATTATGGCTGAATATGGTGAGTAGGGTGCACTTATTAAAATTATATTTGTTTCATAATTCAATATATCATTTTTGGTCATTTTGTATTAGGGTAAATTAGTAATTCAATAAATGCTTTGGTAGTAAGGTGTACTCAGTTAATTTTAGGGTTCGTTTAGTAGCACTCTTTTAGAAACTTAGTTGAGTTTGTTGGGTGTTTTTAGTCTCTTTAAGAGAATCATACCGATTAACGGCTAGTTTTTGTCTTTGAAAGTCATTGAACTAGATTCGGGGAAATTATGGCGGTTGAAAGAGGTTTTAGAAAAATTATTTTCATGGTTGCCATATTGTTATTGGAATGGTTCCCTTTACAGTTTGTGTCCTTTGTACTGTTTATTTTTATTGATCTAATAAAATTCTATTGCTTTTTTATCAAAAAATATTCATTCAAAGTTTCCATGCTTTTACTAAAAATTTGCATTGTGTATCTAGAACCTTTCCTATGAAAAAATATTCATTCAAAATTTCCATTATTTTACTAAAAATTTGCATTGTGTATCTTGAACCTTTTACAGACATATCAAAATATTTGTGTTTCTGTGCAATTAACATTTCTGTCAGAACTAATATCTAAGAGCATTAACAATGGGTTCCCTACATCACCTCATTAGACAAATTTTAGGGAGGAATTGGAAAAATACAACTCCAACCATGCTCCCTATCCACATTTAGGAGCTCCTAAATCTAAGGAGAGAGAAAAGACTTCTAGTGATTCCCTATAATTTAATGTTGTTTTGTTTTATGCATATTTTAAACTTTTAACTAATGCTAACTATGTATTTATTTTTATTTTTTTAAAAGATGGACCAATTATATTGAATTAAAAAATCATTATAGTTTTTATGATTCCCTAAACTAGACAGTATGATTGGAGTTCAAATTTTATAGAGAGTTCCTAAAATAGCTTTTGTGTGTTTTTAGCTAAATTTTAACTAAAAAATAGGGAGCATAATTGTAGATGCTCTAATTTTATAAGACCTTGAACTCAGTTTTATCCATAAAGCATCCTAATTAATTCTGAAGATTTTGTTTGCATCTGACAGAGTAATTGTTCACGTTTTTCATGTTTTGTTGTTGATCTTCTCTCATTCCCTAAGTTTAGGCCAAAGAAACTAGCAAGCTCTTTTGTTTTCAAACATGAAGAAGAAAAGAAGAGCAGCAAATTAAATAAGTAGTTTCGAACGGACCGACTTCATAACCACAATTGAAATAGTTTTGAGCTAAGTAAATATGAGCAGTACTCTTCTGATCATGGCTGAAAGAGAAAGAGAGTTTAGCAAAATGAATGGAACCTGCAAGTTCCTCTACTGTGAGTTTCATTTGAGCGTCGACTAAAATTTCGAAGCCTTGAGGCAAGATACTTTGTTCCGCTAAACAAACACTTAGTTGTTCTGCTGGAGATCCAGAAAAAATTCTCCTCCGTGAGAGCTTCTCTCTATCTACTTGTGGGAGCTTCCCTTGCAACGTGCAGCCCGCCTTCACTGGTGATCAATTCATCTACCAATCCCTCCACCATACCCCCTACTTGGTGCTCCCAACAACCAGCAGACAACCCTTTAAATTTTATTGTACCTGTTGCAAATATCTACCAATCCCTCCACGGAACCCACCTCCATCATTAGTCTCTCATTTAGTACAATCTGACATAAATTTAAGCCAAAGCACGCCTTGAATGAGGTAAACAGATTAATGGCGACCAACAACATGGTACTAAACTGTTGACCAGTAATTATTTCGGTCCCTTATTTAATTATGAGTGCTGCTATTTCCACCCACCTGTCCTATTTCCCCACCCACCTTATCTTTAAAATTTAAAAACAAATTTATCCATTTGTAAAATGACTTTTAAGGACTTTAAATTAAAAAAAAACACCTATTCTCCTTCATCCTTGTCAAACCCCAACCCCTCCCTCTCCCCCTCATCCCGACCAAACCCAAATCAAAATTTCAATAAAGCTTCAAAATTTCCAACTGGGTCCAATCCAATTCCATCAGATTTCTCCTCAGTTTCTGAACCCAAGGGCATAGGCTTTCTGTTCCATTTGCTCAGTTTGCTTTTCGTCTTCTTTCTAATTCTGGCATTTCTCTCCGTTATTGTTTTCGTTCGGTGGAGAGACAATGAACATTGAGGGCGATTTTCTTTATTTTTTTAATTTTTAATAATACTTAACAGAGGATCCCACGCGTTTTGATTGACAGGGGTTGAAGGTTTGAAGCATGCTTTGAATGAAAGTAAGGAGAATTTGCTTGAATTAATAATTAAAGGGTATTTTAGGAATAATGGTGGGTGTAAAAATAGGATTATGGTTTTTCAAATTTATATGGTGGGTGGGAAGATAAGGTGGGTGGGGAAATAGGACTGGGGGGTGGAAATAGCAGCACTCTTAATTATTTAGATTAAATAATTAAATACAGCGAGCAGAAATTAGAGGCGAGCATTGGAACTGCAAATTCGACGAACCAAGTCCAACAAAGCTGTTTTGACAAAAAAAGTCGACATAGGTCCAAAAATGGAACCAGACCGATTTGTAACTTGAAATCCACCAACTCGTTCTATTTTTATCATAAATAATAGATTTATTTACATCAATTCCCCTTAAATTACAGTCAAATCTCACATTGCCCTCTCAAACTTAAAGTGGTTCACTTATCCCGCTTGACTGTGGTTTGGTAGTGACCCACTTTGCTCCTTGCCGTCAACTCTATTCAAAAGTACGTTAAATTTGATAACATGGCATGAGTGTTTTTGTAATTTCGTACAAATGAATCATTATCCACCAATTAAATGGGTGACATAGTAAGTGAAGCCCACCTCTACATAATTAAATATTCTAATAATTTAAAATTAAAATAAAAACATACAAAACTACATTAAACAGTTCTTTAAAAAAATAATTAATTAAAATTTTAAAAATGAGAAAAAATAATCCTCACTCTCTCATTCTCTTCCTCTCTCTCCTCCTATCTCCCTTCCTCTCCCTTCCCTCTAAATTGTCCTGATTTCCAACTCCTCTGCTTGAGACAGTAGCTCAAGCTTAAGGGCTGAGTTTTCTTTTCCAAAGATTGAAGCTTATGAGAAAGATGAGGATCCACAAAAGCAGAAACTTCAGATCTATTAGCTTCCGCTTTTCTCTGGAGCTCAATAATTTAACTTTCAAGCTTTAATTTGGTAGACTCCCCAGTCACGGGTTTTCTTCACCACAGCTTCCTGTATGGCTTGTTCCTGCTGCTCTCTTGCTTGTCTAAGCCTTACACATTCCTTGAGGGCCCCATCAAGATGGCTTACCTGATCTTCCAGGGCCAACCCGCAAATGGGGCCTGAAACCCATTTCCATTTCCTCCTCTCTCTCTCCTCTCAAACCCATTTCTCACCATTGATTTCTTCATAGCGCCCCAATCAAAGAGGTGCTCTGGGGTGGGTCGGGACTACTGGGTTTGAGGGTTGCGGAGGTTTGCAGGTTGGGGAGATCGAGGTGGGGCTGCGTGGGTGGGGAGGCGGCTGGGGACTGGGTGGGTAGGGTTGATACACGGGGAGGGGAAGAATGCTTCTGGGTTTGAATTTTTTTTTTAAAAAAAACTTTAATTTTTTTTAATTGAAGAATTATTTATTATTTATTTTGTCCATATGAAATCCATGTCATTAAAAAATTGAGCTCCACTTGCCACGTCATCCACTCAATTGGAGAATAATGATCCATGTGTACGAAATTATAAAACCACTCTTGCCACGTCTTAAGATTTAATAGAGTTTTGAATGGAATTAACGGCATGAGATAAAGTGGGTTACAAAACCACCCTTTTTTTTCTTTTCATGTTTATGGATGAATTCCCCACATATGTTTAATATATATATATTTATTTATTTATCAAAGTCTTAATTATAGTATATAGCTGAAATTAGTTTTCATTTACAGATTACGTATATAGTTGCGAACCTTTTTTCCAAGTGCCACACGCATAATCTATTCGTCCTGAAAAAAAACACATGGAACATTTGCATTTAGATGTTAGTTTATTTGCATATATATATATAACCTGAATTACATATACGTAGTTTTCAGAAAATAAACCCAGCTATAATAGCAGCTCAAACCTTAGTGACAATCCAACCTATGCTTTTCAAAAAATAGAGCAATAAAAATACACCCTGTATGCACAGAGGACTTCTTCAAACAAAGGACACATTGTGGGACCTATCATCCGAACGGTTTATTAGTTAATTTTTTGTTCAAGAATCATCCCGAAAAAAGGCAAAAAACCAACAAACTCGGAGACTATTTCACCACTTTGGTTGCCAAAGCACCAAATTTAAACAAAACAAAAACAAAAACCTACTTATGCACATCTAGGTTCATTCATGGGAGCGGTCCTAGGCTCGACCCCCGGTATCGGCATGTGTGTGAGTTTCTAGATATTTATCGACCCTTTCATTAGGAGAGGCCTCCCAAAAAAAAAGATTCATTCATGTAATCCACACCCAAAGATTTTTAAGGCACCTAACCCCTGCAAAAATGTTTATTTTAAAAAATCACAATCACTCACAACTTTTGCATAACAAGAATCTCTGTCTAAGATTCATTCTCAGAATTCTCCAAAACTCTAAAAGTAATATTATTATTTTCTTATTGGTAATGTTATTAATTACTTAGGACCCTCAGGTGTATAGATAAATGTTTTTAATCACTTGAGTTATAAATTCATTGCTTGTGTTTAAAAAAAATTATTGACTAATTATTGGATTGTCGTGAGTAGTATTTTGATTACTAACCCAACTTGCAGTGGATGACGTGTCGATAACAGTAGTAAATCATTAATTAAGGTTACGTATGTTGTATTCATTCAAATTCCCTTGTCTCAAACCCAAAATTTTGGATTTAGCCCAGAAAAATGGGTGTATACGGATGGGCCAAATTTGAGTCGGGCAGAAATCTAGGCGGAATTCGGCCGTTGTTTCCAATCCAGGCAAAATGATAGGGCCCAGAAAGACGTGCTTGGCTTGTGCGAATTTTTTTTTTTAACTTTAAAGGGCCCCGCTGCAAGAATTAATTTTTGTTTTTCGCCAGAATTTGAAGGTTTTTTTTAAATCTGAACTTAATAGTTACCCTTCCATCAAACGGCCAAGAATTATTATTATTATTTTATAAATCCAACGGTCCAAAACGAAATGCACGGACATAATTTTCATTAATCTAACCTCAAAAGTTATCCAAAAGTATATGCGTACTTATTTGTTCTAATTTGTGTGTTTGTCGTTTACTATTCATGATTTAAAGTTTTGTTTTAGAAATTTAAACCTTTTTAGGTTGAAACGATCATAAAAATAAATTTAGAATCCACAAATGAAAATGTAATAAACTGAAGAAAAATTAACCACAAAATCATTTTTGAGTTAAATTATTTTGAAACAATTTAATATAAGCTGCGTACTCAAATTTAAAGTCTACAGGGTTGGAGAAAAAAACTATTTGACTTCGAGTAATACATAAATAGTTGTATTTTGAAGGGAAAAATTTGAGTTTAGTTTGCCTAATCCATTCAAATTTCAGTAACTTTGTGAACAATTTCTTAGTAACAATGTTTGCTCCATACAATTAAGTTCATTTAATTTTCTTTTGCAAACTAGTAGGTAGTTTATCAAATAAACGTATCTTAAGTTCCATGTTTTTCTCAAAATTTGCATTGTTTATGTTGAGCTTTTACCAATATCAATATTTCCGTTGCAATTTAGGTGTTTTTGAGTCAATTTTATCAATATTTCCGTTCAATTTTTTGTTTGAATACCAAAGAAAGTAGCTCTTGTTTTTTCAAATATGAAAAATAAAATTGAATTACTTCTGAGCTAATTAGTATGCGAGCAATCTTCTGATCAAATGCTGAAAGAGAAACAGAGGTTAGCAAAATGAATGGAGTAAAGAACCTGCAAGTTCCTCTGCTTGTTGTCTGAGATGCTTGAGTCGACTAGGCCTTCAAGGCTTGTCATCGAATTCCTGAAAACAAAGAAGTTAAAGGAAGAGACTTTAGTTCAGCTAAAAAGCCAATAAAAAAAATTTAAAAATTAAAAGAAAAAAAAACTTGGTTCTGCTGGCGATCTAGAAGAAGGATATGATGAAGGTTTAAACTTTACATGCGATCTAGAAGGAGGATCTGATGAAGGTTTAAACTTTACATTTGACTTGCTGTTTAAACAACGACTTGGTTCTGCTGGCGATATAGAAGAGATATCGGAAGGTTTAAACTTAAAGAAATGCTATGTTGAGTTACTGTGTCAATTATTGAACGAAAAGTTGCCCCAAAAGTTGCCTTTTATCATGTTGATGCCTTTTTTCTTTCTCTACTGTCGATCCTTCTTGAGAGTAGAGCGGGAGAAAGGAGAAGGCCAGGTCAACATCAATGCCCCGATTGGATCCTTGACTCGCGAGAGGACTTGTTCAATTTCAGACAAAACTGAAAGTTGGATCATGTTGAAAACGACGGGAAAGCTCGGGCTGGCCTCTTGCAACTTGTTTCTTCTGGCCCGATCTATAGTTTGTGCAAGCGTGCCACTATTGGGGATGAGACTAGCCCAATAGACCTAGTATAGGCGATGTAAAATACTTTGTTTGATGAATTTGTGCTTATTCTAGACCTTTAATTAAGCCATTATGCTCCAAGGGGGGTACTGGCTCGGATGAGTTCTTTTGTATGCCTCAACTAAGAGGACTTCAATATTTTTTCAATCATGCGTCTATGGCTTGGAAAGTACAAACGGTACCTAGCCAAACAGAAAAACCAGTGTTGTGGTCAATGTTCCCTTGATTGGGTTCAGAAACCTAATTCGGGCCTAAGATAACCCTAGATTGGGATGAGACTTAGTCAATTCGGGCCCAATGATATGATTGGGATGTGTGTTCTCTGCCCGAGGAATTTGTTGGATGGTATAGGTAGGGAATGCCTTCAAAAGCTCTTTGACTTTGTCTAAGGTACTGGATCATCCTTGGGTGTTTCGCCATGTACTCGCCTGAAGTTTGATTGGTGATCAGCTGGAAATCTGAGTAGATGGCAAACCTCTTGATCAACAGCTCCCTTACCAAGTATAGTCCAACGAGCAATGCTTCGTATTCTGCTTCATTGTTTGAGGCTGGAAAGCCCAGTGTGATGGGTTGCTCAAACAAAGTTCCATATGAGGTGTTTATGATGACACCTGCTCCACCTCCCTTATGATTTGACGCTTCGTCTACACTCAACTGCCACATGTTTTCGAGTAGGTCAGGTTCGGTGAATGAGGCCTTGTCTGCTCTAACACTTTCCCTGTTTTTGGTGACTAGGTATTCTTCTTCGACTGAGTTATTTTCCTCCATCCAAACAAAGAGTAAGTGATTTTTAGATTTGATAAATTGTTGGAATCACGGAGGAACTTAAAATTTGATTATTCGGATTATGACACCATATTGTACCGGGTAAGCTTCTAGAGAATGGTAAGTATCCTATCTATAAACACACATATATATGATGCACCTGAAATAAATAAAGGCCGCACCTTTCTGTTCTTCCCAATATAGCATATGGTGAAATGAAAGTCATACCTGTCGCTGAGGTAAAGGTACGTTAACGTTAAGGTAGGAGGATGTGCGGCCTCATGTTTAGGGTTATGCTTCGGACTCTTGTCTTCTGCAGTCTCGTCATGTTTAGGCTTTGGACCACTGTTGTCCGCATTCTCGTCAACCATCATCTTTTTGTCCCTTGCGTTCTATCAATTTCTGGCCATTGTTAGAAATTCAAGATTTAAATAAAACGAAGTTAATATATAGAATTTTTTCTTGGTCGAATCTCCTATCTAATTTCTTGATTTTATCTTGATACGAATAATAATGATGCAAAATCCATTTCTATATCAACTTTACCTTTGTGATGAATATTTGTTTTCAAATTGAAAAAAAAGAAGAAAACAAGAGTGAGAAAATGAAATATACAATAATAATATTACTTTCACATGGACTTCAAAACCGAAATTGAAATTCTATATATCGAGCTAATTAGTGCTAAATGGCAAGCATATTATTGTTCAATGACCTAGGGGCTCGTTTGTTACACAGGACTGTCTTGGCATGGACTATGCTTAGGAACTGTCTTGACTTGGCTTATATAAATACATACATATATTACATATATTATACACATACATAATATAAATATATATGTGTATATACACACATATATGTATATTATAATATATACACGGGTATATATATATATATATATATATATATGTGTGTGTGTGTGTGTGTGTGTATATAGGTGTATATATGTATATTATAACATATACACGGGTATAGTACATATACATATGTATATTATAATATATAATATATATGGGTATGTAATAATATTAATAATATACATGTATGTGTGTATATATGTAATATATATTATATATATAGCATATATTATAATACGTATATATATACATATATATACATATATGTGTATATGTATATATTATACCCATGTATGTATTATAAAATACATATACACATATAATATATATCTATATACACACACACATATATACAAACACACATACATACAATGAGCTTCTATTGAGGGACACCCTTGTAGGCAGTGGCGGACCCACAGAGGCGCAAGGAGGTGCAGTTGCACCTCCCCTCGCCGGAAAGCACTGTGGAGGTGGCGCACTTTGCCCCTCTGGTTTGCCCACCAACTGTTTGTGTTTTTGCCTGAGTGAAACTCCTTTCTATTTGATGAGCTGCTGTGCGTTTGTTTTTGTTGCGCTGCTGTGTTGCACGCACAACTCGTGCTCTCTTTTTTTTAAAAAGTCCTGGCCCAAAACGACGTCGTTTTGGACCAGGCAAAAAAAAAAAAAAAAATAGAAATGCGCACAAGGCTTTACCCAATACGGAATTAGTAGAGCATATTATATATAAACCCTATTAATAAAGAGCGGAGAAGCAATTCAATTCAATTCAAAACTCTAAGCTCCGTTTGTTGAAGTCTCTCTTGCGGCAATCAGATTCAGACCCAATCCTTTTGCAAGGTTTGAGATTTTTTTGCTTATGTTGTTGTTCTCTTCTAGTTTTTCTTCTGTTTTTTTTTTGTTTTATAATATGTTTATATATATATATATATATATATATATATATATATATATATATATATATTCTAATTTGGCTTTCTTTGTATTTGTATAATCATTAGCAAACTTGAGAGGGAAGAAGAGGTTGCACAGTACACAGCTCGAGGTATGATCAATTACAATTTGATTGTTTAATTGATAAAGTAACATGCATTTTGTAATGTTATTTTTTTTTCATGAATTATTAATGACGTTAGTATTATTTAAAATTTACGGATATTTGGTTCTCTAAATTTTGTTGTTGTTGAGTTTTTAGCCTTTTAAAATTGCCCCTTCCCTGCAAAATTCCTGGATCCGTCACTGCTTGTAGGGTCCACTCTGTATTGTATTTTACTAATCCAAACCGTCTATTTTGTAGATATTCATTCAAAGATCATTTTTATAAAAAAAAATCACTTGAATCCGATATCACTTGACCACTTAATTAAATTATTGAAATTTTAGTACTTTCTTGAAGCATTGTGTTCATTGATTTTGTAGAATATAATTAGATGTCTAAATGGTTTCCGATTTATCTAATTTTTTGCAAGGATGATCTATGAAAAAAATTCCGTACGGTGCCGTACCCTTGAATAAAATTATTTAAGTGATCCCTCAATAGAAGGGAACTGTATATGTATATATATGTGTGTGTGTGTGTGTGTATGTGTATATATGTACATTATAGTATATGAGTATGTAAGTATAATATAATATAATATAATATATAAATATGGGTATATAATAATTATAGTAATATATGTCATTATTATTACAATATAATATATGCATCTTATACATTGGTGAGTATAGGACTATTTAATCCTCCCTTTTCACATGGGTTTAGTTGTCCCCTCCCAAAGAGGTGTTTTTGGTAGCAATCCCATCTAAGACTAGGATTAGATGAAATAAACATGGTACTAATTTAGTCCAAGGGTTTAGTTAAGATGGGATTAGACTAGAATTAAATGAAATAACCATAGGACTAGTTAATCATCCCTTTCCACACGGGTTTAGTTGTCCCCTCCCAAAGAGGTGTTTTTGGTGGGCCCGATATTAGCAATCCCATCTAAGACTAGGATTAGATGAAATAAACATGGTACTAATTTAGTCCAAGCTAGGCCAAGCCAAGCCAAGCCAGTATAACAAACGGCCCCTAGGTTCTTTCACTTTCTTAGGATCAAGGATGATTAGCATTGTATGACTATTTTTAGGATTTTGGTGAGAAGTGAATGAAAATGCAAGAAACGAAATGACAGAAATGTAAATACGATAAAATAGATTAAAGTGATAAATACTTGAATTAAACTTGAATTTAAAGAAAGCTGAAATTAAATTGCAAGATAAAAAGAATAGGTTTTGTGTGTTGAGTAGGAGGTCCTCTTTTCTTCTTATGACGGCCTATTTATAGAACTTTCTTCAATTGATGGGTTTGGCCATTAAATGGCTAGAAGTAACTCTTCCTTGAAAATTCTTCTAAGATTAATGTCTTCCAGAGCTTTAAGCATTTAATGAGAACTTCCCAACCACCACAAACCCACCCATATAGTTGGTTAATAAAATGGAATTAAGATTGTAAAACTCTTCTCTTGACCTGAGATATAATAAGTCCTAGTAGATTAGCTACAAGTCTTCCCATCTTGGAATTCCACCACTTGCAAGGAGACTTGGGAGGCAAGGTGTGTGAGGCCACAAATTCTTAACAATAATTCACATACTAAGTATGTCAATGTAAACGCTTGACCTTTTGCTCCCACGTGCAGTACTCTAAGAGGTCTAGGTCTCTTCTTTATATCATAATATATTTGGGTTAATTACTGTAGACGTCCGTAAACTATAGCGCTAGTTGCAATTGGGTCCGTGAACTAAATTTCGTGGCAATTTAGTCATTTAATTAGACAATAAGGTGCAATTAAGTCATGCCGTAACAGAATCCGTAGAAATTGACCATATGTGAGTGTCACGTGCTCTTGTTGTTCAGGGTATTTTCGACTTTTCGTCATTTTGCCCAAATCCACCTCATGCTTTCCCTCACCATCCCTTTGACTAATAAGTTTTTAAGTTAAAGAAAATTAAAAAGTTTTTTTTATAAAAAAAAAAAAAAAAAGAAGAAATAACCCAGCCACCATCCCCGTTTCTCCCACCCCCATTCACCATCCCTATCCCCAAAGAATGCCCTCATCTTCCTCCTTTGTTTCTCCTCTCTCTGCAACCAACCACCGCACCATCATCCATAATCACCCATACCCACCTACACCCCCAACTACAGACGTCTACAGTAATTAACCCAATAAATAAATAAACTTACAAATAAAAAATAAAAATAAAAATCCCTCTCTGTTTCACTCTGTCTCTCCCTCTCTCGCAACCCATTCTGCCCTCCTTATCCCACCCCCTCAAAACACAGAGGAAGACCAACAACAACAACAACAACAACAACAGAAATTGCAGATCATTATATGTACAAGTGTAGTGAGAAATCAATCAATCAAAGAGAGAGCTTGACGCCCTAGCGAATCGGATCGAATCGTATCTTTCTTCCTCTTTGATGGCTGTTTGTTTTCTCTTGACCCTTGTGTTTTCTAGATTTATTTTGTTTCTGGGTTTTCTTTGTGGCTTGAAATTATGGTTATTTGAGATCTGAAATTGTAGCCATGCTGGGTGTATTTGATTTGGTTGAAAGTATAAAGTTTCAGCTATTTGGGGCTGAGATTTGATGTGGGTATTGAAATTTCAAGTTTGATAGTTGTTGGGTAATTGATTTTCTGGACTTTATAAATGAAGATTGAGATGGGTTTAGGAGGTGGGGGTTGGGATATTAAACAGCTCAGCTAATTTTTTTGCTTCTCAAATCCTCCTCCGTTTCCCCTTCAAGTCTTTTGACATCAGCAACTCCGGCGGCAGAAAGTACTCCAGGGATTTCTTCAATCTGGTTTTGCTGGTCGTTGGGTGATAATAGTCTGAACCCAAAACTCGAGAGCTTCCACAGTACTTCAGTAGTACCAGTAGTATCAGTAATATTGGGCTCAGCAGGGCTTACATACTCTGGATAGTGGTAGAAATCCCCAAATGGCATGGTGCCCAGGTTTCTGCCCATTATCATCTCAGTTCTTCAGTTCTTCATTTGGGGGTCGAAGCAGAGGGTTTAAGGCGAGTGTTCAAATTCGAAGGAGAGTCTTCAGACTTGAAAGGACGTTTTTACCCTCATTTTGACGGACAAATTGACAGAGTTGGACGGTAGGACCTAATTGCAACTGATTGTCTAATTAAAGTACGTCTTTGCCACAAAAATTAGTTCGCGGACCCAATTACAACTGGGGCCATAATTCACGGACGTCTACAGTAATTAACCCTAATATATTAATATCATTAGGCCATATATATATATATATTCAGATAGATTTGCTAATTATAATAAATGCCTACGATCAAATGGTAGGCCATTTAGTGGCCCTACAATAACGACAAGGCCATAAAGCCTTTATGACTGTAACTTTCACTTAATTATATTTTAATGCGTATACCACAAGTTTGCAAAGCCATTTGGAATTCGCTCTTCACCCTGATTTGGAGTTTTGCTACCACCGCTACTTTGATTTTGGTTTCCATCCCGACTTGGAGTGTAAACTCCAATTTGAATTTGGGATTTAAGTCCCGACTTGGGGTTGCTTTCTATCCAGACTTGGACTTGGCTTCCAACTTAACTTCGAAGCTTGGAAGTATCATCTCTTCAATCACAACATTCCACTTTATCAAATATATGATTATATTAATTACAAATTTAATTATATACCCAATTTTAAACATAGTCTTATAAAAAAATCATATACCAGCATTTAAAAACTATAAACACACAAACAAAAAAAACAAAAAAAACAAAAAAAAAAAATTGACTGTCAATTTGTTCAATTTAATAGCTATTTTTTAGTTTATTTGTGTGTGTATGCCTTTGTACTATGGATTTGAGAGAGAAAAATTAAATCTGCCAATTGTAGATTTTGATATTAATATTAAATTGCCAAAAAACCAAATCAGATTCATTTTCTCCTTTCTCGCTGTTGCTTTCTTGGTGTTGAAGCAAGAGAAACTTCCATTGAAGCTCAGTCTCAGGTACAACTATATTCTTCATCTCTGATCTACAATTTTCAATATTTCACTTTCGATTTCTTATTCTAAGATCGTGCTTCTATTCATTTTTTTTTTCGGATTGTCCAGAACCTCGAACGAACCTCAGTCATATGCTCCTAGCTCTACTCCTCATCTTCGAGCTCCGATTTTCAAATTTTTTGCTTCGAATTCTCATTATGAAATCTTACTTATACTTAGATCGTTGGTTTTCTTTTTGGATGTTGGTTTGTTTTGTTCTTTCTTCATCCTTTTTTTGGTAGACATGCATTAGAAATAGCAACATGACAGCCATTAATCAACGTGACAGTAAACTAGCAGTGTTATTACCCTAGACTGGAATATTACAGCCATTAATCAACGTGATAGTAAACTACCAATGTTATTACTCTAAACTAGAACATTACAACAATTAATCAACATGATAGTAAACTAGCAGTGTTATTACCCCTAGATTGGAACATTACAACCATTAATCATCGTGACAGTAAATAGTAGTGTTAATACCCTAGACTGGAACATTACTGCCATTAATCAAAATGACAGTAAATAGTAGTGTTAATACCCTGGACTGGAACATTACAGCTATTAATCAACGTGACAGTAAACTAGCAGTGTTATTACCCTATATTGGAATATTACAGCCATTAATCAACATGATAGTACATAGCAATGTTATTACCATAGACTGGAACATTATTACTGCCATTAATCAACGAGACAGTAAACTAGCAGTGTTATTATCCTAGACTGGAACATTACAGCCATTAATCAACGTGACAGTAAATATGTGGTTTTTAAATGTCTTACCTTTGAACCCTTTTCTGCTTGAAATTCTTCAGCTTTTTGTGTTGAATGGTTGCTTCTCTTTATTTTTTGTGATTTTGTAAGTGGTTGTTAGTGGTAGGTGTGGTGGTGTTCTTTGAAAAATAAAAATAAAGAGGCTACAGTTTTCGAGACGTTTTATTTGTAATGAATTGTTTGGGTTTTTTTTTATAAAATTGGGTTGGGCTTGTTTTGGGTGTTTTTTTGAGTTTTTTGTGTTGAGCTTCTTTCATGACTTTTTCAAGGACTCTGTCCAATGGCCTTCAGTTAAGTCACCAATAACCCAACTAGCCTCCTGTTTTTCTACTTCAACGACAGAAACCCACCATGAATACTCACTATGTTTAATGGAATATATTTAGGCTCAAACATCGCCCCCTCAATTCTTTTAGCCTGACGTCAATGAAAGAGTAAATGAATTGAAATTCTTTGTGCTTTCAGTTCAAAAATTGATAGATCACTTACTCACCAAGCCGTTTAATAGTATCTTTTCAGATATCGGATATAGATGAGTGAATCATAGATCTGACCACCTTAATCACTCAATCCAAGCTCATTTTCTTAAATCCACCATGGTGGATGCCAATGGAACTCAATGTTCCAACTGAAATAAATTTTTGAAAGGCCACTTGAAAGGCGACATGAAAGGCCTAAGGGCCAGTTTGGGATTGCTGTCACTTTTTAAAAAAGTTGCTTCTACTGTGCTTTGAAAATAATTAGCTGTAAAGTAAAGCAGCTACATGTTTGGTAAACAATATTTTTAAAGTGCTGTTAGTACAAAAAGTAGTGTCAAAACCGTTTGGTAAATTTTAATATAAAAATGTTGTAACTGTGAATAATGACTAAATAAACTGTTGAAATTGATATGCGCTAATTATGTGGTGGTAGTAATGGTGGTGGAGGTGGTGGTGAAAGAGATGGAGGTGAAGATGGTGGTGAAAGAGATGGTGGTGGAGGTGGTGGTTGTGGTAGTTGGGATGGAGGTTGGAGAGGTGGAGGTAATGGTGGTGGAGGTTGAGAAGGAGGAGGTGGCCGTGGCAGAGTGGTGGTGGTGGTGTTGGTAGTGGAGGTGGAGGTGGTGGAGGTAGAGAATGAGGTGGTGGTTGTGGTGGTGATGGTGATGGTCACGAAGAAGGAAAAGGATGTGGTGGTGATGATGAAGGTTGAGGTAGTGGTGGTGGGGATGGCGGTTGTGGAGGTGATGGTGGTGGAGGGTTGAGGATGAGATGGTGGCGGCGGTGGCGGTGGCGGCATGGTGGTCATGGTGTTGGTGGCGGAGGTGGTGGAGGTTGAGGAAGAGGTGGTGATGGTGGCGGAGAAAGAGGTGGTGGTGATGAAGGTTGAGGTAGTGGTTGTGGGGATGGTGGTTGTGGAGGTGATGGTGGTGGAGGTTGAGGATGAGATGGTGGTGGCATGGTTGTGGTGGTAATGGTGGCGGAGAAGGGGTGGTGGTGGTTGTGGCGGTTAGTGGTGGTGAAGGTGGTGATGGAGATGGTGGAGTTAGATGTGGAGGTGGATGTAGTGTCTTTAAAAAAAATTTAATGATGGTATTTTGGGAATTAAAAAAATTCATTAACTACTCATCTCTGCTTCTTTTAAAAGCAGCTTTGAAAAGCAACCCATAGCCTGCTTTTAAAAACTGCTGTCAAAAGGCCACTGCTTTTAAAATAATCGGGATATTTTAGATTTACCAAACACCTTAAACTGCTTAACTTTAAAGTGAAGTAGGTTTTTGATCAAAAAAAGCAATCCCAAACGGGGCCTAAGTATCAACAAGATGGCTTCAAACATATATATTTATGTATGAATTGTCACACATAATATAATGTATTTAAAACACCTAATAGGCCATTTAATGGAAAACGCACAGGCCATAAGGCCTTAAATTCCCACTTTGGATTACTTTCAAAGCCACGGATCATCCTAATTTTGGCTTCATGAGCCGATGCGCATTTTTACAATCGAGGATCATTCTCACAACCGAGGAACCTTTCTACAACCAAAGGTCATCCTCACAACCACAGTATTAAATATCAATATTATCGGTGATATTTCATTGATAATATCGTTTTTTTTGAATGGGCGATATTTTAGCTCATATCCACTTAAATATCGTCAATATATCGATATTTTCGTCGATATTATCGCGATAATGTCAGAGGCGATAATTTCCTACTTCTTCATGCTTTATTTGGGCAATATATCGCGATATTATCAATATAAAACTGAAAAATAAATGAAATTTGTTGAAAAAAAAATTCCCTAATGATAAATTTAGGCATGTGTAAAGTTATTTATTATTTTATTATGGAGTTGTTTTTTTTTTTTGTTATATATTATGGAGTTGTATTATTATTCACTATTGAGTTTTCATATTGTTCATTATATGTGATACTAAGTTTTAACTGTAATAGGAATTTTTTCTATGTTGTACTAAGTTACTCATATATTTTATTTTTGTTTTTTTGTCCAGCTCATATATCTTATGATATATAATATATTGTAGTAAATTATTATAACTAAAAAATTATGGTGTGTTTAATTTTCTATCACTAATTACTACATATTTTCTAAAGACACAGTGTTTGATAGGTCGCTACATAATCAACTTAAATCACTCAAACCCACCATGCCATGCATTTTATTCCCATTTTTTTGTGATAAAATAATAGATAATTGACTAAATAAACATCCTCTAAAGTTTCAATAAAAATTTCCAAGTTTTTCTCACAATTTCAGTGATTTTTATTCAAATTTTATCGATATCGATATTTCCTCGATATTTCCATCGATATATCCGTGTTTTTGGACCACCGATATTTCTGAAACTCTCGATATTTTAGACCTTGCTCACAACCGAGGAACCTTTCTACAACCGAGGGTCATCCTCACCTTGGTTTCATATTGACAATTTTGTTGGGCAAAAAGAAAAAGAAAAAGAAAAACCTCCACATGTCTGCAATGTAATCGTAGTCTGACATAACATTTATGCTTAGGTCATCCCTTCTAGAACCAGTGCCATGACCATGTGAGCAACTTGTGGCTACCATAATCTAAAAGATTTTTTGTCTTATTCAACGTGTATACTTTTGTTTTTACTTAGTATTCTTTTAAGTTGCTACACTTGTACTATGTGAACAAGGTAGATGACAAAATTGCTGCACTTGTTTTTTACTGAATATATATTCTTCTGTTCATAATGGTTTACAAAATAGATGAACAACATTGGTACAAATTGAAACGTTTAGAGTTTACATTGCTTAAGTTGAAAACTAAATAGGTCAGTTTGATATAACTTGAAGATTACAAGTTCATATTGCTCCAAATTAAAATTAGGCATACCAACTTAAACCTTGTAGGCCGCAAACAGTACCCGCCCTCTTTGCTGTAGTTATTTGGTTCACAATAAATGGCTAGTTGGAAACCTTCCTTGTGAGGCTGTAATTGTAATTATGTTTCCATAGTTACATCTAACAACTGTAATGAGGTGGATTGGGGGCTTTTATGATTTTAGTCATTATTTTATTATTGGGATAGCAGTTTTCAACTTTTTTTGTTCACATTACCATATTTTAAGGATTTGTGTTTGTTTCCTGTTGACATCCAATGTTATGGATTGGTATAGATAGAAATAGGTCACTTAAGCAGGAAAGTGTGAAATTATTTTGAGCTGGTGTTTGACATCTGGCGATTATGGAAGATATGAAGTACGGTACTGTTGAATGGTAGTCTTTCTTTCTCTTTTTATTATTTATTTTATTTTAATAAGTCTGTTAGTGGTAGTCTTACTGTTACTGACCCTGAAGAGTTGTTTGTGTGCATGGTAAAGACGCTATATGGCAGTATAACATTTAGAATCCAGTTCAGGGGGTTTCTGCTGAGTGAGTTGAGCTGGAGCTGTCTGAGTTCAAGGATTGCTGATGTTAACGTGCAATGCTGCATGGTGTGAGCAATCAGAGGCAACAGCGATCGGGTGTGTGTGTGTGTGGAGATGATATTTGAGCTTTACTATTGTCAGGCTGTGTGCAATACTGCATATAAGTTTCATTGCAGAGGCTGTGACAGTTTGGAGAGGCCGGCTGAAGATTGAGGTCGAGTCCATTGAAATGTTCTCATAGACGTCTGGAGCACAAGTGGCTTTGAAGCCGAAGATTCAAGATCCTTGTGTTCAACTCTGAGTGCAATGAAAACAAGAGCATAACTCTTTCTTTATTTAATTCTAAATGGAAATTATGTTCATTACAATCAATTCACAAGAACTGCTCTGCAGTCTTTTAACAACAATAACAGAACTAATTAGTAACTCAAACTTTATGTTAAACTGTAACACTAGCTAACTTATTTGTTCAGTTCATCACTTGAAATAATGACTGAAATTTACATTCTGTCTATTAAGAATCACGAGTTGAACGAGCTTAAAGCTTACGACATGAGAGACTTAATGGTTCCAATGACTGAGAAAACAAGGACAACAACTCCAAGTACAGTTGAACTGCCCGTTCAGAGATCCTTGAAGTAAACTCGTTTCAGGGTTGCCACATGACGGTTCCAAAAATTCTCGTAGTGGTTATTAAGCTGTTCACAGATATCAAAATAGCAGGATTTATCATCCATGATCTGCTCGCAAAGTCTATTAACCAGTTTGGCCACTGCTTCGTTGCTGCCTAGTATGTTAAGAATAACTTTGTTCTCAACCAGCAAATCCACATCTTCCACAGTGTCCACCAGCTGATCCATAAGCAAAAAGTAATTGCAGATATAAGGCTTGTCTGGGTACAAAAACTGCTCCAAGGTTCCGAACAATGCATTCTGTCTCATCCTTGACACAAAATGGCGTAAGCTTCAAGTCCATATTTCTAAAACATGCCAAGTTGAACTTACATTTAGTGGCCTCATCTTTCTTTATGATTAAGGGTCCATCTTTAATTGGTCTAAACTTCACCCCCGATGCCCTCAGCTTCTTTGCAGCATATATATTTTTGACAGGAGCGCTATTATGTTCACAATCCATTTCTTTGTCAGGACATAGAAAATGCCTAACCAAATCGGTGAAATGTTTCGCTTTTACTCTATTCTTGACGGATTTCCCCTCATTATAATCTTTGAAGAACTCAAAGGTAAGCTCAAGCAGGGGATCATCATCAGCAGGTTCGGCTTTGTCATCAGCAGGTATGGCTTCGTCAATCTCTATGGAATGATCTTTGGAAGGTATCCGCCAGGAGCAAGGCAAGCAGCACGGGAGGTCATTGGTACCGCTCTTTCTATTAGTCTGTTCTTGTACTTCTTTGCAGGGTTGGAAACTGCGAGAGACAGGCACAGCAAAGTCATTATATAGTTCTTAAAGAAGAGAATAAGGAAGCTGATTTTCAAACAGTATCAAGTCCTGCTCTACAGCTTTCCTCAGCCATGGTGATCTCAATATATAATCATTTTTATGATTTTCAGTTTCGTAGAAGTTCGTTAAAAAGAGCTCGACGATGAAGCAGGCATCAACCACAATTATGTCTGCAGGGTCTATATATGTCAAGCTCAATGGTCCCTGCATAACAACGAAGAATATTTTCTTGACGAGTCTTGATAAATTGCTTTAGTTTATCCTTACTCTTCTTACAACGTGCAAGAAAATTCTCATAATATATCTTTTTATGGGTTTCCATGTCCTTCAGTTCTGGTTTTCCGTAGTGGAAAGGGCCTATTGATAGTAATTGAGGAGTGTATGCTGCTTCATTTACATTGCGGAGTTTGCTGGGGACCCTGTAGATACACCACTTGTCTGGCTGGTCCAACACTCGTACCTTGACATGGCATTCTTCTTCATTCACAGTTTTCTTGGCGATTTCTGACGTAGTCTTTGTCCTTCTGAAAATGGAACTACAATCAGTAAGAAGGGAATCGATAGTCTTGAACCTTAACATTTAGCTGTAACAAATGTTCTATTAGCAGAACTCATTTTAAAACTGCTGCTAAGTATGGTCATAATTTGTGATGTCATCAAATTTGTGCTCTTTTCTCACCTTAGCGACCTCAAGCGATATTTTTGGCTTCCAGTCATGCAGAAAAATTTGGGCCTGATAAGGATAAAAGAAAGAAGTTAGAACATATAGGTAGAGGACATAACTATTTTCATCCAACTTAGAACATGGTAAGTGCTTTCTTGAACTATCTCACAAGTAAACACACAGAGAGGATATATACACCTCAAAAAAAAGGCTGCAGCTGTCTCTAGTTTCCGAAAACAGCATATGGTAAGATGAAAGTCATACCTGCTGAGATTGAGAGACTTAGAGGTGTATAAGTTGGGAGGATGTTGGGCGTCATGTTTAGTATTATGCTTTGGACCATTGTACTCCGCAATCTCTTCATGTTTACTATTCTGCTTTGGACTACTGTACTCCACATTCTCGCCAACCGTCGACATCTTTTCGTCCCTTTGTTTTCTATCCTTTTCTGGTCATTGTTAGAAATTCAAACCGTCTATAATTACAACATTCGGTTTATAAAAGTAATTTAACAGGTAAGTGCTCTTAACTACTTGAGCTATATAGGGCACTTGCTAGATCTCCGAAAAATACTTAATATATCCCAAAATCCCAAAGGAATTGTTAACTAGGAACACTCAATGATCTCTAGCTGCAAAAAGGCAAAAAAGAAAAGAAAAGAAAAGAAAAAAGAGTAGAAGTCAAGATTTAAATAAGAAATTTATTCAAGGAAGCAATATCTCTCTTACATCTGTTTTTGCATTTCCTATTTCCAGGCCCAAGAACCTATTAGACTGACTTCAAAATCGAAATTAAAATACTTTTGCAAGCAATGTTGTTCACTGACCAAGGTGTAAGTAGAAACAGAAGTCAAGTTTGCAAATTAATTGAATAAATATGGAGGAAATCAAACCTGCAAGTTTTATCTGTTGAGGTTCTTGAGTCGACTACCACAGTGGTGTAGTAGGGTTTAGGGCTTATATGGGCGATAAATGTTGTTATGTTTTTTGATAAATGTTGTTATGTTATATGGGCGATAAATGTTGTTATGTTTTTTGCACTCAAATAATATTCATGGAGTTTTAGGGTTTAGGGCTTTTTCGTCCAAGCCCACTAGTATTTTTTTAGGGGTCAAGCAAAGCCCAATTTTCTAGGCAATAACCTCTCCATTGTCTGATGTTTCTTCTGTGCGTGTTTGTGCCTAGCTAGGGTTTCGACAATTACCCAAAACAACAGCGAGTTTAGCTACGTTGAATAACAACGTCCAATTTTCTAGGCAAGAAACTCATTCTCTTTCTCTCTATCTGTGTCGGTGCCTCATTCTCTTTCTCTCTATCTGAGCCTAAGGTTTTCACAGGTACCCAACACATTCTCTCTCTGTTTCTGCCAAGGGTTTCAACAAGTACCCAAACCAACATTAGCAACAGAGAGCTTAATTACAATGAGTAACCACGTCAATGGCATGGAGGATCCAAGCGTCCACCGCATGGTTATCGACATGTCTACCCCTGCATCTGACGAAGATAGCCCAGTTGATTACAGCATTCTCCGCATGCCCTTTCTTAGACGCATCAGTATCTTTCTTTCTTTCTTTATTCTTATTTTTCCTTTTTGTTTGCCTTCTCATGAATTTACTGAAAAGAAATTTTCCTCTTCTTATTTCGTTTGAGTTATATATGATTATGCGAAATTCCCTTTTCTTCTTCGTTCCAGTAATGATTACTACTATGATAATTATGAAATAGAACGAATAAGCTTTCTTAGTTAGGAGTCTTTGCATTGTTTTTCACAGCAACAGATTTGCAAGAAGCTTGGCCGGTGTTGCAATCTGCTTTAGAAGAGTATGACATTTCATGTGCATTGGATGTGGTATGTTATAATAAATGTTGGTTTTATATTTGTTGACTTTCGTAAATATGAACTATGGATCAGTGGTTTTTTTATTATAAAAAAACTATGTAAGATTTTGTGTTCATATTGAGTTCTTTTAGTTATGTACATGTTAAGTTGTTTTTTAAAAATCATGGTTAGGATCGGTATTTCATCACATTCACGACAACCAGGGCTAAGGACCCATATGCTATTCTCAAGTCTAGATATCTTCTTCGACTTTTGTCAGCAGCTGTTCCTGCACTTCAGGTACCAATGTCAAATCTTTTGTTATTTTTTCTTATCGGTAACCTCTCAGTTATTATTCAAGTTCAATTGATTTCAATGTCAAGCATGCCAATCATATTTGTTGGACGGTTCAATCAAAATTTTATGTCCAATTTACCTATCCTTTTCATCTATGTATTAAATTTTTGATTTAAGTGCGCAACATTTTGATCCAGGCAGTAAAAGTATTGAATGGAATTCCATGTCACCTCATCTACACTGGGTATCATATAGGTGGGCTTTGCAAAAAATTTGGGATAAAGATGGTAGGTATTTCTTAAGTTTCCTTCCATTTTCGTTTCGTATAAACATTTTTGTTCTTTTAAGCATTCTTCTTTAGTTATGATGCAGGACCTTTAAATTTAAGGAGTACTATAGCATGGCATTTAGAGTTGTTGTTTGACCTTAGGAAGGTTTAGAATTGGTTAGGGTGTAGTGATACAACAACTAATGTGACAATAATACGAGGAATATGGGCCTTCCGGTGTTATGCTCTCTATCCCATGAAGAGTCTGACAAAGTGCTCTCTCTAACGCTGGACATAAGCAAAAGCTCAATTATATGTTTTTTTAAAAATATATTGTATTGTGTATGTGTGTGCGTGCAGGATAAGTATGTTTCCAGGAAGAAAGTACTCATGACTCTCCCGGTACAGGTAAATAAAAGTGCTCTAGATCACGCTTTTTTCTACTTGTCATTTCTGTTTTTTTTTTGGTTAACAATGTAATTGGGATGCAGGCACTTGAAAAACTGACAGGCTGTGACATTTATCTCCGCCCATCTGTTAGTGTTTCTTTCTACTTTTGATGGTTTTTGTATTTGTAAATTTATTTTATCTGGTCTTTACACATGCCCAGGTGGAGTGGGAAGAGAACGATGACTTCTAATGATTTTTAACTTGCTTGTAAATGAATAGGATGACCTGGTTGCCGTTATGGGTCCAGTTCAAGGATTGGAGCTTGTCGGAAGGATTGTGAAAGACTGTATTGTTCATAATGTGCCTCCGGCACCCCGTGTCAAGAGGCTTACAACTTATGCTCAAACGATTAAGGGAGTTGAGGCATTGAGGTTATGATGAGTAATCTGGGGGTTGAGAATTAATGTCGGGCTCTGCTGCTCCGGTTGTGGTCGCTTAGTACATTAGTTTACACTATACTACAGATGGATGCATCAGATTCTGCATTTAAGAAATATATGTCATCTACTTGTTGAGATGCTTAATTTGTGTTTAAATGTAATGACGTGTTTAATTCCTTCACTAATCAATATCATCTACGTAGAGTAGAGTTTTATTATCTATTTGCATTCAAAGAATATTGAAGATATATATGATCAGATAGAAAAAGAAAAACGAAAGAAAAGAAAAGAAAATAATTTTGCGGATTGTATTAAGCAAGGACAAACATATCATCGCATATGGCAGTGCAGTGGGTTGGATTTGGTGTGGATTTGGAACACATGCTGAAAAGTCCTTGGCTGGGTTCAATATTTCAAATAGAAAACTGTCTTCTTCTTTTTTTGTTTTTTTGTTTTAAGAACAGCCAAAACAAAAAACTATTAGGACAAATCTGGGCTTCTATGAATCGCTTTTGGAGCAAATCTTTTTTTTGGTACTTCCACAACCAAACTGGATATCCAAAAGAGCAAGTGAGGAGCTATACTATCCCAAGCCGCCAAACTGGATATACAAAAGGGCAAGTTAGGAGCTACTATCCCAAAACAAACTGGGATATAAAAAAGGGCAAGCCAGGAGCTACTATCCCAAAACAAACTGGATATTCAAAAGGGCAAGTGAGGAGCTATACTATCCCAAGCCACCAATCTGGATATCCAAAAGGGCAAGTCAGGACCTACTATCCCAAAACAAACTGGGATATAAAAAAGGGAAAGCCAGGAGCTACTATCCCAAAACAAACTGGATATTCAAAAGGGCAAGTGAGGAGCTATACTATCCCAAGCCACCAATCTGGATATCCAAAAGGGCAAGTCAGGACCTACTATCCCAAAACAAACTGGGATATAAAAAAGGGAGCTTCACTAATATACCCAAAATGGGAGCTGAAATTATAAAAAAACCCCATATGAAAATCACTTCATAAACACACCCAAAACCCATTTATTAAATAACAAATTAGTATTGAAGTTCCAATATATTACAAGAACTGCCATTATCAAGCCCAACAGAAAAAAACTCAAAAAGCACCCAAAAGAACCCCAGCCCAAACTTATAAACAAGCCCAACGGAAAAAAACTCAAAACGCACCCAAAAAAACCCCAGCCCAAACTTATAAACAAGCCCAAATATTTTACCATCTCAAAACAGTAATATAGTTCAAAAAAATTGAAAACAAAAAAGTAACTTCCAGCACCCAACTTCCCTCTGCGAAACGTCCCTTCAGTCAGCGTCTTCATCAATGCGTCTTCTTCATCGCTCCAGAACCGAAACTCCATAACCACCACCGAGCTGCTTTATCTACTTTCGAAAACAAACACCACACTGACCTCCACCTTCAAAACCAAGACAAAAATTCATAGAACATTTTCGACGAGAAAGCGCTTCAAAGGTAAGACATTTACAAACCTATACTGTAATTTTGATTAATTGCTAGAGTTCCAGTCTAGGGTAATAACAGTATTTTAGATTTGAATCAAGGACAAAATCTTGAAACTACACTGCTTATTATCAGGATTTTAGTCGCTAGTTTACTGTCATTCTGATTAATGGCTGTAAATTTCCAATATAGGGTAATAACACTGCTTGTTCATTCCTCTGAAAATCCTATTTTCTGATGCATGTCTACCTCTGTTACGTTCCAGTATAGGGTATTAACACTGCTTGTTCATTCCTCTGAAAATCCTATTTCTGATGCATGTTTACCACTGTTGAGTTCCAGTATAGGGTATTAACACTGCTTGTTCATTCCTCTGAAAATCCTATTTGTAATGCATGTCTAACACTGTATAGTTCCAGTATACGGTATTAACACTGATTGTTTCTTATGAAATCCTATGTCTGATGCATTTCTACCACTGCAAAGTTCCAGTATAGGGTATTAACACTGCTACTTTACTGTCATGTTGATTAATGCCTATCATGTTGCTATTTCTAATACAGGTATATCAAATAAATAATGAAGAAAGGACAACAGTCATCATCCAAAACAAAAACAAACAAGAAGCCGGGCAGATGGGAAGACCCCAACTATGTGCAAATCAAGAGCAACATGCTCTCTTTTACAGCAACAATTGACAACATTAGAGAAAAACTTGAAAACCGGAACGATGTCAAGACACTGCTATCGAAGACACCTTTCTGGCCACTGATAGAAGCTTATATGCAGAAAAGGTTAACAAAGGTCGAGTGCATGAAGTCTAACTACGACATCGTGAGACTCATTAAAGACTATGACACAAAGACAAGGAAGTTCAAGTTTAATGATGGTCACAGTGAGATGAAAATCCAAGATGTGGCTGAAATTTTTGGCTTGCCAGACAGAGGCAACAAGCTACCAAGCACGACAAGCTCAACAAGGCCAAATTTGCATTTTGTGAAGAAATACTTCAGCGGTTATAAGAAGATAACAAAGACTTCAATTGATAAGTGCTTGAACTTAGCACTTGAGGATGAAACAGAAGAGGGTCCGATGGATGTAACAAGATTGATAATCCTACAACTCTTCATGACCAATCTATTCTGCAACTCTGGTTGTACACTTGCTTGGACATACACAACCACAATAGACACCTTAGAAGAGATGGGGAAATATAATTGGGCTCAAGGAGTTTTGGACTACATGTACTTTGGATTGGAACAAGCAAAGAAGAACAAGAAGGACAAAAAAAAGCAGCCAAGCGTGAGTGGCTGCCTAGTCCTAATACTGGTAAGAACACAAATCTCCAAACTGCAAATTCGTAGCATTATTCTAATGATATGAATTGACAAGTGATATTGCAAACAAAAAATTGTGCAGTATTGGCTCTGTCAAAGATCTAACCTGATCACTCCAATTCCTGGAAGAGAAAAAATGACACCAGGGGCTGTCAAATGGAGTCTTCAAGAACTGAGTGCGAAGCTTCATCATCTAAAGAACAATCAGATAAAGGTACTCTTTCCTTTCAAATAATCTGCAGCTGGTATGACAACATTGTTAATAACATGTCACAGAAGTAAACTATTAATACCATGTCATAGAAGCTAACTATTAATACCATGTCACAGAAGTAAACTATTAATACCATGTCATAGAAGTACACTCTTAATACCATGTAATAGAAGTACACTGTCAATGCTAAACTCTACTTAACAAACAGATAAAAAGCACTAAAGTTCAAGAGGAGGAGGAGGATGCTGAAGAAGTGAATGAAGAGCATGATGATGCTGCTCAAGAAGAAAATGAAGAGGAGGATGATGCTGCTGAAGAAGTGGATGAAGAGCATGATGATGCTGCTGAAGAAGAAAATGAAGAAGAGGATGATGAGAACCAAGAACATGAAGTCCACCAACACCACCAGCTACAAGATGACCTCCAAACTGAAATCCCAGAATTCAAGAATTCAAAATTGTTTGAGGAAGTTGTTAGATCAATCCCAGAATGCAAGGAGGATGAAATACAACTTACAAAAGAGTACATGATGGAGGTCAATAATGCTGCTGAATATTGGACAAAGAAAGGAGACCATCAAAAGATCCATGATGTAATAGCATCCTGCATAAAAAAGAATAAATTTATTCAGATGCTATACAATGAAAAAGTAGAATTAAGGAAGCAGCAGCAGCAATTGCAGAAGCTGGTTAAGGAAGAAGCATATCACAAGAAATCCATTCAACTTGATCTTTATGAGGAAAAATCCTGCATGACAAAGCTGCAGCTAGAAAATGATAAACTTCTTGCAGAGAAGATTTCCTACTTGGAGATTATAAATGAAAAGGAATCTGTCATTGTCTCCTTGACAGATAAAAAATTAGCACAAGAGATCGCAACAGAACCAGATTCCTCATTCCCCAAAGCACAGACGAGAGCAAAAAAGAGAAAGGCACCAAGAAAAGGACCAGCAAAATCAAAGAAGAGGGCCAAAGGTTCATTCCTGCAATGGAATACATATGAGGTCTACAACATGCTGGATGAACTCTCACAAGAAAAGCTGAGAAATTACTGGAAACATTCAGTAGATGGGTAAGCCAATGTGTTTCATTCATTTTCAATGGGTTTAGGCACTATTATTGAACATGCATTAGAAAATAGGATTTCATAGGAATGAACAAGCAGTGTTATGATCCTATACTGGAACTTTACAGGGTGTAGACATGCATTAGAACTAGGATTTCAGAGGAATCTAGCAGTGTTATTACCCTATACTGGAACTCAACAGTGGTAGACGTGCATTAGAACTAGGATTTCATAGGGACCTAGCAGTGTTATTACCCTATACTGGAACTCAACAGTGGTGGACATGCATTAGAAAATAGGATTTCATAGCAAACAAGCAGTGTTATTACCCTATACTGGAACTTTATTGAACAGTTCTTTCACTTTTATTAACATTTTTTCTAACTACAAATACTGTTACAGCTCTGCTTTTTGGCAAGGGGAAAGCATTTTGTTCAAAGATGACATACAAAGCTTATTGAAAGATACTGAAATTTTTGGACAAATCATAGATGCATATGGAGAGATACTTCATCATGACGAAAAGAAGGACCCTGAAAGACAACAGAATGCATACATCACATGCTATGCTTATGTAAGATAATAGCTATCTCATCACCTCTAGTGAATATCACAAATTATTCATCTTCCTATACTTTTCACATGCTTTTCTAATGCTGAAACTATTAATCTTGCAGAGGTATCTCACAGGGAAAATGCACACAAAAGCGTTTGATGAATATTTTCTCAAAATCCTTGAATTAATAGGGAAAACTTCAAAGGTTTTCATACCAATTACGGATGACGGCCACCACACCCTCCTTGTCTTTGACACCATTTCATTGAAATGGACGCACTACAACTCTTTGAGGGGGGCAACGGAGCAAACAGTTGAATACTACAACAAAAAAGCAGTCATTCTGGTAAGACAGACTACTACTGTGAACTGTTAATACAAGGCATTAACAAAACAGTTAAACAAGAATCAGTGAAGCTAACAACATACTTGCCTACAATGCAGGTAGACGCCTCAAATGTCTTCCTCAATAGTGTGAAGGAATGTGCTCCAAAAATTTTAGAAAAAAACAGCCTCACACTTCTTGAGTTCAAGAAGCCAATCTACAATGAAGAATTTACCGAAGACGTTGCAAAACGTCTTCCAACTCTGAAGTTTACACCAGCAATTGCTCAAACACTACATTATCTGATGAAACATGATCCCACCAAATTCGACTTTAACGAGGATAGGGAATGCGCCCAACAACCCGAAAATTCGTAAGTGTCACAATAATATAGGGTAATAACACTGCTTGTTTGCTATCAAATCCTATATCTAATGCATGTCCACCACTGTAAAGTTCCAGTATAGGGTATTAATACTGATTTTTTCCTCTGAAATCCTATTTCTGATGCATGTCTACCACTGTAAAGTTCCAGTATCTGGTAATAACACTGCTTGTTCATTCCTATGAAATCCTATTTTCTAATGCATATATGTGTGTGAATTTGCAGAAAAGATTGTGGTGTATTTGTCATGTACTACATGCAGCAGTTGTCGCAACGGAAAAAAATTGAAGGAAGCTTGAGTGCAGACCAAGTGTGGGAAATGAGAAAAGAAATTTTATTGAAGACAATGGCAAGTGAAAAAAGTTGGTATTTCACAGAAGGGAATAAAGGATGAAAGCATGGATTTCACAGATTTTAGAACTGTCCAATATGTAGCTTCTAACTTCCAAATGTCAAATTGTTAATATGTAGCTTCTTAACTTTGTAGTTACTGTATAGTGAAATTCAAATGTAAAAAATTATTACTCTGTAGCTTCTCATTTTCAAAATTCTTAACAGAGGGTTTCAAAATGCGCATTAACAGTGACTTTCAAAAAGCCCAGCCCAAGTTGACAAAAACTAGGTCAGAAACGAGCTAAAGCCCAAAAAAATCAAATAAGCCATAGTAAAAAACAGAAAAAAGGCCCAATCTAATTTGACAAAAAAAAAAGCCCAAATAAACTAAAAGAAATCACAAAGTCCCCAAAAAAAAGCCCAGAAAACTTTTTTTAAAAAGCCCAATATCACCAAGCCCATAAAAAAAAAAACAATTAAACGCCCAAAAAACAGTTAAACGAAGAGAACAGGATAGACGACAGACGCACGACCCCCAAATTGAATTGAAAAACCAACTCACCTCACTCCGATCTTCGCGACACCGATTCCAAAAGCAGCCCACAACTTCCATAACCACCAATCAACGATTCCAAAAGCAGCCCACAACTTCCATAACCACCAATCAACGAGAAACCCGGCGACATGTCTTCAAAAACGACACAGCAAAACCCTAAAACAGCAAAAAGCACTCCAGATGCAAAAAGCAAAGAAGACAATCCCAAATCAAACAAAGAAGCTTCAGAAATGACAGACAAAGAATCAGTATCAAACTCCCAGGTATTACAAAATCTCTAACTTCAAAGTCCAATAGCAATGTTTTGACTTGTTTTGAAAAGAAGCATGTTTCGACTGCAAATGTATATGTTTCACAACTGTTAATACTATGCCATAGAACTTGAACTGTTAATACTATGTAATAGAACTTCAAAATATATAGAATGCTCTTCTAGTGCACTGCGAAGCAGTGCACTTGAATACCAAAATATATAGCATGCTTTGTTAATTAAAATCTGGGACTGCTATACATCTTGCTCTTCAAGTGCACTGCTTCGCAGTGCACTTGAAGAGCAAAAAATATAGCATGCTTTGTGGACCAAAATATATAACATGCACTAGAAATTGTAGTGTACTAGAAAGAGAAGCATGAGGTTCAAATGCATAGAAGTAAACAGTTAATACCATGTAATAGAAGTATTAATTCTCATTTGTCATCTTTCTTTTGTCTAGTTAAAGTAACCTATTTGCTTCACTTAGCAGGTGGTCATATGGAAAAAGGTAACCGGGTTGAAATACAAAAGAAAAGCTTACAAAAGGATCCCAAGCCAGCAAAAGGTCAACATAGCATCAACAAACACACAAGGCACACCACCAACAACAGCAAAAGCCAAACTGTCAACACCTGAAGCCGATCCACCTAAACCAAAAACCAAATCTAAAAAAACACCAAAACCATCCACACCCAAACCCACAAACACACTGAAACCGAAGAAAACAACGAAGACGAAAAGAACACCATCCCAAACACAAAAACCTAAACCGAGCAGACGCAATAACCCAAATTATGTGCAGATCAAGAGCAACATGCTCACATTTGACAACACAATTCAAACGGTAAAAGACAAGCTTGAAGCAAGAAAGGATGTCCTCAAGATCCTACAAAAAACGCCATTTTGGAGCATCATCAAGGCTTACATGGCAGGACAGTTCACCAAGACAGAGTGCCAGAAGTCTAATTATGAAATAGTTAGACTGATCAGACTCTACAACCCTGCAACCAAAAAATTCAAATTCAGTGAAGGCAACGAGTATGAAATTACAAGCAACGATGTGTCTGACATCTTTGGATTGCCAAACAAAGGAAACAAGTTGCCAAGCACAACAACTTCCACAAGAACAAATTTGGACTTTGAAGAGAAATACTTCAAGAATTCAAAAAAAATCACAAAAACTGAAGTTGATAGGTCTCTGAACACAGCAATAGCAGATGACAGAAACAAGAATGCAATGGATGTTGTGAGGTTGTTAATCCTAGAGCTCTTCATCACAAATCTCTTTTGCAACTCTGGGGCGACAATGGCTTGGACCTTTTTGACAATGATCGACACCTTAAAAGCAATGAACAGCTACAACTGGGCACAAGGAGTCTTAGATTACATGCATTTTGGACTGGACCAAGCCATGAAAAATAAAAAAGACAAGACAAATCAACCAAGTGTGAGTGGTTGCCTTGTGCTAATCTTGGTAAGAAACTATATCCATTTGTTAATCCTACATCTAATGCATGTCTACCACCACTGTAAAGTTCCAGTATAGGGTAATAACACTGCTTGTTTGCTATGAAATCCTACATCTAATGCACGTCTACCTCTGTTACGTTCCAGTATAGGGTAATAACACTGCTTGTTTCCTCTGAAATCCTATATCTAATGCACGTCTACCACTGTAAAGTTCCAGTATAGGGTATTAATACTGTTATTGGCTGTGTGCAGTATTGGCTGTGTGAAAGAACTAACCTGATCAGTCCAATTCCTGGAAGAGAAGATCACAAACCAGCGGCTGTCAAATGGAGCCTTCCGGAGCTCAATATCAAGCTGAATACTGCAAAATATGAAAACATTAAGGTATTTTCTTACTTCCATAAACATATATAATGTTAGTGCACAATAATTACTACTGACTCCAATCATTAAACAGATAAAAGCTGCTGGCAATGAAAAAGAAGAAGAAGCAACAAAGGCTGATCATGCAGACCATGAAGAACAAGAAGAAAATGAAGAGGATGATGACTTTGTTATGACACTTAAAGATTGGGTAAGATAAACTACAATGATCAAACATTGTACAAACACATATAAATGTATATAAATTTGCTAATCCTCTTTTTTCTCCTCTCTAATATTTGTGACAGTTAAAGAGTCAAACACAAAAAGGAAAAAAGCAGACTGTTATTACCCAGAAACAGAACTTCAGCTTCCATGAAAATGTGGACCAAAGTGTAACCCAGACAAAAACTCCACAAGAGGAGCAAAAGGTAAAATTTCTCCACAATTTAAAAACAAATGTAAATCATTTAAATATCCAAATGCAACCAGAAACCAAAAACAAAATTATCAGTTTTAGTTGCGAATGTTCTATTATTAACCTAAGCAGAAAAAAAACTCTTTTGCTTCAGGAGGAAAATGAAGACAATGCACAATCATTGGGATGCAAAGCAGATGATGAAATTGAAGAACAAGCAGTTGACCTTAGTGCAGACACAATGACGGAGGTGACGACTGTTAATGTCCGGCAACAGGATCCAGAACTTCACAGCCAGGAAGACAACTTCGACAACATTTTTGACGACATGGTGGGTTCAATCCCAGAGTACTACAAGCATGAAATAGTCCCTCCCCATGAGAAAATCCAAGAGCTGAAGGAAGCAGTCGACTATTGGATTGAGAAGGCAGATACTCGAAAGGATATGATGCAGACTGCTATAGAATCCTGCATCAAGAAAAATACATTCATTCATCAAATATGGGCTAAAAAAGAAGATTTGGAACAACAAATCGAAATACTGAAAAAGCAGCTTGACCAAGAGCAAAAAGAAAGTAGAAAATTACAAGGGGAACTTCATGCACTTAAATCAAACAGGAGACAACTACAGGAACAACGTGAAATACTTGAAGGGGAAAAGTTGTCCTGCATTGAGAGCATGAAAGAAAAAGACACTGTTATTGCCTCTCTGAAACATATGATGGGGGAAAATCTCAAACAAGGGGAACAAGGAGAAATTCCAATGAAAGAACAAGCTGATAAGGAGAAAAAAGATGAGAGAATAGCAGAAGAACGAGACGACAACAAAGCAGTTGAAGGTGAAACCAGCAGAGAAAAGATTGAGCAGAAAATTGAGAAACCAGCAGAGAACCTTGAAAGAACAGATGGAAAAGACAATCAGAAAGATGATAACACAATGGAAGAGGAGAAGGAAGAAAGTGAATTGGAGATGCAAGAATCTCCTGATGATGAAGATGAGAATGCTGATGAGAAAACTCCTGAAAAATCAATTATCATGCAAGCGAAAGAAGTAGGAAAACGGCAGTTACGTTCTGGCATCAAAATAATCAAAGATAGAAAAGACAGAAAGCCTGCAAAAAAAGAAGATTACACATACCCCGAAGCACATAAGAAAGCCCGAAAAAGAGCAAGCCAAAGCGAAGATGAAGCAGCCAACAAAAAAAAGGACAAAGATGCATACCTTCAGTTGCACATGTATGGGGTCTTCAACAGGCTGGATGAAATATCAAAGAAGAAGTTGGAAAATTACTGGAAAACTGCATCTGATTCTGATGAGTAAGCCAATCTGTCGTAGAATTACACTGTTAATACTATGTAGTAGAACTATCTAGAATTACACTGTTAATACAATGTCATAGAACTGTCTTGTTATTAAACTGTTATGAGATTTTCATTTGCTGAATTATTATTTGAACAACATTATTGTTGCAGGGACGCTTTTTACCTAAACAATAGGACAATATTGTACAAACATAACATTGAAAAGCTGATTGGAGATTATCCAATTTCTGCACTAATCATCGATGCTTATGGAGAGGCCCTTAATGATGATGCGAAGCAGAACACTCAGAAACAAAAAAATGCTTACTTGTCCGCCGATAACTATGTAAGATCACATCTAATACATCAAAATTATATTATCAAACATGCTCACTAATTACCAACCTATGACTTTTGCAGATGTTTTTGCGAGGTGCTTCATACAAGCTGACATATGATGCTTTCTATATGCCACTCCTAGAAAATATTGGAAGAGTTGATAGAGTGTTCATACCAATTACAGATGAGAACCACCATACGCTGCTTGTCTTTGACACCGGTGCAGCAACGTGGACACACTTCAACTCATTCAGGCCATCAGAAAAAACTGTCGAATATTATCACAAGAAGGCAATTGTTTTGGTAAGTAAGATGGGTGATTAACACTGTTAATACATAGGACACTAAATTTAAAGGAAACTAAGTACATACTTGACTATGATGCAGGTTGAGATAGCAAATATATTCCTCTGTCTTCTTAAGGAATGTGCTGCAACATCACTGAAGACAAAACTCATCTCGATTCCTGATTTTGATGCCAAGAAGCCGAGAGGGCTGAATGAAGCTTCAGCTAAAATGATTGCAAAAATACTTGCCAGCATCAAACTTACACCAGAATATACTCGGACATTGAAGTATCTGATTCGTCAAAAGACTACTAACTTCAAGCTGACTGAGAACAGAGAATGTCCCCAACAAGCAAACAATTCGTAAGTTAAGCAATAACAGTGAAACTTAAATCCTCTTCAACTAAAAAAAGGCTGAACTAACTCCTGCATGTGTATCTCTATTATGCAGCAATGATTGTGGCGTCTTTGTCATGCACTTCATGAAGCAGCTTTCCAAAGACCAACCAATAGAATCAGATTTCAACAAAGAAAAGGTTTGGGAAATGAGAAAAGAAGTCCTCATGAAGATTATGAGCAATGAAAGAAGTTGGATTTCCATCAAAGAGAGAGAAGAGACAAATGCAAAAGAATGAAGTTGTAATCAAATATTTTGCCAAAATTCTTGCTTATATTGTAGTTTTGTAGGACTTGTGCTGGTTTAGAACACTAAAGTAAGGTGATTTTAAAATTCAAATTATGTACTTATTCAAAAACCAGTTTATTTACGTGAATTAACAGTGTATGTAACCTGAAATAACGGTCTCCATAACACTAAAACAAATAACAATACACTCCAAGTACAAATGTTAGTATTATATGATGGAAATAGATTGTTAATACCATGTCATAGAAGTATCTTGTTATTACTATGTTATTGAACTATCTTGTAATTTCAAGAATGATGTAAACAGCGCGCATTAAACACTGTTTGTTGATTTATAGATAATTCAAATAGCAGTAATGCTAAATTCATATCAAACTTCCAAACCAAAATTTGCAAAATACCAAAAATGGTAAATATTATGTATTAATACCAAAAGTCAAAGAGTATTCATAAGCAGTAACTGCTATTTCACCATATTAACAACTTGCATATCAATTTCTATTCCTTTCAACTATGATTGTCATTAATCAATCGTATAGCACTTAGTTAAAAACTAACTACACTCAGTCAACTCTTTATACTCCAGAACCTTTACTTCAAATAGGGGCCTTGCAAGTCCTCCTATTATGACGATCACAAGCACCGCATCTCTTGCACTTCACTTGCCTTTTAGTTTCACTGCTTGACTTGAAGCGCTTTGTTGGAGGTCGTCCCGGAGGCTTTCTTGTATGAGGAGGCAGAAGAACAACATCTCCAGGAGGAGGCTTCTCAATATCAGGTATGGGAAATATAGGGGTTGCATAAGTAGCCCTATAAAAGTCTGCCTTGTAATACTCATCAACAAAGTCGTACAAACACAACCTGGAATGATGGATAACTTGAATTGCATGCTGACATGGAAACCCAAGCAATTGCCACTGATAACAGGAGCAAAACCTCTCGTCCAAATTGACCATAACACTCAAATCAGCATGAACTTCAAATACAGATTCACTCGCGCGACATATCCTCCAATGACGACCCTTTGAAGCTAAATTCTTCAACTCATCCTCAATAACCGGACACAAAACACTAAACCATTTCTCGGATGCAAGCTTCCTCCTAGAAATCATCTCCATCATTTTGATCCTAATAGTGTCAATCAGCTCATAAATTGGAAGCCTACGCACCTCCTTAATCCATGAATTAAACGACTCGGACAAGGCATTACTAACCTCCCCATACCTCTTTCCCGGAAAATATGCATTAGCAAAATTTTGGACAGGAAGATCAGCCAAAAACTTATCAATTATTGTTGCACCGCCATCATCTCTTAATTTTTTCAACCTCTCCTGATATTCCTCAACAGTCGGTGCATACAACAACTTACAAAAAAGCCATAAAATATGATCCTTGAAAGAGGAACCAACAGAATGCGGATACTTCTTTTTCAAGTTGTCTTTCAAATGATATAGACAAAAACCATGGGGAGAAGAAGGAAAAACAGTCCTAACAGCATCGATAATAGCACCATGCCTATCAGAAATGAATGTAAGTTGCCTACCTTCATCCACCAAGACTTCAGATATCCTTTGCAGAAACCACCTCCAATTGTCCACAGTTTCACCAGATACAATCGCGAAGGCAAAAGGGAATACCTCTACAAGAAACAGAGAACTGTATTAGTTAGTTTGAACTATAACAGTGTCACCACATGAAGCAGAGTAAAACTACAATGCATAAAAATACTCAGATGCAGGGTATGAACAGTATAGCAACTACAGCATTTACATTTGCATAACTACACTGTTCATACCACTCAATGGAAGTCAACACCTACAGCATTTACATTTGCATAACTACACTGTTCATACCACTCAATGGAAGTCAACACCTACAGCATTTACATTTGCATAACTACACTGTTCATACCACTCAATGGAAGTCAACAACTACAGCATTTACATTTGCATAACTACACTGTTCATACCACTCAATGGAAGTCAACAACTACAGCATTTACATTACATACCTTTATTTCCATTCTTTGCAGTAGCTCCTAGAAGAGTACCCTTGTACTTGTTTGTGACGAAAGTACCATCAATGAACAGCATAGGCCTACACCATCGAAAACCATCAATGGAGGCCTTGAAACATATAAAGATCCGCTGGAAACGAGAACCATCCTCGCCACAGTCAAGCACACAATGAGATCCGACATTGCTGGCCTTCAAAACATCCACATACCAGGGCAGGTGAGCATAAGACAACCCCTCATCACCATGTAAATCCTTAGTAGCCGACTCCTTCCCATACCACGCAACATGATAAGGGATATCCAATCCATAATTTTCCTTCAAATCAGTAAGCAGCTCAATTGGCCTTACCAAAGGATTGCTACGAACTTTATCCTTGACAATTGAAGACACCAAACGCGACCCCATTGCCTTATTGCTCTTCTCTCGGATCAAACCAGTGCAACTGTGTACGTTATTTAAATTCTTAATATAAAAGAATCCATTTACATTAGAATTAACAGCATGCACATGCCACTCACAGCCATCTGATTCCTTCTTAGCACACACAGCAGTAACGCGACGAGGCTCATTTTTCAAATACTTCATCTTAAAACCATTCTCAATCGCATACTTAGCCAACTTATCGCGGAATTCAGAAACTCCACCCTCAAACTTCTGACCCTCATGAGTAATATAACCCTCCCAATCAGTAGACAAATACTTACGACCTCCACAACTACCATATTTGCCTAAATAATCATTTCCAAACTCACTGCTAGTACTATCAAAATCTATACTCAAACAAGAAGAAGAAGCTGCATTGGACTCAACAATACTACCAGCCACACTTGAATCTATACATGTATCCTCAATATTGTCATTATAAGGAGCAGCCTCCAACAAAAAAGGAGAGGCAATTATGTCGGTATAAACTGCTTGAACATGATTCACTACTACAGCCTTATCCCTTACAGAAATGTGAATTAATTGATCCTTCATCAGTCCACATACCATAAACATGACTTTCAAATCATCATCCGATTCCAACAAACAATTGGAGCAATCTGTAAAGGAGTACCTCAACTCAAAATGACCTAACTTAAGTTTAAACCTACTACACAACTCGTTGGACAACCAATCAAAAGTAGTAGTTGAAGATAAAATAACCATTAAAGTTCCAGCACCATAGGTGCACTTTGCCACTCTCGAATCATCCATATCTCTACAAAAAAACAACAAACAAAACAAAAATGACTACTAGTAATAACAGTGTTATTACCCTATACTGGAACTTTACAGTGGTGGTAGACATGCATTAGATATAGGATTTCATAGCAAACAAGCAGTGTTATTACCCTATACTGGAACGTAACAGAGGTAGACGTGCATTAGATGTAGGATTTCATAGCAAACAAGCAGTGTTATTACCCTATACTGGAACTTTACAGTGGTGGTAGACATGCATTAGATGTAGGATTTCATAGCAAACAAGCAGTGTTATTACCCTATACTAGAACTTTATTGAACAGTTCTTTCCCTTTTATTAACATTGTTCCTAACTACAAATACTGTTGCAGCACTGAAAAAGCAAGAATATACTCAGATTCAACTGAAAAAGCATACCTCAATTAATATGAAAACCAAATCGAATATCACAAATTTCTAACCGCAGCTCAAACCAAAACATGCATTAGAAATAGGATTTCATAAGAAACAAGCAGTGTTATGATCCTATACTGGAACTTTACATGGTGTAGACATGGCATTAGAACTAGGATTTCAGAGGAATCTAGCAGTGTTATTACCCTATACTGGAACTTTACAGTGGTAGACGTGCATTAGAAATAGGATTTCATAGCAAACAAGCAGTGTTATTACCCTAGACTGGAACGTAACAGAGGTAGACGTGCATTACAAATACGATTTCATACCAAACAAGCAGTGTTATTACCCTATACTGGAACTTTATTGAACAGTTCTTTCACTTTTATTAACGTTTTTCCTAACTACAAATACTGTTACAGTACTGAAAAAGCACGAATATACTCAGATTCAACTGAAAAAACATACCTCAATTAATATGAAAACCAAATCGAATAGCACAAATTTCTAACCGCAGCTCAAACAAAAACTCGAGCAAATCCACAACCAAACAGAATCTGAAATCAATCCAAATTATAAACAAAAAGAAATTAAAATCACAATTTAAAACTCAAACGAATATCTAAGTACAAATTAGAACGAAATCAGAAAATCCAATAGCTTACCTCCAAATCAGCAATAACAAAAAAAACGGATAAAATCAAGAAGAATTGGATCTGCATGTCAAATTTAAACTCCAAGACTGCAAAAATTAAAAAAACGAAAACATAATCAGCAACTTAATTAATCAAACATGAAATCACAAAAAATCAGACTACAATATAATCGAATACCTCAAAAATCGAATATGAATTCACAAGAGAAAATCGAATACCTCAAAATCGAAGATCGCAGATCGCACCAAGCTCCAATCGAATCTCATGCAGCACAATGTCGCTCCAAAAACCACCAATTCAACCAAGAATGAAGCAATAGAACTCAGCTCACACCAAAAATTAAGCTCAGAATCGAAAAAGAAAGGAGATCTGGAACCAGATTATACAGAGCTTCGTTCGAAAAGGTGAACGAAGATCGCTTCGTTCGAACGACGCTCGTTTGGAATATTCGATCTGCTGGAACAAAAATCACGAGGCTGCCAAACAGTTTTCAGTCAGCAACGTAAATTTGAAGACATTCCTATCCTACCTGGCGAATTTTGGGCTTGTTTCTCAAAATTCAAACCAAAAGGTCAAAACCGTAATCCAACATATAGACAGAATCCAAAAATCGACAGCTGTCGACTTTTGGGTGTATTTTGGGTGTGTTTATATACCCTAAATAGTTTAGGGTATATTTATAATTTTGTGTGTAGTATAGGGTATTTCACTAAATTTCTATATAAAAAGGGCAAGCCAGGAGCTACTATCCCAAAACAAACTGGATATTCAAAAGGGCAAGTGAGGAGCTATACTATCCCAAGCCGCCAATCTTGATATCCAAAAGGGCAAGTCAGGACCTACTATCCCAAAACAAACTGGGATATCAAAAAGGGAAAGTAAGGACCTATTATCCCAAAACAATAAGGAAAAAAGAAGAACCTTATCACAGAGCTATTATATATACAGTCCTCTCTGCCCCCATTGTGTTCCAGGTTTAAGACACTGCACACACATCAAGCTTCTCGATCATATCTTTTCAATTTTTGCTTCTTTTTCTTTCTCACTTCACATTCATAGTTTGTGATTTTACGTACAATGGATGAACAAGGAGGAGAACCACTACATTTACCTGGACAAGAATCACCATCATTCTACAAAAAAACTTGAAGATGTGGATCTATTATTCATAGATGATCTAAACGGTGGTAGAAACGGTTGTTGAGGGTCAGGTAGAAGTCAGTGATGATAACGTGGTTGGCGATGATCCCAATCACGGTCAAGGAGTAGCAACCAATGATGGTAACGTGGTTGGCGACGATCATGGTCAGGGACAGGGAGTACCAGCCAATGATGGTAACGAGGTTCACGACAATCAACTCACGGGAGGAAGGCTGGAGACAGTCGGGTATGAATCCTGACAAATTTTAAGTATTATTTTATTATTTTTCATTGTCTTATAAATGTTTAATTCTATATATGTTTTCTATAAAAATAAATAAGACAACCTTTCTTAAACAGTTCTTAATGATTTTTCAGGGAGTGCTACAAGTTGGTTGTGGTGCGTAAAGGGCATAATGACGAAGTTATTGAAGTGAACAAGTTTGGGAATGTGGCATCCATAAAGAACCAGGTTGAAAATTTACTACGGATAAGTGCAATCCAGCAAGTCCTATTCTTCAACCGCCAATATCTCGATGAAGATTCGCTTATAATTGAGAGCATTGAAGGGCTTGCATCCAACTCACGCATTGAGCTCTTTGAGTTCGAACCACTTGGGGCGGCAGCCACTGCCATGGCTTCGACTTCCGCAGCGCAGCCATCATCTGCTGCAGCAGCGGGTGCACACTTTCCTCCAGAGAGTCCCAGACGTGCACCCAATCAGAAATTTAAGATGAATGTCATCCTGCGCTCTTCTGTTGACATTGACACTCCTAATCCTAGCATTACTGAGATCAGACAAAACACTCGCCAACAATTAATAACGAATATTGTGGATAGTACTAAATTGATGTTCGTGTCAAGTTCAGGTCAAGAATTGGATGACTATCTGTCATTACGTTCTAATCTTAATAAGGAGATTAAGATACTCTTGGAACCCTCTGCCATGGGCATGGCGTCAGCCCCTATGCCGCCATCCACGTCAGCCCCCCTACAGACATCTGCGGCGGCGGCAGGGGGTGAAAGTAGCAGGGTGAATCCCTCGATGAGAGATACTCTCGGATCTAAAAGGGCTGCACCAGATCCAGCATCAAGATCAGCTCCTGATGATGAACATACTGAAAGTGACGCGTCAGCTTCCTTGCCATCTACGTCGTCATCTTCCGAGTATGTACTGTCGCCATCTGCTTCCTCGTCCTCTTCTGAGTATGTACTGTCGTCACCATCTATTGAAGAGTCAGCACCTGCAACTAGATATTCTCTGCGTCCTCGGCGCTGAACCAATTCGCTCGTGTTTTGGGATCACCACCAGCCTTTTTGTTATCTTTATCCGCGAGATAGATTAAGTTATAGTAATTTATATGAGAGATAGATGAGGTTATAATTTATGCGAGAGATAATCAAGTTATAATTTATGTAAGAGACACATCTAGCTAGAATATTATTTACATGCTAAATAATGAGAAACTGAAATCATTGAAATTGCCCTATCATGCCTAATTCGGGCATGCTCCACTAGTTTCTTTGACACGGCAAAATAAACAACCGCAGGATCCATTTCACACTTCTTCTTTTTTTCCCCATCTTTGACACCGCACTACTAAAAATAACCCCTTGCGCGACCAAACTTTGCGCGACCAAACAAAATTCGTCGCGCAAAGTCACTTTGCGCGACAAATACGAATCATCGTCGCGCAAAGTCCTACGCGACTCAATTTTGCGCAACGAAAAATAAATCGTCGCGCAAAATGACTTTGCGCGACAAAACTTTGCGCGACGACAAATAATCGTCGCGAAAAGTAACTTTGCGCGACGAATAATAGAATTCGGTGCACAGAGTTTTGCGCGACGAATAAATATTCGTCTCGCAAAGTATTTACAAAAATAAATAAATAAAAAATTATTTTTAAAATTTTTTGGATGCCTTTGCGCGACGAAATAATAATCTTCGTCTCGCAAAGTCTTTACTAAAATTTAAAAAAAAATTTAAAAAATTTTTGGATGACTTTGCGCGACGAAATAATAATCTTCGTCTCGCAAAGTCTATACTAAAATAAAAAAATTATTTTGTTAGAAAAATATATTATTGTAGTTCGGATTAGGTTTTTGTTAGAAAATATATATTTTAAATTGACGATCAAATTGGTTCATTGTATTCATATAGGGTCAAGGAATGTAGCTGTAAAAAATCATCAAAATCGGAGTTAAAATAACCGTTTAATCGTGATTTTTGTTTATAACCATCTAAAAGTTTTGTCCCATTACGTGATCTCTGAATGTTTATTTTTTCCGATTTTTGGGGTATACGATCTCGAAGTATAAACAAACAAGTTTGACGGTTGGATCGTTGAAACTGGTTTCATAGAATACATATGCTATTAAAACAATATATTCACTAACAATTAAGAGTTTATTTATACTTTTGTTAAATATAACATAAGATTTTGTGGTATCCCCTAGTGTAAATATTTTAAATTGACGATCAAAGTGGTTCATTGTATTCATATAGGTTCAAGGAGTGTAGCTGTAAAAAATCATCAAAATCAGAGTTGAAATAACCGTTAAATCGTGATTTTTCATTTATAACCGTCGAAAAGTTTTGTCCTATTACTTAATCTCTGAATGTTTATTTTTTCCAATTTTTGGCGTATATGATCTCGAAGTGTAAACAAACAAATTTGACGGTTGGATCGTTGAAACTAGTTTCGTAGAATGGGTATGCCACGAAAATAATATATTCACTAACAAATAAGAGTTTATTTATACTTTTATTAAATATAACATAAGATTTTGTGGTATCTACTAGTGTAAATATTTTAAATTGACGATCAAATGCAATCATTGTATTCATATAGGGTCAAGGAGTGTAGCTGTAAAAAATCATCAAAATCAGAGTTGAAATAACCGTTAAATCATGATTTTTCGTTTATAACCATCGAAAAGTTTTGTCCTATTACTTAATCTCTGAATGTTTATTTTTTCCGATTTTTGGCGTATATGATCTCGAAGTGTAAACAAACAAATTTGACGGTTGGATCGTTGAAACTAGTTTCGTAGAATGCGTATGCCATGAAAATAATATATTCACTAACAAATAAGAGTTTATTTATACTTTTATTAAATATAACATAAGATTTTGTGGTATCTACTAGTGTAAATATTTTAAATTGACGATCGAATGCAATCATTGTATTCATATAGGGTCAAGGAGTGTAGTTGTAAAAAATCATCAAAATCAAAGTTGAAATAACCGTTAAATCGTGATTTTTCGTTTATAACCATCGAAAAGTTTTGTCCTATTACTTAATCTCTGAATGTTTATTTTTTTCCGATTTTTGGCATATATGATCTCGAAGTGTAAACAAACAAATTTGACGGTTGGATCGTTGAAACTAGTTTCGTAGAATGCGTAGGCCATGAAAACAATATATTCACTAACAAATAAGAGTTTATTTATACTTTTATTAAATATAACATAAGATTTTGTGGTATCTACTAGTGTAAATATTTTAAATTGACGATCGAATGCAGTCATTGTATTCATATAGCATCAAGGAGTGTAGCTGTAAAAATCATCAAAATCAGGGTTGAATAACCGTTAAATCATGATTTTTCGTTTATAACCGTCGAAATGTTTTGTCCCATTAATTGATCTCTTAATGTTTATTTTTTCTAAATTTTGGTGTATATGATCTCGAAGTATAAACAAACAAGTTTGACGGTTGGATCGTTGAGTAGCTTTAAATTTATTTATTTTGTACGTATAACACTTAAGAAATTGAATAGTATATGTATTTATTACTAGCTTTAAATATTTTTTAAGACTTTGCGCGACCAATTGGTATTTCGTCGCGCAAAGTATACTCTCAAAACACCAAAAATGGGAATTTTAAAATAAATAAAAATTTCGACTTTGCGCGACCAATATATAAATATTCGTCGCGCAAAGTATACTCTAAAAATTTGGCGGGCACCAAAAATGGGATTTTTAAAATAAAAAAAAATCTCGACTTTGCGCGACCAATATAAATATTCGTCGCGCAAAGTATACTCTAAAAATTTGGCGGCACCAAAAATGGGATTTTTAAAATTAAAAAAAATTTCGACTTTGCGCGACCAATATAAATATTCGTCGCGCAAAGTATATATTCTAAAAATTTGGCGGGCACCAAAATGGGATTTTTTTTTAAAATTCGACTTTGCGCGACCAATATATAAATATTCGTCGCGCAAAGTATTCTCTAAAAAATTGGCGGGCACCAAAAATGGGACGCGGGAATATTTTGGTCGCGCAAAAGTTTGGGCGACCAGAAATTCGTCGCGCAAAACTGAAAAATTTGGCGGGCAACGAAAATGATAATTTTTTTTTAAATTTTTTTTAAACACTTTGCGCGACCAATATATGGTTTCGTCGCGCAAAGTGATACGTTCTTTAAAAGCAAAATAACTCCTCCACCATTTTCTCAATGTCTTCTAAATCCTACCATTTCTCTCTCTTTCCCACTCTCCAAATCCTACCATTTCTCTCACACTCACTCCTCTCACTTAATCTCTCATCTCTCTCTTCACTATCTCTCTCTCTCACTCACTCTCTCATCTCTCTTTTCATCATCTCTCACTCTCACTCACTCTCTCATCATCTCTCACTCTCACTCACTCTCTCATCTCTCTTTTCATCATCTCTCACTCTCACTCACTCTCTCATCTCTCTCTCACTATCTTCTCTAATTCTCTCACACTCACTTATCTGTAAATTTAAATTTTTTTTTCATTAATATGTGTTTTTGGAGTTATTTTTGAGTTTATGCCAATTATTTGTCATTATTTTATGTTATTGTTTTGTTATTTGACAATATTTGTTTTTTTTTTTTGTAGGGAATTGTTGAGGCTTTGATGGCTAAAGTTGAGGATTTGATATAAGATGCTTGTAGATTTTATTATTGTACTTTGTTAATTTAAGTGTACATTTTTGAATATTATGTATATTGGATAATTTGACCACTATTTTTCTTATGTAATTTTATTTTGAATATGTCAATTTAAATTAAAGTAATTAAGAAAAATAAAATCATAAAATTAAATTAAAGTTAAAAAAATTAATATAATGAAATTGATATAAGAGAAATAATAATAAAAAATGTCAAAAACCTTGCGCGACAAAATATTTCGTCGCGCAAACTATTAAATTAGTTTATTTTAGTTTAAAATTTTCAAAATAAAAAATAAAAAATAAATGAATATTTCGTCGCGCAAACCTTTGAGTGACGTTAACATTCGTCGCTCAAAGTACACTTGCGCGACATTAACTTTCGTCGCGCAAAGGAGATATTATTCGTCGCGCAAAGTAGATAATATTCGTCGCGCAAAGTTGTTATTGTCCGTCGCGCGAAAATAATTAATATTCGTCGCGCCAAAGTTGTTATTTTCGTCGCGCCAAAGTCGTCATTATTCGTCGCGCAAGTTGTTATCCTTCGTCGCGCAAAGTGGGCTTTGTGCGACGAAGAACTTTCGTCGTCGCGCAAACCCTTTCTTTACGAGTTTTTGCGCGACAGAAGTTGCGCGACCAAAATTTCGTCGCGCAAACTTTTGCGCGACGAAATTTTCCTTTGCGCGACCAAAAATCATTCGTCGCGCAAAGTGTTTTTTGTAGTAGTGCCGCCCTATCTCGGTCCAGAAGAATATGTTCCTTTGAAGTTGAGAAATTAGAAAAATTCCGGCATCACACCTAAGGTGCCTTGGAATCACTACCAAGACAACTTGCGCTTCTCACACAAGTAGGCGTTCAAAAGATTTTTTCTTTCTTTCACTATAGGGTAATTAGTACATGAATCTTTTTTTTTTTTTTTGAGAAGAAAATGTTCATTCATAATATTAAGAACGTACATATAAAGGTACACGAAACAGTGGCCTCATTAAAACCTTCCTAGGAAAACCCAGGCGAGAAAAGAGTACCACACATGTCAAGGACTAGTAAGATAGTCCAAATCAGGTCACGCTGGACCGCATAGTAAACACAAAAAGGAAACCCAACAAAGAAACCAACACCAAAAGAAATCACTATGAAACTAGAGGCCTTCGTACTGCTGTAGAAGGTAAAGTATCTCAACCCAAAATCTGATGCAGACAAAGGCACCTGAAAACAAGACACCGAACAGGACATAACGAGCAGGCCAGAGAAAAGAATCAATTGCTCAAAAAATTTCTTTGTGCATTTTCCGAGTCTTTATGTATATCAGATTTAGAAAGCTTGGTAACCGAGTCTTTTGGCACACTGCAACCCCATAACAATTGATATACTCATACAACAAAATTGATTACTAAATTTTCCTTTTTTTTTTTTTTTTTACTAAATACCAAAAGGGCATTGCATCCATAGTTGAAGAAAGCATGATATCAAACAAAACATTGTAAAACGAAAAAATATAGTGGTGTTAAGTGGAAAAGGAGCTGAAAAATTTTGTGGGTCACTTTGAGTGTGTTTGAACGCGCTCCACGCACTCCCTCTCCTTCTGCGTTTCTTTTGCCCAAATCTTTCAGATTCGATCGGCTCGAAGGCGTCTGCATCTCCTGTTTTCAAGTTTTCCGACTCACCGGCCTACGGAGAGTACTATTGTCATGAAGGATGGTTCATCCAAACGATTCCGTTCATAGGATTTTGCACCTCCTGGAAGCAATGATGGTGGCATGGATTAGTCCGATCAGATCCCTCCCATGCCAGAGGTCAATTTCAAAGATAAGCTACTAAGCTCTTATTGTTTTGAATATACTGAAGGAATGGAGAAGGATGGGTTCTCTATTGAATCTGGTGATTATGAAGTTAAGGATTCTCCTTATGGTCCTTCGATTCGTTTTTCTGAACATGTTAAGAATAAGATCTATATTCCTTGGAAAAATTCTGTGATTATCCACTTTGTAGGGAAGGACTCATACCTATAATTTTGTCCTTGCACAGTTGAAGCAGCGTTGGAGACTTAAGGGACCAATGCAATTGGTTGATTTAGACAATGGTTCTTCATTGTTCGTTTTGTTCTTGAGGAGGAGTTTTTGTATGTGGTAACTGGGGGTCCTTGGTGTAGTAGCAGGACAGTATGTTGTTGTTAAAAAATGGAGACCTAATGTTTGTGCTGCTAAGGAGCATGTCTCCCGCATTACTATTTGGGTGAGATTATCTGGTATGGGAGTTGAATTTTTCAATTCTGAGGACTATTAAGTGTATTGGGGATTTGATTGGCTCATCATATAAGGTGGATGTTCATACTGTAGGTCAGATGAGAGGCAAGTTGCAAGGCCTGTGTTGAAATTGATTTGAATAAGCCTCTCATCCCTTACCTAGTTGTTGAAGGTAGCCTGTGAGAGTGGAATACAAAATCTCCCTGTGATATTGTTTTAATTGCTGCAGAGTTGGGCCACAACAAAGAGTATTGTCCTTTGCTAACCCTGTCCATAAGGACAATGAGACTGATATGGATATGACTGGGGATATTTGAGAAGAGATGCGTTCTCATCAAGTGGAGAAGTTACGTAAGATGAGGCTTGATGATAATCAAAGAGGCCCAATTGATCCCAACTGGGGATAAGGTAGGTTTTGGTATATGGAACTGTTGTTCCGACTAGAAAAGCTGGAAGAAGAATTTTAAAAATGGGACTACTGCTAGTGAAGATAAAGGAAAGGATGTTAGCCCTTGAGGTCGTCCAGAAGAGACAGGAGAAGTTTTTTCATTCCAGCAATGCTTTGCCTCAGAAAGATAAAAAGGAAGTTGTTCAAACAGGTTAATTCTTAGGTTGGGATTTATGATGCTTCTGGTTCTAGATTTAATATCTTGGAGAAACGATTGTTTTTGATAGTGAGCAAGAGCATGTTTTTTGGGACTTTGGAGAATCTTCTGTCAATTAATGGGAAGGCTATTCAAAGTAAGGATGATGGTCGTTGGGATGATCTAATTCCTCCTAATAAGGGCAAGAAAAAGGTTGGTGGGCCGAGAAAAGTTTTGTCTGATATTTCAAAATAAATCTTCTTCTAGGCCTGCTATTGTTTTGAGGCCTAGCTCTAAGAATTTGCCCCATGATTCCACTATAACTTCTGTTGTCTGAGTTGGACCAAGCTTTGAGTAATCTTAGGAGGCCTGTGACTAGCTTTAATAATGGAGGTTTGTTTAATTGGGGAAGTTGCTGCTCATAGAAATTGATTATCCTTCCACTTCTAAGCCTCGAGCTCTAAATATTATTTCTGTGGTTTCTAGAGCTGCTGATCAGGATATGGAAATTCAGGATTTGAGGGATTCTGAGAGTGTGCAGTTGGATTCTAAAGTAGGTGAAGCTTTAATAGCTGATGTGTCTGCTTGTTGTGCAGAGGATGGAAGGCTCAAGGTCTCAAGTGTATGGGGCCTTTTGTCTGCCAATTCTAAATTAGGTCTTTTTTGACCGTTTTCTCTCTTCCTTCCGTCATAATCATTGTTGTTGGAATATTTAGAGGGGCAGGTATATAAGAGAATCTTTGCTTGCCTATGCAAGTTCTTAAGTTATAGACATAAGTTGGATATGTGGGTTATTTTGGAGCCTAGAATTAGCTCTAGTAAAGCTCGGAAAGTCATTTCTCAACTTGACTTCCCTAAAGTTGAAATTTTTGATGTTGTTGGTTGTCTCTGGTGGTATTTGGCTGTTGTGGGATGATGCTAAAATTCAACTTGAGAGGTCATTCATATTGTATGGATCAAGCTGTTTCTGTTTGTGTTGAGACTTATGAGGTATTTCTTGGATTTTTACTGCCGTGTATGGCACCCTTGCCCGACTAGGAGAGCTTATCCCCTGGCAAAACTTATCTATTATTGCTGCTTCTTGGAATCCGTCATTAGGTTCTGGCCTGTGGGGATTTTAATGATATCTTGTTCTGAGGATGAAAAATTTGGAAAATTATCTGGTAAAAGTAGAGGTTTCAAGGACTGGTTTGATCAGCATGGGCTCATTGATTTGGGATTTTTTGGGACCCAAGTTTACTGGGTTATATAAGAGAGTTGGTGGTGATTTTGTGATGAAGAGATTGGATAGGGTTATTTGTAACAAGGAGTGTGAGGGTTTTATTTCCTGAAGCTTTCGTGAGGCATCTGCCTAGAAGATGTTCTGATCATAGTCCTCTTTTGATTAGTCTTATTTATGATAAGATTCCTTCAGCCTGAGCTTAAACCTTTTCAGATTTGAGGCAATGTGGCTTAAACATGTTTCCCGAGTTTCATTAAAGCTAAGTGGAAGAATTTGGAAGTTCAGTTTCTAATAAATGGACATGTTGATTCCCTTGCTTGGGCAGTGGAATACTCAAGTCTTTGGTCAAATCTTTCAAAAGATAAGAGAATTCTGGCCTAGGCTTCAAGGTATTAAAAAGGTCTCTTTGTAAGGTTTCTCCCCTTTTTTGAGCAATCTAGAGAAGCATCTACAACAGGAGTTTGAGGATTATTAGATCAGGAGGATGTGTTTTGGAAACAAAAATCTAGAGTTTCTTGGCTGCGAGGTGGGGATAGAAATACCAAGTTCTTTCACATTACTACTCTTGTAAGAAGAAGAAGGACTAGGATTGAAAGGCTTAAAGATAATAATGGGGATTGGATCTCTAGTGAAGAAGGTTTGAAAGCGCTTGCTGTTGAGTATTTTCATCGGCTTTTTTTGGATGATGCTGTTGATATCATTCGCAGTCCTTTGCCTTCTCTTGTTCCTCATATTCCTGAGGCTGATTTGGCTGCTGTCAGTAAGGAGGTGACTGAAAAGGAGGTGCATGATGTTCTCTTTGCTATTGGTCCCTACAAGGCTCCTGGTCACGATGGCTATTCTGCTATTTTTTTTCCATAATTGTTGGTCTCTTTGTAAGAAAGATATTGAAGTTTTGGTGTTTAAGTGTTTTTCTAGTGGTTCCGTTCCAGAGTTTCTGAACAGTACTCTTGTTACTCTGGTTCCTAAAATTAGTAATCCTCAGAGCATGCTGCAGTTCTGTCCAATTAGTCTATGTAATACTTTATACAAAGTTGTTTCTAAGATCATTGTTGGAAGGCTCAGACCTCTTATGTGTAAGCTGTTAGCCACAATCAGGTTAGCTTTGTTCCTGGACGACAAATTTCAGATAATATTTTCATTGCTCAAGAGGTTTTGCATAGTATTCCATAGAGCAAGAGTAAAACCGGGTATATTGGCCCTTGGAAAATTGACCTTTCTAAGGCTTATGACAGATTGAAATGGTCTTTTATTGAGCAAACTCTTGCAGAAATTGGTATTGGGGAAACCTCTCTTCAACTTATTATGAGCTGTGTCAAGAATGTCTCTTATAAAATAATCATGCATGGGGAGCTTACGGAGAGTTTCAAGCCTCAAAGAGGTGTTAGACAAGGTGACCCTCTTTCCCCTTACCCTTTTGTTCTATGTATGGAAAAGCTTAGTCACATCATTGCTGCTAGGGTGTTAAAGAAGGATTGGAAAGCTGTTAGGGCAGCAAGGTCTGGTCCTTTAATTTCGCATTTGTTCTTTGCGGATGACTTGATTCTTTTTGGTGAGGCTTCTGTTCAGCAAGCTATGGTTATGAAAAATTCTCCTAAGGAGTTTTGTGAGCTCTCTGGACAACAAGTGAATTTTGAGAAATCTTTTGTTGTACATATATGCCAGATCTGCTGATATGGGGAATTATCTACGAGTTCCCCTTGTCCAAAGGAGGGTTACCAAGGCTACGTATAAGGGGGTTCTGGTTAAGGTTCATGCTAAACTTTTTGCTTGGAAAAGTCAATTGCTTTCTATGGCTGGAAGAATCACTTTAATCCAGTCTGTTGCTTCTTCTATTCCTCTATATACTATGCAGGCAGCTAAGCTTCCTCTACCTCTTTGTGAAGATCTTGACAAATCTTCTAAAAGTTTTCTTTGGGGAAGTAGTGAGATCCATCATAAAACTCACTACAAGAAAATTACCCTTTTGCGACCAAAGTTATCAGCGACCAACTATTTTTGGTCGCTGATAGGGTGATTCTACGACCAAGTTTCACGAGTTGGTCGCCAATAGTTTTTTAACAATTCCAAATATCAAATTTTAACAGGGGATAATTAGCCACGAAATTAGTAAGAATTGGCGACCAAATTGTTTGGTCGTAATGTTGGAACCTACGACGACTTTGTATTTTTGGTCGCCAAGTACAAGGCGGGAGATGAAAGAGTGGGCGCGGAACTCATGCTACAAAAAACGTGGTCGCTGATTACTTTAATGTTGGTCGCCAACGTATTTTGTCCCCCTCAAATTTTTGGTGCCCCGCCCCCACTGTTTATTCTCTTTTCACTTGAGCGCTTTTTTTTTTTCACCAAATTTTCATTCCGCAATTTATTATTTTCCAGATCCCTCTCTCTCGTCCCTAGCCCCAAACGCTCTCTCTCTCTCTCTCTCTCTCTCTCTCTCTCTCAAATTCTCACCCAAACCCTCTAGCATTCTCTCCCATCTAGAAACCATCTCTGTTCCCATACCCTCTCACGCCTACACTCATCAAGTAGCATCTTTCCACCCCAAAATATCCACAAGGCAACGGCCAGGCCAAGGCATCCAGCAAAATAGTACTGGATTGTCAAAAGAAGCGACTAGAAGGCGCCGATGGGAAATGGGTAGATGATCTCCCTGAAGTATTATGGTGGGACAAATGACGCCAGCAGTCCTCACTTTGTTCATCACTGTGACCATCCGGGTATGGTCCTTGTTCCCAAACTTCTCAACGGAGATAATTACACAATGTGGTCTCGGTCAATTTGCTTATCCCTTGGCACAAAAAATAAGCTAGGGTTTGTAGAAGGGACCATGCAAATACCATCCGAGAAGAGCAGTCCAGATCACTACTCTTGCTGGGTGCAGTGCAACGATATGGTGCTTTCATGGATCCTTAATTCCATTGAACACGAGATCGCTAGTATTGTCATCTACTCGACAATAGAGCATGAGATTTCGGAGGACCTCAAGGAGCGATTTTCTCAAAGCAACGCACCGAGGATTTTCCAACTACAACGAGATATTGCTTCACTCCATCAAAGGCAGATGTCCGTCGCTAGCTATTTCACCAAAATGAAAGGGTTGTTGGACGAATTGGCTTCCAACAACGATTCTCCGTCATGTTCATGTGGTGCTATGAAGAAGCATCATGAACGAGGGGAATGCAACGCCCTCATGCAGTTCCTGATGGGTTTAAATGAATTATATAGTGTGGTAAGGGGGCATATTTTACTCATGAATCCTTTGCCAAGCCTTCGTAGAGCATATGCGTTGGTTTCGCAAGAGGAAAAACAGAGAGAATTAGGTTTTGCACGTGTTGTAGTTGAAAGCGCAACCATGGTGGTGCGGTACATTCAGCAACAGCAGCAAACTAACAATAATCAACGGCCTAGCATAGGCCAACAACATCAGCATTCGACCCAGCAGCAACAATAGCAGTCCAGGCCGAATCAGTCGCAATCCAACTCCAATTTCAGCCAACAATCACTTCTTTGTTCTTATTGTGGGGACACAAACCATGCTGTTGAAACTTGTTGGAAGTTGCATGGCTATCCCTCATGGCATAGACTGCACAAATTAGAAAGAGGTAATATCAAATCAAAATAGGGTGGGGGCCGCAACAAATCTTCTTCAGCAAACCATGTGGATGCAAATCCTAGTTTTTTTGATGTGAAAGCCATGATGCCCAACGTTACCAATCAACAATATAAGCAAATATGTTCAGTGCTGAAAGATAAGAAAAGTGATTCATAGCCTGATTCCCAAGCGAATATTGCCAATTCAGGTTTGTTTACACTTGATTGGATCATTAACATCGGGGCGACAGATTATATCACGTCTTCCCCTCATTTGCTCACAAATGTGAAGCATTCCACCATACCACCCGTAAAGTTACCAAGAGAGACCAGGCTCCAATTACTGCTACTGGCACTTTGCCATTAAATTCATATTTATTTTTGAAAGATGTGTTGGGGGTTCCCACATTCAAAGTTGACTTGATGTTTGTGAGTAAGATTGCATAGGATTTAACTTGTTCAGTAACTTTCTTTCCACAATTTTTTGTG